>JAJHPF010000003.1:11460120-12067733 GCA_024447775.1 Carex cristatella | reverse complement strand
AGCGCAAGAACAACGACAAATGAGGTTGTTAAGCACAAGAACAAGTGTAAATGATGTTGCCAAGGACAAGAACATAGGCAAAAGAGGTTAAGAAGCAGACGAACAATGACAATTGAGTTTGTTAAGCACGCGAAAAAGAGCAAATGAGGTTCCTAAGCACCAGAACAAATGCAAGTGAGGTTCAAAAGCATAAGATCAAGGGCAAGAGAGGTTGCTAAGGACACGAACAACGCCAATTGAGGTTGTTAAGCACACAAACAAGGGCAAATAATTCTCCTACGCACAAGAACAAATGCAAATGAGGTTCATAAGCACAATATCAAGGCCAAGTTATGTTGCAAAGCGCATGAACAACGACAAATGAAGTTGTTAAGCACAAGAACAAGTGTAAATGATCTGGATAAGTACAAGAACAAGGTCAAAAGAGCTTGATAAGCACAATATCAAGGGAAAAAGAGGTTGTTAAGCACACAAACAAGTGTAAATAAAGTTCATAAGCACAAGATAAAGGGCAATTATGTTGCAAAGCGCAAGAACAACGGCAAATGAGGTTGTTAAGCACAAGAAGAAGTGTAAATGATGTTGCTAAGCATAAGAACAAGGGAAAAAGAGGTTAAGAAGCAGATGAACAACGACAATTTAAGTTGTTAAGCACACGAAAAAGGTCAAATGAGGTTCATGAGCACAATAACAAATACAAATGAGGTTCACAGGCACAATATCAAGAGCAAAAGAGATTGCTAAGAACACGAACAACCCCAATTAAGGTTGTGAAGCACACAAACAAGGGCAAATGAGTTTCCTAAGCACAAGAACAAATGCAAATGAGGTTCATAATCACAATATCAAGAGCAAATTATGTTGCAAAGCGCATGAACAACGACAAATGAGGTTGTTAAACACAAAAACAAGTGTAAATGATGTTGATAAGCACAAGAACAACGACAAATGAGGTTGAAAAGCACAATATCAATGGTAAAAGAGGTTGTTAAACACACGAACAACTCCAATTAAGGTTGTTAAGCACACAAACAAGGGAAAATAAGGTTCCTAAGCACAAGAACATGTGTAAATTAGGTTCATGAGCACAAGATCAAGGGCAAATTATGTTGCAAAGCGCAAGAACAACAGCAAATGGGTTGTTAAGCACAGAACAAGTGTAAATGATATGGATAAGCACAAGAACAAGGGCAAAAGAGTTTAAAAAAGCATATAAACAACGACAACTAAGGTTGTTAAGCACACGAATAAGGGCAAATGAGGTTCCTAAGCATCAGAACAAATGCAAATCAGCTTCATCAGCACAAGATCAAGGGCAAAAGAGGCTGTTAAGCACACGAACAACACCAATTTAGGTTGTTAAGCACATAAACAAGGGCAAATGAGTTTCCTAAGCCCAAGAACAAACGCAAAGGAGGTTCATAAGCACATTATCATGGGCAAATTATGTTGCAAAGCGCATGAACAATGACAAATGAGGTTGTTAAGCACAAGAACAAGGGTAAATGATGTTGATAAGCACAAGAACAAGGGCAAAAGTGCTTAAGAAGCATATGAACAACGACAATTGAGGTTGTTAAGCACTCGAAGAAGGGCAAATGAGGTTCCTAAGCACAAGAACAAATGCAAATGAGGTTCATAAACACAATATCATGGGCAAAAGAGGTTGTTAAGCTAACGAGCAACTCCAACTGAGATTGTTAAGCACACAAACAAGGGAAAATAATGTTCCTAAGCACAAGAACAAATATAAATGAGGTTCATAAGCACAAGATCAATGGCAAATTATGTTGCAAAGCGCAAGAACAACGACAAATGAGGTTGTTAAGCACTAGAACAAGTGTAAATGATGTTGCTTAGCATAAAAATATGGGTAAAAGTGGTTAAGAAGCATATGAACAACGATAATTGAGGTTGTTAAGCACACGAAAAAAGGGCAAATGAGGTTCTAAGCACAAGAACAAATGCAAATAAGTTTCATAAGCAGAATATCAAGAGCAAAAGAGATTGTTAAGCACACGAATAACACCAAATGAGATTGTTAAGCACACAAACTAGGAAAAATGAGGTTCCTAAGCACAAGAACAAATGCAAATGAGGTTCATAAGCACAAGATCAAGGGCAAGTTATGTTGCAAAGCGCAAGAGCAACTTCAAATGAGGTTATTAAGCACAAGAACAAGTGTAAATGATGTTGTTAAGTACAAGAACAAGGGCAAAAGAGCTTAAGAAGCATATGAACAACGACAATTGAGGTTGTTAAGAACACGAACAAGGGCAAATGAGGTTCCGAAGAACAAGAACAAATGTAAATGAGGTTCATAAGGACAAAAACAAGGGCAAAAGAGGTTAAGAAGCATATGAACAACGACAATTGAAGTTGTTAAGCACACAAAAAAAGGCAAATGAGGTTCCTATGCACAAGAACAAATGCAAATGAGGTTCATAAGCACAAGATCAATGGCAAAAGAGGTTGTGAAGCACACGAACAATGCCAATTGAGGTTGTTAAGCACACAAACAAGGTCAAATGAGGTTCATAAGCACAAGATCAAGGCCAAATTATGTTGCAAACCGCAAGAACAACGACAAATGAGGGGTAATAACAGAGGATCAAATATATTATATTGGATATAATAATGGGTGTGAATTGTAGGAGTTGATTAGCATTGTAATAGTGGTAGGTAGGATATGCTTAGTGGAGTTATTTAGCATTAATCATAGTCAAGTCTATAAATAGGCGTCATGTCAATGTAATCAAATACACTAGTTCAATACAAAGATTATCTCTTTCCTTAAATCCTATTATGGTATCAGAGCTTTGGTAAGCTGGAATTAGGCTAACGCCTATTCCAGAAATTATATTCCTATTCCCATCCTATTTCACCTTGTAAAAAAAAAAACTTTATTCCAGAAATAAGCTTCTATTCTTCTTTATTCCAAATCTAAACCCTTTCTGTTCTCTTTTATTCTTCTCTGTACACAGAAAAGCTCCTTAACTTTTTCTATCCCCCTTATCCCTCTCTATTCTTGATCCAAACTCATCCTATTCTAGAAATAATTCCATTTCTCTATTCCTTCTCTTACAAGAAGTCAAGAAACCAGAACGAAGAACCAGATCGAGAGGTCCATCTCCGCATACTGTTCACGCACCAGCTCACCGTGCCAAGCACCGCCGCCGCCACCTCGTCACCAGATCTGCGCAACCTCGGCGACAAGCATCAGACATTCAGACCTGACAATCAAAGAAACCTCACTGATTACATTCAAAGGATTCGATCTGTAGCTACTGACAAGCTTGCTTTCATTGGCGAGTCTGTTTCAGACATCAATCTGGCGTTGCGTCTCCTCAATAGTCCGAGACCCGTTTACAGAGGTTCGAATCCAAATTGCCGTAAGGGTCCGAACTGGAGCTCATTACCCAACCCGTCAGAAGCTAAGGCAAAGAACGAGAATCCTTATAAGAGAAGCGTCGTCATTCACACTAGTCGCAGCTTCTACCGATCGCACTGCCACCTCTGATTGCATATCAACGCTCCGCATTCACAGAAAGATCGGGTCGAACCTATTAGTGGTTGGGTTGACGAAGAATAGGCATCCGTACACCTTTCTTGGAAAATCGCGCAGTAATTAGCAAGCACAGCTTGAGGTTGAAAAGCAAAAGAGGAGGGGTGTTTCGTCAATCAAATAAGAAGCAAGAAACGCCATTGATGTCGCTCTTTCTTTTTCTCTCTAGCGAATACTTCAAAAGTTGTAGCAGATCCGATTGCAGGTCACCTAATTGCAGCCGATCCAACAGATTCACCTCCCAGCTGAGCTGAACTGGAACTAGGCCGGAGAGATCCATTTTTTTTCTCTATTTTTCTTTCAGTATGAAGCCCATTCCAAAATAAAAGAAATCCAATTAAAGTCTTACCTACCAATCCACAATTCTATCAAATTCAAATTCTCCACTGTTATTCTAAAAAAAAAAAAAATCCCTCAAATCCTCAAATCAAATCACCAAATCAAACCAATGCTGGGCTCCTTTTCTCTTCTTCTTCTCTACCTCCAAAATGCTTCTCAAAAATGAGACAAGAGAGCTAAAAAGCCTCTTGAAACTATGTACTTGTTACAAAGCCATGAGCTATCGATTTTTTTTTTCAAAGAGGACTCAAACGAGCCTCTCGAGTACATGGAAGCATTCTCGAGCCAAAAGAGCTCATCCTTCTCTCTCTACCTTCTTCTATCTTCAAGGGAACCCGATTGACAATTTAAATCGCAGGAACAATGGCATTGAGATATTGGCATCGACCTTCTTATTTTCAAAGCAAGCTCAACTCAACATTGCTTCCGCACCATGTTTCGCTTGAGGGGCGTAATAGAGGATCAAATATATTATATTGGATATAATAATGGGTGTGAATTGTAGGAGTTGATTAGCATTGTAATGGTGGTAGGTAGGATATGCTTAGTGGAGTTGTTTAGCATTAATTATTATAGTCAACTCTATAAATAGACGTCATGTCAATGTAATCAAATACACTAGTTCAATACAAAGATTATCTCTTTCCTTAAATCCTATTAGGTAAGCACAAGAATAAGTATATATTATGTTGCTAAGCACAAGAACAAGGACAAAAGAGGTTGAGAAGCATATGAACAACGACAATTGAAGTTGTTAAACACACGAAAATGGGAAAATGAGGTTCCTAAGCACAAGAACAAATGCAAATGAGGTTCATAAGCACAAGATAAAGGGGAAAAGAGGTTGTTAAGCACACGAAGAACGCCAATTGAGGTTGTTAAGCACACAAACAAGGGCAAATAATTATCCTAAGCACAAGAACAAATGCAAATGAGATTCATAAGTACAATATCAAAGGCAAATTATGTTGCAAAGCGCATGAACAACGACAAATGAGGTTGTTAAGCACAAGAACAAGTGTAAATGATGTGGATAAGCACAAGAACATGGACAAAAGAGCTTAAGAAGCATATGAACAACGACAACTGAGGTTGTTAAGTACACGAACAATGGCAAATAAGGTTCCTAAGCACAAGAACAAATGCAAATGAGGTTCATAAGCACATGATCAAGGGTTAAAGAGATTGTTAAGCACACGAACAACGCCAATTGAGGTTGTTAAGCACATAAACAAGGGCAAATGAGTTTTCTAAGCACAAGAACAAATGCAAATGAGGTTCATAAGCATAATATCATGAGCAAATTATGTTATAAAGCGCATGAACAACGACAAATGAGGTTGGCGAGGTTGCGTGATTTGAAACATCTATAGAAGAGAACGTCAAATATAGTGCTGCCTGATATTAGGAGATTTTGCATCAACATATTGTGCCTTTGTGTACTATTTTCAAATTAGAAATTTTGTAATAGCTAATCACTGAGAGGTGCTATAAATACTTATTGATTTTTAATCCATTGTTGGTAGGCATCTGGCCAACCAAAATGGAGGCACATTTTAAAAATATTTTGATATTTTATTTTCTTTTTAATTTACTGTTCAATTACTTTTTTTTGTTTAGTGATTTGAGTTATATGGTAAAATTAAAGGGGGCTCTATACCAGCAAATGTAACTCAAATCTAATCAATTCTAAATCAACACAAGACATGCGAATTGAAACAGTGAGCAATTTGCATTTTATAATTTTAGTATCTTTTAATTTTTAGTATAAACTCTTTGCATTATTTTTGTCTAGTATAAGTATACTACATACAACTCTAGCATCAGGTTCTCGACACAATGTTGAAGTGTGTCATGGAAAATATTCAAGTTCCATGTCCACACATCGGGAGAGACAAATTGAAAAATTATAAGATACAAGAAAAATGTCAAAGCAAAAAAAAGAAAGAAAAAAAAAGAGGATCCACATGTCAAATTTTATTCCAGTAATTATTAAAATACACGGTAGAAGAAAAAAATCAATTATGTACATTGGAGCAAAAGAGTTGTGAGGGGTGTAGCTAGGGAGGAGAAAGGAGACATGAGATAAAATACATTTTTTTTTTACTTTATTAACTTTTTACTTAAATAACATTCTCATTTAATAAGACATATATTAGAGAGAGAAAGACTTGAAGGGTAAAACAGGTATTTAGAGGGAAAAAATTCTCACAGCCCTCAATATTATAAAAGTTGACTTCAAAATAGCACTCCCCATTAATAATGATTCAAATTGTTATAATATAGATGTTGCCATTTAAAATTGATGACATGATAATTCATTTCTTTGAAAACTCTAGTGATAAATATAATGCCCTTTGAGAGGTTGAAAACTCTAGTGATAAATATAATGCCCTCTTAGAGGTTGTAAGATCGAAATCTAAACAAAATCTCTGTAGATATGATGACTAGACTTCCATCTTAAAAAAAAAACAAGAAGTGAGTTAGATAGTCATAAAATGGACCCATCCAATCCAATTTGTAATGAAGAGTAGAATTTATGTGCAGAAATTTTAAATATTATTATAAGAGTGCGTGGGACTTAAAACTTGGGTGACACGTGGCAACAAATATTAAATTCCATTAATAAAAGGAGCTTATTTTTATTATCATAAGTGAAATAAAAATATTTAAATAATATCTCATATATAAAAATGGGACATATAGAATTGATTGGTGATCTAAATCATCTGATGACCGATGAGGCGAGTAAAGATTTTAACATAGCAGTTTTGGTTTCATGCACAAATTATATAATAAAAAAAATATTATATGTGATTTGTGTGATGCATGAAATTGAAACTGCTCTGTTATAATTTTTATCTGATGAGACGGATACAAATAAGATTAACTTTAATTCGACATCGGATCGAATCTGATTCGTCCCCAAAATATTATAAATTAGTTATCTCTGAAATTTTAACTTTCTAGATTAGAAAACGCCAAAATATTACGGTCGAAAAATTAGTTTGTACAAATATTAAAAATAAATAATAAGATATAATTAAGCAAGTCGAACAATACGTTAAAATCGTCCAGGATTTAGGCTGAAATTGAGAAAAAGTTAAGAGGCAAGAATTTATTTTTATTCCCAATCAATGTCTAATTCCCTCCATTCCCAAAAAAAATGGATACCTGTTTTGATGACGCCAGATTAGTCGGCAGTTATTTGCTTTAGAGAATGTACTAATTAATAATAAAATAGGCAACACATGGTGCAGATTCATAGCATCTTTTGTGCCATAATACAAGGCTTTGAAGTTTGAATCACTAAATTCCGGTCACTCCACTTTCAATATCAAGCAACCAGATTATTTATTTATATCTTTTTTTTTCTCTATAAATCACATTTGTGTCCTTCTCTAAGCCAAATCATACACAAGTTTTTCTAAGCATGGAGGAAGAGGAACTACTAAATGATAACAACATTGAACCAAATCAAGCACTTTCATATAGTGCTCCTCTCTATCTCTACTACACAAACACCTCTTCTCATGTCTTTGATTCTACTAATGAATTTAACGATTTCAATTTCGAAACGTTTCAGCAAACCGAGACTCTGCCGGACTCAGAAGCCACATCATTCGCTGACGAACTATTCGATAGCGGAGTCTTGCTTCCTCTAAAACTTCCACCGCGTCTTCAAAAATTCAGCAAGTCGAGTTCAGGTTCGACTTCACCTAATAAGAGTCTGTTTGCTAGACCAAATGTAAGCAAGCAGAGGGATTTTGATCCTTTCACAGTTGCACTACAAAAAATAAGGAAAGAAGAAAATTGTGAACGCCGTCGAGATATGCAGCCTCCGAGGAGGTCTCGATCGTTGTCACCTCTAAGAAATATTAATTGGGTTCGAAAGAGAGAAAAAGAACTTGAAAAATTAAATTCAAGTAGGGAAATAATTGTACAATTAGATGAGAGAATGGCTGGAACTGGAGATAATAGTAATATTACTACTGGTAATAATAATTCCAGAAAGAGGAAACAAATTGCTCTAAGGATGATGAAGAGGCCGAATGTGAATTATAAACAAGGTCTCTTCACATGCTTTGGATTTGGTGGTATGAAAAATAAAAATATGCCTTTTAAGTAACGGATATATTTCCATAAATGATATTTCATTCATGTCAAATCTGTTTTTACCTAGTTTACATGTTCCACTAGCCAATTTGGGCGCTAGAGCGCGCCTTAATTATTTTTATGGGATAATGAAACCACATCCTTTTAAACTTTCTTCGTTTTAGATTTTGAAATTTTAATTGTGACGTCAATTATTTTTTCCCTTTCCTCTTCAAACTTTCAATACTCACACTTATATCTTCCCCCCAAACATCAATTTCACTTAACACAATTAACTATATATTGATAAATGACTCAAATATCCACAAACATACATACTATAATTTAGAAAAAAAAAATAGAAATTCAAGTATGAAATATATCTATAAGTAATAAGTACTTTACTTTTCAATAAAACAAAAAATTAAAAGAGAAGGCATGTTATTGTATCACCATCACCATATATTCCTCATCACTTTACTAAGGTCATGTTTGGTTGTGGTGTAATGTTACTCTGGATTAAATTACTTACTCGGAGCTAAGATAAATTAAAATAATCATGTTTGATCGGAGCTTGACAAATATTAATTACACTGACCACGGGACCCACAAGTAGAATAAGCTACTCCATCTAGAAAAGTTGAGTAACTTACTTTAGATTAACTAAAATGTTATTCCATCTTATTCTTTCAAATTTACTCCTCGTTTGGCCTTAAAAGTAGAGTACAGGGTTTAATCCACTACTTACTCCACAACCAAACATGACCTAAATTATTTTTGTTTCCGATTAATTGTCCAACTTAACAAATCGGAAAAGGCAAATGAAGTACAAACTGAAAAAAAAAAAAAAAATAGTTGCAATTCATGTCTATTAAAATAAATTTCAAAGAGGAGAAAATCCTACTAATAGTTCAACATATATAATCTATAAAGGACAATTAGACAAGTCTTATTTTGTGTGGTACTCTCTCCGTTGATTAAAATCCGAAAGAAAAAATGCAATTCGAATCAGTATAACACAAACAAAATTTAGGATAGAACGGATTATTTTTTTTTAAGTTCGCAGTAAGAGAAAGAAGACGTAAGGAGGGAAATAAAATTCAATATTTTTGGAAAAAAAAATATAATGTGTCTTAATTGGAGAAATGATAATAAACTAGTAATTTTTTTACTCTCTAATTTCTCATAACCAGATATATATGAGGCCTTAAACTTAATAGCTTATTTTTAATTTTTGAAGGAATAAAGAGGGTCATTTTTTAAGATTATTATAATTAGTTAATTAAATTGCATGTCTAGTAAATTTTATAGAATAATGGGTTGAGCCCAGGCCCAAGCTTCACCCATGTGGCCATGTCTCCATCTGTTAATTAAATTTCAATAATATATTTCAATTGGCGCAAATAATATTTTTGCACACTCACACGAATCACGATAGTGTTTTTTAGTATATAGTGAGTTCCTATTAGGAGCTTTTGACTTAGATTAAAATACAAGCGGATTAAGAAGTCTGATTGACATTCATACATTATGAAGTTATTACAATTAATTGAGTCACGTACAAGTTTATGCGCGTATGATATATATTATGCTTTTTCTCATTTGTTTAAGCTAGCTAATTGATATCTATAAATATGCAAGCTAGCTAGATGATAGTTGACCAAATATTCGCAAAATGCCGACTGAATGCCAATTCTGATTAAGGGTCTGATCGGAACACAACAGTTGTTGGAGTTGATTTCAATTCAATAGCATTCAATAAAAATGATTTTCAATTGAATTTTATTGATCAGAATAAAAATAGAAAAAAATTGAAATCATTTCTAATTTTTGATTGGAAAGTCCATATAACAGAAGGAAATGATTTCACTTTAAATAAAATGATATTTTTATCCTTGTTCTTGTTTTAAGTGTTTTAAGTCTTGCCCTTCATTTAATTTCATTGAACATGTACAAAAGTTTTTTTAACTTGCATTATAGAAAATCAAAGCTCAAAACATTTGAGCATTAAAAAGTGGATTAAAGATGGAAATAAACACAATTTGAGATGGAAGCAAAATGAAACCACAGTGGCACTTGGTTTAGCTACACAATATTGTTAGCATCAAAATACTTGCATACCAGCAACCGTAACAGCAAACATACAAGCAATCTATAGTTAAATTTGCGGTGCTCTTTGTACCCTGTAAAATTGAAGCTGCCATATTATCTCATCCATTATCATTATAATTTTTACTAAGACACCCTCATAATTTTTCTCATCAGTTCCACTATTAATTTGAACATTACCCACCAATAAAAATCTCCCCATTTTAAATGCACACTTGTGGAATGTGCAATATCATCTGTACCAAGCATTTTGTACTCCAAATTTCAACAAATCAAGATCTCAGTATAAAATATTGAAGATACCCAAGGTTACAAAGCAAGGATTTTGGTACCAGTGTTACTGTCCCAATATAAAATATTGAAGATACCTAGCTTGGCACCACTACACCAAGCGATTCAGTTCAGTTCAGAGTCTTGGACTCTATGTTTTACTGTACTGGCATATATCCTTACAGTATGGTCTGTACTGACCATTCTGATACACTGGTCAGTACTTAAAATGTTAAATGAAATAACAGTACCAAACCAACAAGCCGATGACCGTCCGATTCCAATTTACCAAATTTGTAATTAAATATTGTTATTAGTGAACTTACTGAAGAAAATTAGAACTATTAACAAAATCGTACAATGTCAAGATTTAACATATTAACTCAACTATGCGGTACCAGAAAAGAAATCCAAACTGGAACCTGCATTCTCCTTCAAATTACAGCATTAAATATACTTAAATGTAATAGAGAAAATGCAATTGAACATGCATTCTTCTTTCTATTTTTATTTTTTTTTCATAATTGAAAACAATAATGCAATCAAACCACTAAATGCAATCAAAATTCAAAATTAGATCAAATTATCAACACAATGACAGTAAAAAACATATTTCCATTGAAGCAATCGGGCTTTGGATACCCAAACATATTTCCACTAATCTTGGTAAGAGGGTTCACATACACACCATATACTCACACTTCTTCTTGAGTGAGTTCTCACCAACTACGTGACTATCTTAATAAAAGTAGCAAGGAGGACTTAAAAAACTAAATGGAGTACCATAAAAGTAAGAAGTTGAATAAGACTATGATTAGACTCGCGGGCCTCCCCTTCTTCTTCCTCCATTGGGCTTAGTTCCCACGTTTGAAGCGCGTAATCCCCACACCACAAATATATTAACTTGTGAAGTTGAATTGCGATGGTTAGGCTTGCAAGACTCCCCTCATCTTCTTCCTCCTTGCTGTAATCGGAAACTTGTAGAAGGGAAGAACTCAACATAGAACGAGGGTATCGTTGGAAATAAAAAGAGCACAAGTTAGCTCAGAATGAATTCTCGCCAAATCTCAACAATTTTGGAGCGAAATTTTCTCTCCAAATCAGGTGAAGTGAAGTCTTTTCCCGTCGCTCATTACGTTCTGATCAGAGGATTCGAGGTTACGTCAATTCTATTTCACGTTTTAGTTGAGAAATTGGTGTTCCCATCAGACTCTAAAATTCATTCCCCAACTAGAGTCTAGAAACCAAAACGGAAATAGCTAGGATGTAACATATCAACAGATTTTGACCCAACAGAGATGCTAGCAAAAGGTTTGCTTAGATAAAGCAATTAGCAATTAGCATGTTCTCATAAAATCTATTCTATTCTATTTTAGTTGGATTAACACACGTTAATTAATAAGCTGGGGACCACATCCTAGCTAGGGGGACACAAGTTATAGTCACCGACATTGGAGGAGAATTCTTTTTTATTCATTTTAATTATTATAAAATAAGATAGGTAAAGAGAGAGTACCAAGTTTTTCAATTATAGAAAAACCAGAGGGTCTAAAGGAGTATCTTAGTTAAAGGATTTAAAAATAATAATAATTAAGACCCTACGTTTGTTATAAATTTTCATTTTGGTCTATGGAGCTGGTGAAGAAAATTGAGGACATAGTATAAGATTGAACATTTTTGTTTGATATAAAATTAAACACTTTTCATTTTTCATTTTTAGATGAAAAAATTAAGATCTTAAAAAACAAAATTGAGGACATAGTATAAGATTGAACATTTTTGTTTGCTATAAAATTGAACCTTTTTCATTTTCTATTTTTAAATGAAAATATTAAAAAAAAATTGAGGACATAGTGTAAGATTGAATATTTTTATTTACTATAAAATTGAACATTTTTCGTTTTCTATTTTTAGATGAAAATATTAAGATTCTTAAAATAAAATATACTGTAGCAAACTGGGGCGGTCCGCTAAAAAAATGAATATGAAAAATAAAAATAAAATTACTATAGCAGATCCGGACCAGGGAGGGGGGCAGGCTGGGTCATTTTTTTAAATTTTTTATTTTAAGATTATTTTTATTATTATTATTTTGTTATTAATAAAAAAAATCGGAAAGAAAGAGCAGTACGATATATTTTATTCCAGCTGTTTAGATCTTATGTGACGGTCTGAGAGCGGTACGATATATTTTATTCCTGAAGAGCACTACCAAATACCAATGAATAGATCCAAATCCAATATTTTGAGAAAATGAGCCTTCTCTCTTTCTCACTCTTCTCTGTAAGAAGAATAAGGTGTTCCATTGTTCGGGAAAAAAAAAAAGCATATTTGAATTCCCAGTAAATAACCTATGGAGCGAAAATCATTGTTGTCTAAAATGGATTGATTATGTTATATTTTATTCACCAAGGAAACATAAAAATCACTCTCTTTACTAAATGATGTATAATACAAATTAACGGAAGATCCTAGCCAACTAAATAAAAAAAAAATTTCTTTGAATCGGAAATTTTGTGTAGTTAAAAAAACTGAATTACTCTCTCTCTCTTTCACTCTCTAGCTATAAAATAAAAAATCCTCACACAGAGTGAAATCTCAAATTTAGGAGGACCCACTTTAAAATTCCGGCCTACGAACTCACATTAATATTGAACAGATTGATCTAACCATACGGTGTCAGGTACATTACTGATCCAAATTTGATATTGGAGGCATAATAAGAATTCAAGAATTTCAAAATTATATATGTTTAAGTTATTAAGTTCTAATAAATTATTTATAGTCGCAGATCCTAGAGACATGCTTATTAAATTTAAGAAGAATCAACTTGCTTACTTCATAGTACTCTTTTGTTTTATACTATGACTTAAATTGATATATTCGGAGGAGAATTTTTTTGGAAAATATATATCTTTGCTTACAACAGTGAGTTATTTCGGAGAAAATACATATAGAATAAATTAATCCATTTTTTATTAACTTACTAGATTGTAACTTTCTGTCTTATTTATCATATTTTACATCCTATTTAGCGGTTAATATAAATATAATAAGTTTACTCTAATTTTTATTCCACAATCAAATATAATCAACAATAATTTCAAAATTGAACATGTCGATTTTTCTTTTTCCTTTTTAAACTCTCATACTAATGTCATGCGCCGTATTTTATTTCATGAATTGAATATTGCTTTACAAGGAATTTGGGACTCTTTTTGACCGAGTATATTTGTTTGGATAAAAGAATTATGTCGATGGGTAAGGGTTGTTCATTATATATAGTGTGTGGCATTATAGATGTATTCATTTGTGCATACAGACGTGTATGTTTTTTTTTTTTTATATATAATATGAAAATTCAATTTGTCTTCATTTCTTTATGTCCCTATATTACCGCCAATTTTCATAAATTTGTCCAAAAATTAAATGACAAACTAAAATTATTGGATGCTTTATAATTCTTTCCTTTTATTAAGTTAAACAAATACTAATTTATTTCTATATTCATTAATAGTATAATAACAGTTGGGTTTGTTGAAAGATTGTTTATCTTTTGTTAGAGTATGATTAAAATGTCTTGTTGTTTTCATACTCTAATCATGCTTCACATTGTCATCTCTGTTTTTAAAATTCAAGATCTCTATATTAAAATACACTTGAAGGTCAAATTTTATATATTTTTTTATTTTATTTTTACTATTTATTTAGATAAGTACAAAATCATATTTTGTATGGAGATCATATTAAAATGCTCCAATCTTCTGAAAAGTAGTAATTTTATACCTACCTATACAGATAGTAAACAATTTCTAAAAAAAATATAAAATTTAACCTCCAAATATATTTTAATATGGAGATCATATAGAGTATGTTCGGGACTGTTTGAACTTTTAAGACGAAGCTAAGAATGTGAGACATGACTGGAGCACGAAAATGAGGAGACATTTTGACCTTGCTCCTTTTATTTTTCAATTTTTTTACGTGCAATAAAAAATAACTAATTATGTTTTGACGGACATCAAGGGCATCAAAACTCGTGCCACATGAAAACATAAGCTATTCCAACCAAAGTTAAAAAAAAAAATCAATTCAAATATTTGTTGAGTATTCTGTGTATAGAATTTAATCTTGAATTTTATACTTTTTTAAATTTTAAATTTATAAATGTAATACTCAAATATTAGTCGATTACAAGCAAACAACCTAATCTTTGTAGTACTTAAGGTATCGATCCAAGGAATATCGGGAAATACTAATTTTTAACTCTATTAATTAATTTCATAATATTGAAGAAAGTAAAAGTTTATGGAGGGAGGGGTTGTTTTAAATTCCAAATTAGTGGGTTCAATATCCAAAAAGAGGAGGTTGTAACAACTAAAAGTATAAGAGAGTTAGGTTGATATCAAAGTTTGGAAGTCTAGGGACATTCGGTCTACAATCCCTTGCTAATTATATCTACTCGGTTCGTTTAAATTCATATTTGATATGACGAAGTTTCTAACCTAAGATGTTAAAAATGATTACTTTCGTAAATTAATAACGTGTCTAGATAGTTCAGATTTCACGATTAAGTCCTTCACTCTAGCTATCTAGACCATGAAGTTCTCGTTAGTCTATCATATCCTTAAATATCGGTACTTCACGATTAAGTCCCTCATACTAATATTCAATTTAATTCAAGAGGTCCTAATTAGGATTTGACTTCACGATTTACCAAATTCTAGCCCTAATTTTTGTAGTTCCGGTTTAAATTATCAATTGGTTAAATTCTAATCCAAATCCTAAGGTATTTATGTTCATAATTTGGTACTATCATATACGATCCTAATCTACTTCGAGTCTATAAGACCTAAGCGAGATAACTACAATTCAAGTACAAATCATGCATCAACACAGAATCAATCACAGAAATTAACATCAAATCAAATAATCATTATAAAAACTAAGATCTGAGTAAGATAAATTAAACAAGTTCATGTTGAAAGACCTAAATCTCTAGAGAGGAAGACTAGCCTCTCATGGAGATGCAAGCATTCAACAGAAAATTCATTACAAATTAGCTAAAATAAAGAGAAATTAAATAAAGAAATAGTTTACACCCTTCTCTAGATGAAGAACCTTAGTCTTGGCTGCGTTTTCTTAGAGAATTCTGCTTCCTTCGCCTTGGTTGGCCTCCAAAACTTTGCTAAAACTTCAATAAAACTTGAATGTAACTCCGATGATTTGAAAGAGCAGAATTCTCCCCGTTTTATAACCAATACTACATCATATGGACTTGGGGAGTCATTAGATATTTGTCCCACACGTTTCCCTATATTGTGTATTCTAATTTTGGCCCTTGGGACGTGATCAGGTATTCCAAAAATAGCAAAACCACATTTTTAGGCTGAATGCGACCAGAGTGCTGCCTCAGTGCGTCCGCACTAGGATCAGGACTTTCCTTATTTAACTTTTGCTGACTGAGTGCGCCCGCATTTCTCTCGGATTTTTCTTGTGTTGTTCTGAAGTTTTTCTGAAATTTCCTAAGTATTGGGTGCAGCCGCACTAAGGGTCAGTGCGTCTTCACTAAGGTTGGTTGATCTTCAGTGCTGTGCCAAACTCTGCAAATTCTTCTAAGTGCTGGGGTCCGCACTGAGGGCCAGTGCTTCCGCATTTTGCTCTGTTTTCTTTATTTTCTGCATTTTAAATTACACAAACACAGTAACTTAATTCTAGGTGTATTGTATCCTTTTATATATAAGAAATACAAGATATTTAATGTCTTTTGTGATAAAAATCAGATCATGTATATAATTTAGGGAAAATTTCTAGTGTGCCCATGCAAAATTTTGAAATAGCTAATTTCCCCATGAAAACTTCATAATATCCATATTCCCCATAAAAATTCAAATTTCTTCCTTCTATTCCCTTTTTAATTATGTAACTCTTTATTTAATTTTTTTTAATCTAAATTGACTAATTTGTCCTTTAACTTTAAATGGAGGTGTTCTTTTTACTTTAATTGTCTTCTTCATCCTCCTCCTCTCTGTTTCACGGATAATTATCTCGTTTCTCACTTCCTTTGTACAAAACCCACTGTTGAATTGATATAATCCAAATAATAGAGGCTATAGACTCAAAGAACTACACAGGACGTAGATTCTTCTTCCCCACTCCTGTACTTAATTGATTAGCTAGGTTTATATCTTTTGGTTAGAAATTTGTCAGATCATACTTCTTGAATTTGACTTTTTGAAATAAATCATGAGGCCTGAAACGATTAGCATGAAGCATAGTCTGCGAGGATTTGAAGCACAAATTAACGGAGCACCAGTAATTATGACTATATGAAACGAAATAACCAAATTGGAATACATAGCAAAACCTGTGATTAATGGAATAAATCAAACAATTTTAGTGATCTGATAAATTGAACAAGTAAATTCAAACTATTTTTGGAATAAATCATATTCCTAGCTAATTGAATAAATAAAAAAAGTAAAAAAAATCAAATTCATGAAGAATGGTCTGAAACGATTAGCATGAAGCTGGCAAATTCATTCACCATGCTTCATAAATCAAATGATTTTAGTACGAGAAGCCTGAAACTAAATCATTGTACATTCTCTGAAGCCCAATTGGAGCTTAACTGAGCCTTAATCAGATCAAATTAAAAAAAAAAAAAAAAGAACAATTGGTGAGGTGACTGAGGCAACGGATGGGTCTTGTGCCAGAAAAGGCACGAGGGAGGAGGAGGAGAGAGAGAGATACGGCAAAGGTATTTCCTTTCTCTGGGGTGTCAACAAAATAACCAAAATCTTTCCTCAAAAAAAAAATCACCAAAATCTTGCAGGGGAATTAGGAAGAAGAAACTAGACATGAAGAATTCAATTTCTTATTAGATATCTTCTAAATTCAACGATGTTGTAGTTTTAATAGATGACTCCAGTTAAAATTCAAGGGCATTTTAGTCCTTTATTCTTTAAAATAATTAAATAAAATATTAACAAACTAAAAGGGGATAAAAATAAGAAAGTTAAAATTTTATTTCAAATGTTTGTATGGGTACACTGAATTTTCCCTATAATTTAAGTCTATCAATACTAGCTAGCTAGGCTTTAATTTCTAATGCAATAATTTAAGTAACATTGTTGTGGTATTTACCATTTAACTGTCAATCACTATAGTTCCCATTCTCATTTTTATCTATTTATTCGGTGTACACAGCTGTCAAGAAAATGATTTATAACCAAGGATTAATTAGATAGCTTAAACCTATTATTCTTACACTAGTTAAACGAGTTTGGTTTCAATAGAGCTTAAGGCACAAACGAATTCTCCGGATGACAAATCGCCACATCCCACATGGTTGATGGGACACATGCATGCCTCCTAGCTAATTCTTTTTTTCGTTTTCTTCTTTCTCAAAATTGGGTCTAATTCTATTTTTTTGTAGACATGTTGGGCCACTATCTAGTCATTAAGCTTGATCAGGTAGCACACGTTGGGTAAAAAGTGATATTAGGCAGAAAGTTGTGGGCTTATGGACATCATAGTACAATCTTATCTTATGCATGGGCATTTTAAACTAGAAAATAATAAAATAAAATAACAAATTTAAAGTTCTAAACCTTCAGTGATCAAGGTATGGTGCTTTACAATGTGTATGTTGGTCTGTGTGATGGATTTACTTTTAGATAGGTAAAAAATTATTTGATCCATCTAAAACATAGTGATTTTAACTCTATTTATCTATAGAATTATAATTTTTTAAATGTAAAATTTGATTTTCAAGTACCATTTTATATTGAGATCATATTAAGCAATTCTGATCAATTGTTTGGAATTTAAAAACATCTAATCCTCAAATTACTAATAATTTAACATATTATAGTGATCTTTTGGAACTAGTTCTCATCCAAATGGCGACGGTGTTATTAATTGGAGAGAAGATGAAATATTATCACACTACGTTAATTTTGAGAATGCATGGGCTATTAATTTGTGTAAGGATCATACTCTATTTTTTAAACAATTGTGACCTAGTCACATGCATGACCCTCAAAATTCAAAATTGTTATGAACTTGATTGCGTATTATATTCTACGAATAGGATGGCTCCTATTTTGTGAAACTTGATTTATGTAAGTTGATTGTGTATATACATAAAAATTTCTTTTATATATAGAAAATAAGTATTTCCAACATAATTCGTGAAATTCTAACAACATAATAGTACAACTCCATCATTGACGGACGTTAGAATTATTAACTTTCATTTCACAATTAACAACAACTATTTCAAAATCTGTTATTCAAATATTGAGTAATGGAGTACTTCATACAAGTTGGAGTCAGACTTTCAAAGTATGAGAATTAAACGGATTTAGAGTTCAATCATATAAAACTTTTATGCTATGAATGGAGGCCAATTTACACTACCCATAGCATATAACTCAGCCGGCTTCATATGTAGATTTGCAAATTAACGAACCGATTAGCTAATTCAATCTTTCTCAAGCTCTACACAAGATTAATTATCAATAAAAAATTTATATTTTTTTCATAATTATATTAACTAATTAATGTGTAAAATAATTAATATTTATTTTTTATGGATTACATTTATTTAATTACCGAGATTTTTTAGTTTTTTAAAATAAAGTTTGATAATACTTACATTTATAGTTAAAAAGCTAAGCATATTGTGTTACAATAATGGCAAACTACTCCAAAAATCTAATCGAGCAAGCTAAACTCGAGCTAGATTCAAGTCAGATCTTAAACGAGCTACAAACTAAGAACTATTTTTTTTATAACCAATATTTGGTCTAGTAGCAAAAATAATATTTCGCATGGGAAGTTGCAAGTTTGAAATCCGAAAAAAATAATTATTTATGAATATTAAATAATTAGATAGTTTGACCTCCAAGCTTTATAAAAAAAGTTTGAACTTTTCTTGCAATCTGGGCGGAACTAGAAAATTTGAATAGAGGAGGCTAATTTATAAAATGTAATATGTGAAAAAGACAAAAATAATGTGATTAGTTTGTGGGAATTGAACCCATGACCTTACAAATATTAAATAGAGATCTAACTACTAGACCACAAGCACACATTTATTATTTTATGAGGGATGCTAGATAATATAGAAGTTCAAAAAAAAAATTAAATTAAATTTTAATGAGGAGGGTTCCAATGCATCCAAAATTCGATGTTCCCATTTGCACCCAATCATTTATCTCTTTTATCTTCATTTTTAAAGTCCGAATTGTCGATCCGAACCGCTCAACATGATCTTCATAATAAAATATGCATGGAGACCAAATTTTATATTTTTTAGATTTTTTTTTACTATTTTTTAAGATAGGTACAAAATCATTGTTTTAAGGAGATTCTGGACCATCCGGTAAAGTGATTTTGTACCTATCTCAAAAAATAGTAAAAAAATTATAAAAAAAATAAAATTTGGTCTCCAATATTTTATTATGAAGATCATGTTGATCGGTTCGGATCTACTGTTCAGACTTTGAAAATAAAGATAAAGAATTATGTGCAAATGGGAGCATAGAATTTTAGATGTATTGGAACCCTCCTCAATTTTTAATAGACATAATATAGAATTTTAAAATTATAGTCGTATGTTTCCTCACATTGACTAAGACTAAATGGTATATACATTTTTCTTCGTAGTACATTTTTATGTATTTCTAAACATATTATATAGCGATTACCGTAGAAAAGAAAACAACTTTAATGAATTAATTTGAAAAGTGAAAACTAAGCCAAAGGCCCATAGCAAGTGTAGATGACTAGATTCCTTAAAAGTTAAAAGTGAACAAGACAAGATATATAGAGCTGTTTTCACAACATTAAAATAGAAATAGAAAAAAAATGACGAGGCTTGAACCAGAGCGTTGCTGATCGAGATAGATAGGGTCATAGGGGGCCGGGGCCATTAATCCTTGTTGACTCTGGCTCCAAAGTTAGCAGTTTAGACACGAAGGCAACATATATATAGGTCGGCCGAGGCGAATAGGGCTTGTGACATTTAGATAAGGTAGGAACTAAATCTGCTGTTATTCTTATTTCCACCGTTGATTTTCATTGAGATTTTTGCATGGAAAAATTTAAACGGTCGGTTGGAATCAGAATAACAGGTTCATGTTATTCCGATAAGAGCAGATTTATTTTCGATAATTAAGGTAAACTTTGTTTATGAACTTTCAGAGGAACCTTTGTTTTGGAATAGAAAACGGAGGCATCAGATCAAATTTAATATATATATATATATATATATATATATATATATATGTTAAATTAGCATTGTTTGATGTTCATCAAGTTTCGCACAGACAATTTTAGATTGTGTAAATTAAATGCATACAAATTTTGATATGAATGGAACGATTCTGATTTGACATCAGACCGAAAGTGATCTGAGGTTCATCAAACCGTCCTCGATCTCCCTTTTTTTTTTTTTTTTGTTGAGGAATGGATGTATTTGACATTTTGGCTGCTCAAATTGAGTGGGACCTTTCATTATAGGTTTTTTTTTTTTTTGATGAAATAATAATTAAACATGTAATTCTTCCGTAGTAAAATGAAATCCATCACCATATATATATGTTACACTTATGATTTATTTATTTTAAATTTGGTTATATTATATTTTGGTAATAAAAATTATTGTCAAAGCCGGACAAAAAGAAGACTAAGGACACTTAATTGTACAATTTTATTTGCCGTTGGAATTTTGTTTTTGTGATAAGCTGCATGGCAGTTTTTATTTAAAAGATTCCCTGTTTTTCTCTAAAGAGAAGATTCCCTATTTGCACATTCTTGTATTCAGTTTCTTTTAACATTACCACGTAAAATATGAAGTTTAATGGAAAATACATGTAAACATTAATGAGTTTTTTTAGTACGTATTAAGGCAGGCTTGTGAAATTAATTTATTGCGTTATTTATATTATAAACTATTCTTATACTTGTATTTTTATGGATAATATACATCATACTGATAATGTTGAATTTGAAATTTACGCTTTTTAAAAGAAATATATCAATACATACGATCTCTCTTATTTATGTAATTCTTTTTTATATGGAGGAGGGACAACATGCACCATTTTTTATGTCCTCTAATATGCTCCACATTTTTTATCTTTGTTTTAAAAGTTCGAACAGTCGATCTGAACAGCTCAACATGATATTCATAGTAAAATATGCTTGGATACCAAATTTTTTATTTTTTAGAATTTTCTCACTATTTTTTTACATAGGTACAAAATCATTGTTTCAAGGAGATTCTGGACCATCCGATAAAGTGATATTGTACCTATGAAAAAAATAGTAAAAAAATATAAAATTTGGTCTCCCAGCATATTTTATTATGAAGATCATATTGAGCGGTTCGGATTGTCTGTTCAGACTTTAAAACAGAGATAAAGAATGTGGAACATATTTGAGCACAAAATGATGGTGCATTTGAACCCTCCTCTTTCATATGAGATGTTTTTATGTAATTTAAGAATTGTTAAAATGTCTCACCTTTTTTTTTTTGCTTTGTCATGTTTTTTTACTTTTCAAATATTTAATAGTAAAAACTCAAATAACAAAAATGATCATTACATGGGATCTATGTTTTCTAGTTAAACGTCCATTAAAAAACTTTAACATTTTGTAAATTAATTTATCAATATCATGTACGAAGACATTATGTAAAAAGAAAAAGGAAAAAAAAGAGAGAGAGAGAATTTTGGTACATCCCGGTTAACCGAAATATGCAAAAAGTTTCGAAACAGCATGGAGAGTGATTTAGGCTAAAAAAATTAATTGCATTAGATAAAAAAAAGTGTATATTTTTGTGTAAAGTAAAAAAAAATTAAGTTTATTTTAATTTAACAAATATTGAAACTATTTATATAAAGAGGAAGGCTCCAGTTACAATAATTTGTAAATTACAATATCTTACAACAATTTAATTTTGTAATTTTAAAAGTCCAAACAGTCGATCCAAACAGTTCAATATGATATATATCTTAAAATGTGCTTGGAGATAAAATTTTACATTTTTTTTATATTCTTATGATTTATTAAGTATTTTACAAAACTATTATTTTTAGACAATTCTGGACCACTGAAAAATAACAGTTTTGTAAAATATTTAATAAATAGCAAAAAATTCAAAAATGTATAATATTATCTTCAAGCGCATTTAATATAGATATCATGTTGAACAGTTTGGATCGATCATTTAAATTTTAAAAATCACAAAACCAAATTATTGTAAGATGTTATAACTTATAAATATTGTAAAAAAATTATCTAAATATTATTTCATATATAAAGTTAAATTAATAAGCCTTGTATGTAATGTAATGGTGCTCGGTCCATGAGTCCATCTACCATATTGCATTTTATTTTTATTATAACAGAATGCTTATGAAAGATGTTAGATGTCAGATTGTTTAAGGAAGAAAAAAAAATTCGTGCTGTACTGTACAAAGCTGTCGTATCGGAAAATGGCCCAATTATCAGTTGGAATATTCCCAACTACAATTAATCTACAATTAATCTTAAAAAATGCTCCCCGAGAGGGAGTAACAACCAACCACGTGGCGAGCAACAAAAGGTCTAGCTTTGGCGCGAAAGCAAGAAAAAGAGCTACCACTGACTTACCGTATTTTGACTGCCACGTGGGCCTCTGCGATTGCTCATACGCGTGAATTAATGAACAACTGGACCAATTAGGCAATGGATTTTGATAGGTTCCAAACAAATCCGGGTTTCTGTGGGTTTCCATCAGTTAATTCGAGTCACTGACAACCGGGCTCGATGGATTGCTGCCTTCGAGTGCTAGCTGGTGGTACCCATCTGTCAGAAGCAAATGAATATGGTCCATGAAATGGAAAACATGGGGTTGGTTTCTACTTTTCATTCTTCCTAACTCCATCCTCAGCCACAAATAAATTATAAACCCCTCTCTCTTATTAGTTATTACTTAAAGCTCATTAAACCAATCAACAGTAGGATCAATACGAGACACAGCTAGCTGTGCTTTTGCCTAACCTCACTCTTTCTATCTCTCTCTCTATTTCTATCTCCCCATTGCCTATTGCTTTTCTCTACCAAAAAAAAGTTGCATTACGTCTTCTACTAACAGCCAAGAAGATACAATAGTAAGCTCTCTCTCTCTCTCTCTCTCTCTCTCTCTAAACTCTGTTTGTTTAATCGATCGGTTCTTCCAATACTTGTTATGCTTAGCTGAAGCAAACATATATACCAGTTTCCAACAAATTTCTTGCTTTTTTGTCTTAATTTCAGATTGAAAAATGGAGTGGAATCTCCGAAAAGAAATAGGAAGCGATTATATGTTCCCAAGCTATCCTGGGGCATTGGAAAATCCAAGTTTCGACTTGAAACAATGGAATGGTGCCACATCAACCAGCGTCGACCAGTTTTCATCTTACAATCTGGTACCAACTGCATTTGAGGATACCGGCTTTGACAGCTGGAAATCGATGGACATGTCTTACAATCCCGTACCAACTTTGTCAGAGGAGCTTGCCTTAAATGAATCAAAATTGGATACTCAGGGAAAGGGCTTGTGTCAGCTGGTTAATGGGTCGGCTTGTGAAGACCCGGATTCTTTCTGCCTCGAGGAGTGCATTCAAGGCGATGAGAATTTCATGTTAGTGCATGAACTTGTGTTTATATAAATTACATACCAGTGGCAGTCAGTGTCTCTTAGGTACAAATTAAAGGTTGCAACGGGTCAGTTAGAACTAATTTTACCTTCATCTTCTGCATTCTTCATTTATAAGTGGGTCTGGTAATTGGGTCGGGTTGGGTTGGGGAAACCCTATTGGTAGACATTTTCAAAATTAGCAGTTTTCTTAGTTCTGTATCCTGATGAAAGTTCGAAAGTAGTTGATAAGTAGAAGTTTAGCCACATGCTTAACAGAATTGCTAAATGGGTTACGGGTACAAATTGAGTGGGCATCAGGTCGTGGTAGATTGTCAGTTAGTACCCGTAATATACATCTAATTACCAATTACCGAGAAAGTAATATTGGATTTGCATTGTGCCAGACTGTTTGAAACAAATCAAATCAGTGTAAACTGTGAAGAACTCTTGGTAAAACTATTATGTCAGCCGAAATTGCAGTATTTGAATGGTTATATTATGACTTATTGTAGGAATTCGCTATCAGATGAAGATATGAGAGCTATGTTATATACAGCCGAACCATCTCAACCTGTTGTAGATCCATACAAAAAGCCACAGCCTTTAGAGGATATATTGACAAATTTGTTTAATGATCCTATGAACAACATCTTTTATCAAAATGGGACAGTGGCTAAAAATGGTCTGGATGCTTTCGGCATTTCCCTATTTCAAGAGGACCTATCAACAAATTCTTCAATGATGTCACAAGGGTCTATGGCATTAGATTCCTCAACCTCGATGAACGTAAGAGTTTACTTAATTAAGATGGTTTTTCTATTTTTGAAAATAACAAGTTGATTTGTCCGGTGCAAGTCACTTAATATTCTCAAATTTTGTTTCCAAGAAGATCTTGTTTCTTTCTATTTATAAAGCCCAGAGGAAGCATCACAGAGAACAGTATATTAGTTGCTGATGTGGATAAAGCAAAGATTTTTGAAGCAACAGCTCTCCGCGAGCTCGAGAGTGCCTTGTCAAGGGTAAGTCATATCCCGACATGGCAAAATCTATGTTAATTTACCTGGCATAAGCAAACCAAATCAGTGTTTCAATTGTAGATCTGAGTTAATTTTCTATAAATAACCTGAATTAATTGAACTTATTGACTCATGTTATTGAGTTCAGTTATTGGCAGGTTTTACTGTATCTGTTCAGTTTAGTACTGATAAGCCTGGATCCAGTATGGACTTTTACCAGTGCATTACTGGAATCTGAGATTGCATTTCTTACATATGGTGCATTCTTCCCTAATAGCAAAGGCCTGACAGGTACCCATCTGAAACATAATTAACTGAAAGACCTTTTTTTTTTTGGATTTTTTTCCAGCTAAATGGAAGGACGCGAATTTGTTTTAGAGATGCTTGCTACAGGTTGGCTAATGACTCAAGGGTGCTACTGGATGAAAGCAAGAACGAATTACTTGAATTTCATGTTGACCCATCCTTTAATCCCAGTTCGAGGTATCATAAGCATTATCTTTTTTGTATCCATTTCTCAGTAATTCTCAGTACTAGTGTGTCATCGGTCTTTAATTTAATTATGTATTGCTAACTTCAGGGCATACAAAGCAGAGCCAGTGGAGAAGGAGACTAATGTCTTAGACAGAGCAATTGTGAATTTAATGTTCAACTATCCATGCACCGAGCCTGAAGAAACGTGGGCTCAACATGATTTTCGTACAAAGAGAATTAAACGTATGTAGATGGACTGTGTCTACCTAATATTAAACGAACTCCAAGCTACATGCATTTGTTAGGAAGATCTAGCTAAATTTTGATAGTCAGTAGTCATTTCAGGCTTTTTTTTCTGAAAGGAATCAGTTAATTTGGCTACATATTATAATATTTTTAGTAGAAAATTTTATAGGATTGATTGTCTTGCAAATTATTGATATTCAAGATATGTTATTAAGCATTAGAAAAATTGATAGAAGTAAATGTGCACTCATTCAAGTGCATTCATGTGGTTAATATTTTGCCTTGCTTGAATGCACTTGCTGTCAGTTTATATTTATTTTTTTTGTACTACTTCAATTATGAATGCACATACTTTCCTTTTTTATATTCAGGCTGTCTAATTAATACTTTCTTATACTTTAATGGCAAAAGGAGTATTTAATATCACGACTCACATAAATAATATTTTTTTAAGAAGAAGAAGAAAACACATAAATAGTATTGATACAGGCTTCTGACATTACCACGATGAAGATTTACAAGATCCAACACAAGCAATTTAAAACCAAAAGTAAATAAATTTTTAGAAACTAACAAGAAAACTTAATGATATAGCTAAAAGTAAATTATATTACAATTGAGAATAATCATACTACAAATGAAACAATATAATAATTGATTTGAATGACAATTAATTGCATTCAAAACATAGAAATACATGTGGCAAACCAATAGTGCCCGGCCCCTTTCCTGTTCCAACATATGTAATAACAATTCATGAATTATTCCAATATATCGAGTGGCCATAGCTGGCGCCACTTGGCGATCTCATGTTGAGTGTGGAGCTTTCTTAACCCTCCATAGAAACCATCTGTCTCATTACCTTTCTCTCTGTGACTCTTGCGGCAGATCGCTGCCTGTCTCCATCTTGAACCCCCCTTGTACTGGTTGAATTCCAGCACCACAGTTTCTGTAAATTAATCATTAATTTAATTCCTTTTCTGTAAAGGAATTGTGATGCATAGTATGGTTTGGGGTGTCTACAAGAATAAAATAAAAATAAATATCAAGGTCTTAATTACCACTCAAATGACACTGGCAGAAATGAGCATTTCCATCACATGAGCCAAGATGACCCACTACTCCATACCACCATCCTGATATATATACAGACTCAATTTTAATAGTTGGCACAAAAATTATATTTGCATTATTCTGCAGTGAACGAATCTTGGCAATATAAAATGAAGAATATTAATTACCATAAGGAAATTCCTTGTTCCTTCTCCACTGGATTTCAATGTGATCACCGGGTTGAAGATCTTTTAGACAATCTGAAGGATGTAGATCATGTGCCAGAGTGCTGACAGGTGGGCCCCGCACCCTTTCCCAGCTCACCCCCTCCTCTTGTACTATAGTTCTCCTTCCATGCGGTGGATATCTAAAATTACCAGATTAATTAAAACCATAGCACAATGAGTTTATATTTCCAGTGGGCTTGAACTAGCACACAATGACTATACCAGTTGCATTAATATATGGATTGTTTTTTCTTTGGATTGGTAAGGAATTGTCAACAAAATGCTCCATTACATCATTCAGTACCAGTTGAGGCTGTTACTGGTACATGTTGATACGATTTGACACTTCCAGAAGTTGACTAATTACATTAATGCCCTCGGATTAAAGTAAGTTATATTTAATTATATCTATATATACCTCGCCTGAAAGGTATCGGTACGGCTGTCATAGCTAACTTCGGCATCATAGCATGAAAGCATGAATCCAACATGACCATGCTACAATAAACAATTTGAAAAAAAAATAATAATAAGCAAGGTAGTAGATAAAAGTTACATAAATTTAAAACATGAATTAGACACATTACTAATAAAAATATATAGACCAAAGGTAGAACCTTCAGAATCCATAGGATCCATGTCGATAATAATCAAAGAAATGCATCAATCAACTTGTTCTCAATTTGCAAAAACGAAGTAAAAGAAACAATAATCTGCGATAGAACTCTCAACAAAAACAGAAATTTACAAAATGATCCCTATATATTACCTCTCTATTGTACACCTGTGCAGGGAACCAAAACTTGCCACTCTCCAGCGAGAGGTACCAAGACATGACCGAATCATCTGGTACAATACCAATTCCCTTTTCAGCGGTACCAATTGTCGACCTGATCCAAGAAAAAGGCCACACACAAGAAATCCATTTTCTCTGCCTGCCCAGACTATCCCCAAATGAAGAAAGTTCAGAGCTTTTACTTGAAGCCAGGTAGGATTTCCACTTTCTCTGCGCTATGGGACCCACCACTCTACCCCACTTCTCTTTCAAGTGCCTCTCCCATAGGTAGTCACTCCTGCACCTAGCTCTCAGCTCAGTACAAACCCCAGCCATGGCGCAAAGCTCTTTAGGGGGCAATTTACTGAGAATTAGTTCAAGCGTCAATTCAGGTAGATCCAATAGAGAACATTCTGCGGTTTCTTCTACATTTCCCACCCTATTGTTAACCCATTTCTTTCTGGGAGACATGTTTGAAGAGAGAAGAAATTTGGTTTTAATCCGGTTTGAATTGGAGATGAGGTCTTGGTAGAAGAAGAAAGAGAAGGAGAGAAAGGTTAGAAGAAAGAAAAGCATCAGATATGAGAAAAGGATGGGTTCTTTCTAACAGCGAGGCCTGATTGGTTCCTCCACATGAGTATTAAATAACGAGGTAAGAGACCCAACCCAATCGCACATAAAAGGTGCAGATCTTTTATAAAACAAATTATACACTTTTTTTAATGTTTCGTGGATCGAAGAAAGAACAATTCTTTATTGGATGCTAAGTGCCTAAGCGAGCTGACGCGCTGAAACCCACTAAAGGTTAGCAAAGATAGATTCACCGAATCAAAGGAACTGACACCTTCCAGACTTGAACTGCAATTTTTGGTTTAAAAATTAATTAAACCGATGCAATTTGTGGAGCAAAGGTAAGAGGTAGCGACACTTGTTGAGCAAAGAGAGCCCTCTTCATTCATAACCCTTTGGTCTTTGCATGAGAGAAATAAACATGAATAGGTGTTAGGTGAGACCAAACCGATCAAAATATAATGAAAAAGAAGGAATTTAAATTAAAAGCAGGTAAAAGGTCAGAACGAAAGATCAAGCTTTGGCGAGGCATTCACATGCCCCACCTCAGCTCTGAGTCTCTCTCCCTCTCTCTTTCTTCCAATCCCCTTTCTCTCTTCTCTGAAAAACAGAGATGGAGAAAAATAATTGATTTAAAGGGAAAGGGAGAGGTAGAAATTTTTGTGTAAGATTATTTAATATATTGTTGGTAAGCATAGCAATAGCCTTTGGCATTTATTGTAATTTGCTTCCTTTGCGGTGCTTTCCGTCTCCATTTCGATAGAAATGGACGTTAAGGAGAAGAGGTGGGGCGGACACACACACACTAGGTGCATTCGAAATATTCGGTGTGTCGTTGAGTTAGCGTCCAAATAGGAAGTGGCACGTGTCCATGGCAACCTCTTCGCCAATACAAACTTTTTTTTTATTTGATTGGACTTTGGAAGCTGCACAGTATGGGCAATATTTTTATGTTAGTGACGGCAATATGGTATGGACTATGGACAGAAATCAAATACATGTATAATCTTCTCAAGTTTAGGGGATGCCACAAGGAATCTTTTTTATAAACCCTAAATTGAAAAATTAATTTTAGAGATTCAGTTTTTACAAAAATTATAAAATTTGAGTTGCCAACTAAAGAATTTATAGGTGTAATTAAACGTTCAACCAAAGAATTTTTCCAAAACAAACGAGAAGAATTACACCTATATTAATTATCAATTTTAGCACAATTTAGCGCAATTTGAGCACTTGAGCGCACTTTTAGCGCAATTTGATCTCACTCTTAGGCAACTTTAGCACACTTTAGCATAACTTTGAGCGCATCTTTAGCTCAAAGTGCACTAAAGATGCGCTCAAATTACGCTCAAAATTATACTGTCAAAATTATACTGAAGTGCACTAAGGATGCGCTCAATGTGGGCAATTTGAGCGCACTTTGAGCTAAAGATGCTCTTAAATTGCGCTCAAAGTTATGCTAAAGTGTGCTCGAAGTTATGCTAAAGTCGCCTAAGAGTGAGATCAAATTGCTCTCAAAGTACGCTCAAAGTTATGCTAAAATGCACTAAAGATGCTCTCAAAGTGCGCTCAAATTGCGCTCAAAGTTATGCTGAAGTGCGCTAAAGATGCGCTCAAAGTGCGCTCAAATTGCGCTCAAAGTTATGCTGAAGTGCGCTAAAGATGCGCTCAAAGTGCGCTCAAATTGCGCTCAAAGTTATACTAAAATGCGCTCGAAGTTACCTAAGAGTGAGATCAAATTGCGCTAAATTGTGCAAAAATTGATAATTACTATAGGCGTAATTCTTCTCGTTTGTTTTGGAGAAATTTTTTAGTTTGACGTTTAATTATATGTATAATTATGCCTATAGTAATTATCAATATGTATTCATTAATAAGAGGATTCAAATTTCTCATGTTATTCATGTTTTATTGTGTTTCGCATTTTATATTTTCGTTTTTCAAATCCCGCGTTAACTCAACTAGAAAATAATTTATAAGCAAACTCTAAAAAAAATGGAGAACGAGTTGCCAACTCGTTCCGGACTAAAAAAAACAGAAATTACACCATCTGTTGCGCAGTTTTTCACATAGCTTTTTCCATAAAAAATGGAAAAAAAAAAAAAAAGAGTCAAGAACGAGTTGCCAACTCATTATGTGGGGAAAAATGTCTAGAACGAGTTGGTAACTTGTTTTTTATGATTTTTGTAAAAACCGAATCAATTATATTGGTTCTTTAAAATTGAATTTTCTATTTATGGTTTATAAAAAAAAATTGCGAGAAGGGAATTTATTTTAAACTAGAAATGTGAAAATTCATATATATATCATTCAAACATTATGAAATTAGATACTATCCCTCCAAATTCTATAGTAACATATTTATCATCCTAAATTCTAATAACTCACGTATTATCTGATATAATTTAATTATATATCATATATACTTAAAACTCAAATTAGTTATATTTAAAGTTTCTAAAAATTACAATTAGTCAAAGGATCAATTAAAGTTGGAGTCATCTCCCTGTACACACTCTCTCTCTCTCTCTCTCTTTATCTATTTATTATAATTTCCAAAAAAATCATACTCTCAGTTCTCCCCCTACATCATATTCTCCATGTTACCATATAGTTGTACCATAATGTTCCTGGTACGGCTTCCATTTTCTTAGTCTAATAAAGCAAATCTAAACTAGAGCATGTCAACCATGCTGACAAATCAATTATTCGGATTCGGTTCAGCGAGATTAAAAATTCGTGATTCGGAAATAATTTGGGTATAATTCAGAAATGATTCGGTATTATTTGAATCAGAGATCTCAGTTCTGTAAGGGAGCAAAAACAAAAAAATAAAATTGTGATAAAAATTCGGGAATAATTCGTAAAATTCGCGAATTATTCGGAAATTATTCGGTCACAGTTCAGTCAACCGAATAATTCGGCATTTAGTTCGGCATCACCAAAAAACCGAATAATTCAGGAATTATTCGCAAATCTTGTCACTATGGATCCAACAAGCGTGATTGGAAAGACTTTAGATAGAATTACAAGCTAGAACGCAAGGTTTAGTACACAAGGAAGAAGAAGGGGCACAATTAATTTTGACACTACAGGCTAAAGAAGACGGGAGCGATCAAAATTTTAGCACGTGACGAAGGGAAAATATAATTAGGTGTTTAATTATATTTTATATATTAAACATAATTAATCTTTATTTTTAATTAATTGGGTAATATGTGGGTTATTAGAATTTATGATGGTAAATTCATTATTACAAAAACTTGAGAAGATAATACATAATTCATAAAATTCGAGTCGTACATGAAATTCTTATTTTTAAAACATTTTATACTTATTAAATTAAATTTGTGTAAATTTATTTTATGCGCATAGAAATTTCAAAGTTCATCTAGCTAATGCATATTGTGATAAAAGATGTGTTTGCATTTTTTTTTTTTTATTAAAATGAAACAGTTCTTACTTGAGACTTATTTGCTACATGCATTTTTTAAACATTTGGCAGTGTTTATGAATTATGACATTTGCCAGTACCCACGGTCCCACTCCCCCCAATTAGGGCTGTAAATAAGCTGAGTCTTACCTCAGCTCGTTAATTCTGAACCGAGCTGTTAGCGAACTAGCTCGTTAACAGCTCGCGAGCTAAAATCTCAACTCAAACTCGTGACGAGTCAGCTCACGAGCCACGAGCTGGCTCACTGGGTTTGGTTGGACCTTGTTTTAAGAAGAAAATAAATTTTACAAACATTTTTTGACCGAGCTAGACCGAGCTGGACCAAACTTAACAATATAAAATACACACAAATTCATACAAATTCACAAATTGATGCCTAGCCGAGCTAGCTCGTGAGCTGGCGAGCGAGCTAAGGTCTTAGCTCAGCTCATTAATTTTGGCTCGAGCTGTTAGCGAGTCAACTCGTTAACAGCTCAGTCCACTATCAAACGAGCTGTTACCGATCAAGCCAGATGTGAGTCACGAGCTACAAGATTTTTTGACAGCCCTACTCCCAATAACATCCGCCTTGCGTTTGTCACGAATATCTTCATTCTTCAATAGCAACATTTTTTAACAAAATATATTATTCAAGTAAATAATTAAGTAACACATATTTAAATAGACATATTTTTTTATGTCTTTATGTTAAAAATAACTACCTCAATGGTAAAAAAAATTAATTAAGTGTTTACAAACATGATATATTTTTAAGGTCAAATTTTTATATTCTTATTCTTTTTTTTTTTCTAATGGGCATGGACCGAAATTTCTTTATTTCATTTTTTTAAATTCAAAAATCTGTTAATAAATTTTTGACGTTTAATTTTTGTTATTTATTAAATCAAAATAAGTGGGGATGGTATTCGTATATGTTTACTAGTGTAGAACTAAGGTGTTCTTAAATTAAAAAAAAAATTCAAAACTTCTTGTATTGATTTAAAGTGATAAATTCAAATCGTTAAATTAATCTACTTACCAAGTGATGTGTTTACATGCAAAATTTATAAATTTTAGAATAAATTTAGCACAAAGTCAAGCAGTCAAATAATATATTAAAATTAACTCATAAATCATTTTTACCGCTTGATTATACTAAATTAATTTTTAAATTTTTAAAAATTGGATGTCAACGTATCACTCGTAACACAGTTAAATTCATGGTTTAAAGTTATGAAATAAATTTTACAGTTAGTACCAGAACTAACATTTGATATTGTGACAAAGGTAGTGTTCTCTATGTGAGAAGTTGCATATTCAAAACACAAATAGAAAAAATTATGAAAATATTAAATAGTTTGGTGGTTTGAAATCCGAAATCTTTATTTACAAATATTCTAAGAGTTAGTATGATAAAAGAGCTTATGAATACATAGTTCTACTCAATGTTTTAATATTCGGTTTGTATACGCAAACCACATACTGCATATGCGAGGTATGTGGCTACATATGCGGATTTTTATACAGACTTATATATGCAGATTTTAAATAAGAATTTGTATATATAAATAAGCATACGGTAATATGTGATATGACTAAACCGGTATTTTTATCACTGTTAATATACTCTAAACCGGTAATATATAGTATAAATCACTACTAATATACTTTAAACTTTAAAGTGGTATTTTATATCACTATTAATATGCTATAAATTTCGTATTTGGACCGAATATAAATTTTCTATTCAGATTGTAACCGAATAAAAATATTAGACTGAATAGACCGAATTTTACTTGTGCTATTATTATATTAAGAGTTTACGACGCATATGCACAACGAGTGTGCTTCCGTGACGCAGCGAGCTTGCAAAAAGTTATCCTGAATTCCAGTAATTGGTTCTTTGGTTGGTTGATTCACACGTTGGTGCATTGACCATACCACTTGCATCCGTTTCCTTTCCTTTGAGGACCTAAGTGAGAACAAACTAGATCATTAATAAATTAATATGGTCACCGTGATTCCAACTGTAAGAATTTTTGTGGGTGTTGATTATGGGTTAACATAATTAACTAATTAAGTGTGATTCCATAACCTTTTGTTACACTTTCGTAGATTTATATATATAGGTATGGTCCGCGCGCTTGCTTGAAGACTGTATTGTGGTTGTAGCTAGATGCTAAGATCTACTTGAAAACTTAAAATAATCAAATCATGATAAGTCTCTTAAACAGTATTTATTTGATTAAGAAATCTAGAAAATTAGACACATCATTTGTCCTATACACACACGTAGGTAGAGCTGGGTGATGTACTATGCACTGATATTAATTACTATATTTTTAAACGTCTGTCATTTATTAGGTCTAGATCAAGGGACAGAATTCTGATTAATAAGAGTTCTCAAGCAAGCTGGTGTTTAATCAAATCAATCCAACTAAGTGGATTTTAAATATTACCAACTCAGACTTGTATGCATGATTAGATTTTTTTTTTTTTGACGTTGACTTGTATGATTAGATATTATTATATATTATTGACTAATGTTTTGATCTTAATTTTTAGGTCATGTTAGATTGTGAAGTAAAAGATGGAGTGAATTCCTTACTCTATGCTTAAATCATCAAATAAAAAGTAAAATATGAATTAGATGGAATAACGAGATAAGTTAATCCGTAATGAGTTATTTCAGCTTTTTAAGTGAATTAATTTACTCCATACTTATTTTATATGTAGGTTCCACGATCATAAGATAGGAAGACCAAATTTTTTTTTTTAAATTAACTAAAATTGAAAAGAAAAAAAAAACTTACAAAGATAAGAGAGTTGTCCGAAAAGAGAGAATGGATGACGGTGAGAAATGAAATTCTACATTTTTTTACTTTTTCTAAAAGCAACTCACCCAAGCACACAATTTTCACTTGTACATTTCCAAAATTGCAAAATTGCAAAAAAAAAAAAAAAAAATGAAAAGAAACAAAGATGTAAAAATATGGCCAATGCAAAAGCATACATTCTCTAATGCCTTTCCTTTGTTTATATATGTATATTTTTTGGAAAATAAAAACGTGTTTAATTAATTCCGTAAGGAGGCACAACTCAGCACGCTGGCGGCTGTTCATAGCAAATATGCTTTCCTAGCTATAAGTCTGACCGACCCTTTATGCATAATATTCACTTTATTAGTTTAGACAAATTATTTGACCAACACTGGATTTTCCTGTTTTATATTTATACACGTGTTGACGCTTCAACGATGTTTAATTAAATAAATAAATGCTTTATTAATTAAGACCTATTAAGTACATCATCTGTTACCGACATTAATTAACACTTTTCTCCACAGTAGGCGGGGCGCTTATTAATTTGTCGCCAAATGAATAAATGCACCTATTGGCTATTGGAGAATCGAGAGTTCTATACAAAGCAAGATTCAGGGACAATTAATTGATGTGTTTAGGCTATACTGCTATAGCTCTGGTTGTAATTAACATTTAACAAGGAATCAGGATTGGTGAAGCCAATTTTCTATGCTCAATTAATTGGCGTGAGGTGGTGAATGTGACACCTTTCTAAAGTAATTGATTTGTTGCTTCCTAGTGGACGTTACCGGGTCGGATTCAAAATCAGGGACCATGATACATAATTTTCAAGCAGGATAGGAAATAGGATAAACCCATCAAACCTTAATTTGTTTATATAAATTTAATGTTTGCATGCAATATATATTTTCTTAAGAGCATACAGTAATTGATCAAAATTAAAAATGCTATCTATGAAAAAAATATGTCTTTGGTAATAATGTGACAATTTGTTCAGAATTAATATTATTAACTTTGCAGATATTTAGCGGAAAAATAATCCAACAACAATGAAATGAAATTCTCATATTACTTTATAGTTGATTGGATGGCCACACTGGTTTTCCAAATTTTCTTTTAATTAAAATTTCCTACTAAAACACTTTTATAAAATTTAGTATAGATTTTCAATATCCTTTGAATTATTAAATTTGTGGTTATTGGTTTCGGATTTAGATTCTCTGTCCAAAGGCAAACATACTGCCCAATATATTTGATAGTGTCCAAGTCAAGGGAGAGAGGGAGAGATATGAGTGGAGCCCAAGTAGATTTGATTGATTGATTGATTGATTAGGTGAGGGATGAGGGATAATTGTTTTCATGGATAAACCTTAACATTCTGTTGCTCTGTCACCTCATATTTCATGTGCTCTCCATTTACATCAAAGAATGGACAAATGGTGACATGTTGCCTGTTGGTGTTGAGTTTTAGATAAGACTAGTATAATTTGTTGAATTTCCAGCGCGCAGGAGCGTCCATTTCAATACAAAATGGAGGGTCAAAGATATGAAATTTGTCCGACATCTCCTACAGATAAGAAAAGAAAAGGAGGCATTTTGGTTGCAGTGAAATGAATACAGACTGTGTGAAGATGAAGATGAAGATGAAGATTAGTTGGCAACAAAGGAATCAAACCCAATCCATTGTCACGTGCTCGCTATTCCTTTTTCATAATCAAAATTTTATCCTCGGAAATCATTCCTCCTCATTCTCTCTGTACTCTGTACATACATTGTATCATGCTAAGATTTAGGAACCTGCCTGCTATTTAGATAAGAAACATCCAACCAAGAGGGCAATAGCCAATAGGTGACTTCTGATTTGAGTTCTCAAAATAAGTATTTATATTTTATATCAACCGTCCGATCTAATACGATTGTTTAGATATTATTATATGCCCAGAAAATGACAGAGGAAAAAAAAAAAAAAGTGCTTGTTTCTGATCAGATATTTTGTTTGATGTATTACTATAATATTATGATATTTTGATAGCTTTAAGTCAGGCAGGGCCCATCTATATTTCTCAATTTAAAACCTACGATCAATTCTATTTAGACACATCGCAACTCATTCAGTACAATTGGAGATTATTCTAAAAGTGTCAGCCCACCAGCCCGAAAATAATTATTCGAATCAGCCCACAAACCCAAGAAATATATATATATATATATATATATATATATTATATATATATATATATATATATATATATATATATAGGGGTTTTGGCTAATATGCTACGCGTAGCATAGAGACCTCCTTGCAACGGCTCAAAATTTGAATTTTCAAAATTCTAACGGTCGATCCAAACCATTAGATGTGTTTTACATATTGAAATGTGCTTGGAGACCAAATTTTATATTTTTTAGATTTTTTTTACTATTTATTAAGCCACTTTAAAAATCGCTAATCCAACGGTTTCACTGTTTGGTTAAGCCACCGTTGGATCGATTTTCAAAGTGGCTTAATAAATAGTAAAAAAATTCCAAAAAATGTAAAATTTGGTCTCCAAGTATATTTCAATATGGAGATCACATTTAACGGTTCGAATCGACCATTAGGATTTTAAAAACTCAAATTTTGAGCCGTTGCACAGAAGTGCTCTATGCTATGCGTAGCACCGTAGCCCTGTCATATATATATATATATATATATATATATATATATTCAACACAGATCTAAATCGCCATAAAAAAAAAAATGGAAGTCCAAAAGTCCAGTAATTTGACTATCTTTATCTAATATTATAACATAGTGCGGTTGCATTAGCGTTTCGAATAAATAATCCCATGAGTCATACGTGACTATCATATCTGATCTACCTGGAAATGAATATTTTTTTCCTCATAATATCTGAAAAGGATGTAATCAATGATATATATTCTTCGTAATGTCTGAAAATAAAATAAAAATTAAAAAAAAAATATATTTGATTAAGAGTGCGGCTATGTTGTTTTATAATGTATATATACTTAGTGCATATAATTATTAGGATGTGTTTCTGTTAGAAACATATTTTGAAAACATAAAATTTTATTTAAATAAATACTAATTTTTATATTAATGTTTTTTAAATTTTATGAATTATAGAGCTTAATTTCTTTGGTGCATTGACACACAATTAAATGACATTCATTCTTTTATTTGTTATTAATAAAAATAAACAGTAATAGCTATTCTATTGGTCCACAGATTTCATTGACATGAATAGCAATAAATATGTGATCCCGTTGATGCTATTCACGTAATTGCTATTTCTTTGGCTATTTGAACGTTATATATTTTTATATAGTAACGGTAGGAGAATGAATTTGAATTTAAATGTTATGAATGCATAAATTTGCTTATAAATAGTATATGATATTTGAAGAGCAAATTATCCATCTATCCAATAATTCATCCAACAATTTATATACTATCTTGCTCTTTCTCTAGCTCTATATTTCATAAATTATATTTTTATTTTCCCACAAACAAATATTTTCATAATAGTAAAAATATTATTTTGCTACCATCATTGAAAGAAGCTACATCAACCTCTACCACAGTTGCTCCCGCAGGCAGATGAATACCAGTGTAACTTTGGGCAAGCTTAACCGATTATTCCTGCGCTTGCCTTAGGTCCGCATTTTGCAGCTCCGGTAATAAAGTTGTAATTAAATTCTTGATTATATTTTTTTAATATAATTGTTATTTATTTAGTGATCAAAATTCAGATTTAAAATTAGTTGGTTAGTTAATATTTTTCCAACAATCTAGAGCAATAACCCATAATCTGAATTTGATCAAATTAAAATTCTGATTTTAATTATTTTATAAATTGTAGAATTAATTAGTTTATCAAAATAAAAGAAGAAAAATCAAAATCAAATTTTTTATCATAACAGAAACTATTTCCCTGTTTCGGGTAGTATTTGTACGAACTATCCTGTGATTTGTGATACAAATTTAACCGTTATGATTAATATGAAATTGCATTCAATCATTATTATTTGATTTAAATTACAATCGGAGAAGTGAGGAATAGAAATTTGAATTTTAATAGATGTTGCGATTTATGAAATTAAATTAAGTCCCGTATATATGAATTAATGTTTTGTTGATTAATTGGATTAGAATATTATATTTGTATTTATAGGTATGAGAAAGGCTTTCTTCTATAAAAATAAAAATAATCTTAATAGAAAATTAAGTTTCTAATTTAGTTGGTGCTAATCTTCTTGACTGAAATTTTTCTTGAATTGTATTTATTTGATCAAGTTAACAAAGAACTTTGATAAAATAACAACAGTTAATGTTATTCTGAGATTTATTAATATATTGAAAATTCTAAAATTAAAATCGGTAAAGTTTTAAAATAAGTTACAATTGGATTAGTCTAAGTGCATGCTATGTGTGCACCAGATTTTAATTATATGATCGTTTTTAATCTGGTCACTGAGAAATGAATACTGAAATTACTAAGTATTTTTTTTGTACTGTATATATGACAAAATAATATAATGCTGAAGAAACCTTATCTGGCATCTCTTCGTTTGGTATTTCAAGAAAGCAATAAAATCAAAACCGTCTTAATTTGTTTATATTACTTTGATCTTAATCATAACCTAAATCAATATCGATCTGATTTCTTACTACACATTCTAGAATTCATACTAAAATATAAAATTTGATTTTAGTAAACGGAAATGTGAATAATAAACTAGATCATTCAAGTTGATGTAGTTGTTGATCTATGAAATCGTAATACAATTAAAGTTACGAAGAATGAATTCAGTATTAAACTGATTGATTAAATACTTAATTACGAAGGTGTTTTTTGTTATCGGAAATCTTAACGATTGTTAGCATTTTATTTGGTCTAATAATTTACAAAGTCCGTTAATAAGTTAATATTTGTTAAGTATATAATGTGAATGTTATCAATAAAATTCATAAATCTAATTATTACTCTTAACTCAAGTAATTAGATTTACAAATTATTTTTCTGACAAAAGAAGAATTAAATTACTGGAATTATTTAGTATTTTGGTTTCCTTGTAAATAAACTTCTAAGATTTTTCGGTGAAAAAATAATTTGCCACAAATAAAATACCCATATTTAAAAGCATATTTGAGTTATTTTCTACTTGACTCTTTCCTTTAGAAAAATAGAGGGACACCTGGTTACCCAAGCTCTCACATACAGTTATAAATATATAATTAATCCAGATCCTCTTTAAGTCAATTCTCTCTATGCATCTGAATAGATGAAAATATATATACATACCGTTTCTATAAAAAAAAATTGCAATATCAATTTTGCATTTAATAAAAGAAAATTTTAATATGTTGTAGATTTACTGATTAGTATCTAAGAAAATAATCATAAATATCTTATACAGAATATATGTTATTCTAATATTATTTTCAAACTGATTTACAATTTTAAGGTGACTGGTGAAAAAATATATAATAAATTATGATAGAAACACAAATTCAACAATACCTACTATTTGTGATTCTATTTTTTACTTAACCAGAAAAGTAAAATGAAACATTAGAAATTCTATCATAACCGTTTAATTAATTTCTTAGCTATATTACTAAAGTAAGGGTAATAAAATATTATAATCTATTTCCAATAATATTTTTATACAATAATATTAATTTAAATAACTGCCTCTTTTAATTCAATTTTTTAAAACCATAATTACATCTTTAATGTTCATAATTATATTTAATGATCTGAAAATTAAATGGATAATATAAGCTGTTATATTTGAGAATTTAAAATTCGTTTAATTAAGATAAGAACTCAGAAATTTTAAAAATTATTAGTCAAATTACTAATAATTAATTGAAACTAATGAAATAAATATTAAAAATTTAAGAAATTAAAATAAATTGAATGAAGAGTAATTAAGAGTAATTATAAAAGAAATTAAATTTTTAATTTTATTAATTATTAGTTATGTTATTTTGTGTGATATGATTTTTGCTTGGTGAGGTTTATTTTGAACCGTTCAAACCGTTCTGCACGAATCTTAAAGCAGAGAAAACCCTCCCTTTTTCTCTCTTCTTTTCTTTTCCCCACCCCCTCCATTTCTTTTCCCCTTCTGTCTTTCCGCCTCCCTCCCGTTCACGCAAAACCCTTCTCTCGTTGGCTTGTGAACCCCACCCCATTGCTCCCTCTCTGTCACAATCTCAGAATTTGGTGTTAGCTGTTGGAACTTTAAACGAAGAAGAAAGGGAGAAGAAAACAGAGGATAAACAACAGACGGGAATTAATAAAGAGTCGGTCTCTGTTAGTGGGTCTGAGTTAACGGAGAAACATAAACTGCCGTTAAATACTAAATCGCTGACAACTGGGTCCCAAACACGCAGAAATGATGTTGGAAAGGCCGTTAATTCAATTGAAGAACATCCCAGTGGGGAAACGCTCACCTGACGCTGAGATGTCACAACGTGATGCAATTGACGGATCTGAACGGTGGATGTTGCTGCTTCCTTCAGTATTTCATCGCCTATATAAGGCAAATTAGATTAACCAGAAGGATTATGTAATTTCATTCCAATTTTAGACAATTTGTCTCATAGGCTGGCAACGGCTATAGTTAGCTGAATTGTATCCGAACTCTTACCAATTCAATACAGAATCTCTTGATTGTTGCTTGTTTGTCTCTTCTCTGGTCTTTTCTCAATTAAGATCGTGACAATTAGTGGTATCAGAGCATAAAGATTGCTTCTGGGTGAGGATTGAACAAGCTTCAGGAAGGCCACCATGGCTGGTTAAACAAGAAGTAGTTCTTCCAATGAGGAAGAACAGAATCTCGAGCTAGCAGTTGTCAATGACAGAATCGCCAAACTGGATTCTAAGTCCGAGTCATCAAGAAAGGAATTGACAAGTCGAATGAGTCGGATTGAAGAAGCTCTTGCTGAAAGCAAACGAAAATTTGAGAACAAGAAGACCTTGAATGAGATGGTGAAGCTACTGAAAGGCTTGATTGACGACAAGGCCGAGACTGGAGAAAACAGTGATGCGCAGCCAAATCCTCAAAAGAATCGACAAAGAAGAAATCAAGACCAGATAGAAATTGAGGAGGAGCTTGAAGCTGGAAATGGTAAGGAAGTAAGGTACAATAACACTCAAGATCCTAGATTTTTCCTTCCTAAAATGGAGTTTCTTGTTTTTGATGGTTCAAACCCTGTTGTCTGGATTGAGGATTGTGAGCAATACTTTGCACTATACCAAGTACCTGAAATGTATAAAACTAGAATGGCAACCATGAATTTTATAGATGCAGCAAAAGATTGGTATAGGTCAAGCAAGTTGTATTACCCCCCATGGCCTATTTTGGTAGATGAAGTTTTAGGATTTTTTGGAGATGAAACTGATGACCCTATAGATCAGTTTATGAATGTCAAACAAGTTGGTAGGGTTGACGACTTTGCTAAGGAATTCATGAAAGCTAAATCTAGAGTTATGGCAAAAACCAAAATAAATAGTGAGGAATTCTTTGTTGGTAGTTTTATGAGTGGTTTAAAAGATGACATTAAGCACTCCCTTAGCCTTTTTGAACCAGAAGACCTAAAAACAACAATTAGGTTTGCCAAGAAAATTGAATTGACCCTTGGAGACCAATCAAAGAAAACCCACCATAATTTTAAACCTCAAAACAACCAAGTTATAACGCATGTTGACACAAACCCTAAGTTTAGTGAAAATAATATGAAGAAACTGGAATATGGGCAAAATAGGAATACTCACCCTAAAATAAACCATCAGACTTACACCAGTGAACAAAAGAAGGCATTAGGGTTGTGCTACAGATGCAATAATAAATGGTTTAAAGGTCATAAATGTAAATTGAATGCCATAAGCATGGAAGAAAAAGAAGGAATGAGTGATAATGACCAAGGATCAGAAAACGAAGAAGAAGAAAACCCATTGCATGAGGGGGATTGTGAATTGCTAGAAAATGAAGAAGAACAGGCTGTGGTAGCTATTTGTGCTCAAGGCTGCATAAAGAACAATAAAACACGAAATTCAATGGAATTATTCAAAACATTCCAATTTGTGCTTTAATTGACAGTGGGAGCACCCACTCATTCATAAACCCTAATATTATGCTGAATTTGGAGGTTAAAACAGATAAAACTAAACTCTTACGTGTTAAAATGGCCGATGGGCGCAAGATCACTTCTAACAAGGTTTGCAAGGACCTTAGTTTTACATTGCAGGGTTACAAATTTGAAGTTGAACTTAGGGTATTGGATGTACCGGGCTATGATCTCATTTTGGGTGTGGATTGGCTCTCTCAGCATGAACCTACTCTCACCTATTGGTCCAAGGGCATTATGCATCTACAATACGAAGGGAAAGAGATCAAATTGCAAGCTCAACTTGTTGATTCTACACCAGAAATCAGAATATGTGAGGCAAGCATAGAAGTGGATAAAGAAGAGAAGAGAGAAAATCAAGTTTTCATAGCACAATTGCTTAACCAAGAGGTTCAGGAAGGTAAAGAAAAAAAGGTATACCCTTTAGAAATTAAAGAATTATTGTCTGAATTTAAAAGTGTCTTTGAGGAGCCAACTTGTTTACTACCTGCTAGGACTATAGACCACAAAATACCTCTTAAACCAGATGCCAAACCAGTGAGTATCAGACCTTATAGGTTTTCTTACTTTCAAAGGTTAGAAATTGAGAAAATAGTGGAAGAATTGCTTAAGAATTCATTTATTCAACCATCTTCTAGTCCTTATTCTTCTCCTGTTCTTCTAGTAAGAAAGAAAGATGGTAGTTGGCGCCTTTGCATAGATTACAGGAAATTGAATGATAATACCATCAAAAATAAATTTCCTATCCCTATAATTGAAGACTTACCTGATTAACTAAAATGAGCCTAATATTTTTCCAAACTAGACTTAAGGTTGGGTTACCATCAAATTAAGATGAGTGAAGAGGATAAATTCAAAACTGCGTTCACAACCCATGAAGGTCATTATGAGTTCACTGTTATGCCATTTGGGCTCACAAATGCCCCTGCAACTTTTCAATCTTTAATGAATTCAGTTTTTAAACCTTTTCTTAGAAAATTTGTGCTTGTGTTCTTTGATGACATATTGGTTTATAGCAAGGATTACATCTCACATCTAAACCATCTCAAAGAAACCTTAAAATTGATTCAAGAAAACGAATTGTATGTTAAACTTTCTAAGTGTGATTTTTGCGTGCCACAAATAGAGTACTTAGGGCATGTGATATTTAGAGAAGGAGTATCAACTGACCCAAATAAAATCAAAGCAATGAGAGATTGGTCAGCACCTAAAACTGTGAAAGGACTTAGAGGATTCTTAGGTTTGACAGGATATTATAGGAAATTCATTAAACATTACGGCATCATCTCTAAACCCTTGACTGACCAGCTAAAGAAAGACTCTTTCCATTGGAACCAGGAAGCACAAAATGCTTTTGAAATGTTGAAAAAGGCAATGACAGAAGCCCCAGTTTTAGCCCTACCTGATTTCACAAAAACATTCACCATAGAGACAGATGCTTGTAAGGAAGGTATAGGAGCTGTGTTGTTACAAGAAAAGAGGCCATTAGCTTTTATGAGCAAAAAGTTAGGAATTAGAAACATGTCCTTATCAACTTATGAGAAGGAATTGCTAGCCTTAATCACAGCCGTAACCAAGTGGAAACATTACTTATTAGGAGGCCAATTTATAATAAAAACTGACTATATTAGCTTAAAATTTATGTTGGAACAAAAGGCTAATACATCTCTACAACATAAGGGTTTTAGTAAATTGTTAGGGTTAGATTATATAATTGAATACAAGAAAGGAAATGATAATATTGTAGCAGATGCCCTTTCAAGGAGGGATGAAAGTGGGAAAGAAATTGTAGTTTCAGATGCAGGTCTAATGGTTGTCAGTGAGCTCAAACCCCAATGGTTGACTGAAGTGCAAGAGAGTTATAAAGGTGGCGCTTGGATTGAAGGACTAAAGAGGAGGATAGAAGAAAATCAAGCTATAATCAGATCACAACCACAAGGAGTAGCACAAGAAACACCAGACAACAGGCAAGGAGATAATTCAGAGGGAATTGAAGCACAACCTCACCTAACTATGCATCAAGGCATCATCAGAAGGAAGGGAAGAGTTTGCATTGGAGAAAACAACAATTTGAGAAGACAAATTCTAGAAACTATGCATTCATCAGCACTTGGAGGTCACTCAGGCATCACTGCCACCTACCAAAGGCAAAAGAAATTTCTATTGGCCTAAGCTAAAAGAGGAAATACATCAATTCATCACAATATGCGAAAACTGTTAGATCAACAAACCTGAACATATAGCAATTCCGGGTCTCCTACAACCACTTCCAATTCCTGAGGAGGCTTGGTCTAGTATAGGAATGGATTTTATTTCAGGTTTACCAAAATCAGATGGAAAAGATGTGATAATGGTGATAGTAGATCGACTCACCAAATATGCACATTTTTTAGCTCTCACTCACCCATATACAGCAAAAACAGTGGCTCAAACCTTCCTTGACAATGTTTATAAGCTACATGGCCTACCAACCTCGATTATTTCTGACAGGGACCCAATTTTTACATCCAAATTTTGGAAGGCATTGATGAAACAGTTGGAGGTAAAGCTGGATATAAGTACCTCATACCACCCACAATCAGATGGACAAACCGAGAGAATAAACCAGTGTTTAGAAAACTACCTGAGGTGTATGAGTTATGACCAGCAGAAGAAATGGAGCAAGTGGTTGTCTTTGGCTGAATTTTGGTATAATACATCGTACCAATCAGCAATAAAGACCACACCTTTCAAGGCTCTCTATGGTTATGACCCTCCAGTGTTAGCCCTAGGGAGTATTCCAAAAAGTCAAGTTGAAGCGGTGAACGTGATGTGTCAAGAGAGACAGGAGATGCTAAGGAAGTTGAAAGAAAACCTAAGAAGAGCTCAAGAGAGAATGAAAAGGTTTGCTGATAACCACAGATCTGAAAGGAGCTTTAGTATAGGAGATTGGGTTTATTTAAAATTACAGCCCTATCGACAAGTTTCAATTGCAGGAATGAGAAATCAAAAATTAAATCCTAAGTTCTTTGGACCTTATGAGATAATTGACAAAGTCGGTACAGTAGCACACTGATTAAATTTACCAGTAGACTCCAAAATACACTCCGTATTTCATGTATCTCAACTGAAGGCAAGGATTGGTGACTCTCAAGCAATCTCTCCTACACTACCTGTGCTCGGGCCTCACGAGAATCCACCTCCTCAACCTCAAGCGGTACTTGGCAAGACGTATAGTGAAGAGAGGAAATGCAGCGGAACCACAATTGTTGATCCATTGGTCTAATCAAGAAGCTGATGATGCAACATGGGAAGACTACAGTGTGATCAAGAGGAAATATCCTCAATTTGCTGAATCGATCCTCGAGGTCGAGGATTCTCTAAAGGAGGGTGGAATGTCACAATCTCAGAATTTGGTGTTAGCTGTTGGAACTTTAAACGAAGAAGAAAGGGAGAAGAAAACAGAGGATAAACAACAAACGGGAATTAATAAAGAGTCGGTCTCTGTTAGTGGGTCTGAGTTAACGGAGAAACATAAACTGCCGTTAAATACTAAATCGCTGACAACTGGGTCCCAAGCACGCAGAAATGATGCTGGAAAGGCCGTTAATTCAATTGAAGAACATCCCAGTGGGAAAACGCTCACCTGACGCTGAGATGTCACAACGTGATGTAATTGACGAATCTGAACGGTGGATGTTGCTGCTTCCTTCAGTATTTCATCGCCTATATAAGGCAAATTAGATTAACCAGAAGGATTATGTAATTTCATTCCAATTTTAGACAATTTGTCTCATAGGCTGGCAACGGCTATAGTTAGCTGAAACTTGAATTGTATCCGAACTCTTACCAATTCAATACAGAATCTCTTGATTGTTGCTTGTTTGTCTCTTCTCTGGTCTTTTCTCAATTAAGATCGTGACACTCTCTCTCTGGTTACCTTCTGGAGATGATGGATCGACCGTTTCTGCTTTCCTTTTTTCGAAATTGCCTCTGCTCCATACACTGGCGCCGATCGCGTCGCATTTATGCGCGACGACTTTGGCCGCACGACTGTCTCTTTTCGGGTTATATCTCTCTCTCATTCGATTTTCTGGGTTTCTCGTTTTGCTTTCGCTCATGTGTTGAGACAATCTCTCTGGCTCTCTCTTTCTGTTTTCCTCTGAGATTTTCGGACCTCAAAACCCTAAGGTTTGAGGTGTTCTTGTGCTTGCCCTCTGTTCCCTGGTGCCTCTGTGTTGTTCCGGTGCTTGACAGCGCCCTATTCTGGGTGCCGCTGATTTTCCATTGACGGCCGTTCTTGCTGCCTTCCTTGTGGTTTCGCTTTTGTCGGGTAAATTCCTTGAGCACCCCCCCTCTCTCTTTTATTTGATGCCGGATGTGTGTATGCTATGTTGCTTGTTGGTTTTTACTGGCACCGATTTGGTACGATTTTACTTGGTTAATTGGTAGTTGATACCAGTGGTACTGCTGTTGGCTTGGGTGCTTGCGTTTTGTTTCTGACCTTGCCTCTGTGAGGGTTGTCTTTGTTTGATTTATGATGGGGGGTTGAACCTGATATGTGCTTGGTTTTTGCTGCGCGATTTTATGGTTATACGATGCTAGTATCAGTGGTACTGGCCCAGTGGCGCCACTGGTACTGGCTGTGTGGTTCTGTGATGTGCAAACCAGTCCTTGAACTGACAGGGACCAATATGTAAATACATTTCTTTTTAGGGCTGATTGGTAAATAATTAGGCTTTGAGCAAATATTTATAAAAAGGGGGACTGAATTGCAAAAGTGGAAATTTTTAAAATTTGGGTTTCGGATTTGGACTTGGGCCTTTTCCTGTTGGGTCAAGTTTTATTGTTAAAAGGGGCCTTGATTGGAATTTAAATGAATGGGCTTAGGCCCAAACTCAAAAAAAATCTGAATTTATTAGTTATATATATGGATTGGGTTTTAAATTTAAAATCCAATTATTTTGTGGGCCTAGGCCCAATTCGAAAAACAGTAAAATATATATATATAGTTTGAAAATTATAAATGGGCTTTATTTGAAACTATTAGGATAGATGAGATGTGATACATGCAATCTAAATAATAGGTTAGCACATAAATTAAAATTCTTCACGAATCCGATCGAGATACGAATAGGAAAGGTAAAAGTAGAACGCACATTTAGGAGTAGCAATTAATTTAAATAATCAAGTAAAATGAGGTAACGAATTACTTAGAGTCTGAGCCTCCTTTCGGTAGGCTCGACTCAAAAATGTGGTTAAAAATAAAATGAAAGTGTATTCGATTTTTAATACAACTACACGACAACTTAACTTCTTTAAAAATTTAAATTAAAAGGGTACAACTTAAAATCGGAAAAACACGTAAACTTGAACATCGGGAGATGATTAGGCTAGCCCTTGGTACATTGCCTCATAACATAACTTGAGCAGATACAAAGACCAAAACGGGCACCATATGATTCCGAAACACATTAAATTAAAAATATTTAAAATTTGATTTTTAAATTTTTAATTAAATCAATTAAATATTAATTGGAACAAAGGATCAGATTTAAATAAATAATGATAATTTGAATAACTTAAATAAATTTCGTTGCTAATTAATAAGGACAATTAATTAGCAACAAGATCCATTCTTTTCACGTATTCTTTAAATTCGAGACGATCAACTTACGATAGGAATTAAATAGTAATAAAATAACGACCTCGCGCAAATTTTAATTACTAAATTGAGATAAGTGAATATGATACGAATGGGAAATTTAAAATAGATAGACGTAAGAAAATCCTCGCGTAGAATATCGTAACTCGCGGTTAATTAGTTACGAATACCTCGACACTCTGAATTATTATCAACAACACCCTTCACGACGAGTTTGTTGAAAACAACGTTAATTCTTAAATTAACTTAAGTTAAACTAAATGAAAGTGAATGATCAGTATCAAATTAAATTAAGATAAGGATTAACGTCAATTACCTATCCAACTAACGGAACGGTGAAATGCGACTTAGATTAATTCAAATTAAATGAAAGTGAACGATCGGTATCTGACTAAATAATAATAAGAAGAATTTACGCCAATCACCCGTATCTAATCGGCTGGACGACTAAATGTGATATAGACTAAGTTAAATTAAATGAAAGTGAATGATCAGTATCTGACTAAAATAATAACAAGTATTAATGTGATAATCAAAAACTTTTCCGACCGATCGAACGAGCGCGACCACCGCGATTTTTATACCAAGTTAAAATAGGGGAAAATGGTTACGCGATCTAGTCTAGAATTTTAATTGGTTTAAATTACGAATTTCAGATCTGCAGATCTCATACGAGCCTGATCCGTGGGCTGGGTCGACTGACACACCGGTTGGAGCATACGCGGATCCTACCACCTTCGCTGAGGGTTAGTCGTTGCGTCTTCAGCCCTACAGGTGTGGGATATCTGAATTATTTTCTTTCGTGGGCGTACTCTTACCAAGTCGTTCCACTTGACCTGACATCCGCACTTTATTTTAAAACTGTAGAGCATGTTTATTCTTTTTGCACTGTAGGTAGAAATTGCATAAACCCCAATAAATAAATAATTTATTGTTTATTAGGAGTAAGGTAAGTAAATAATATTATATATATTATTATTAGAATATTAGGTTATTAGATTGCCTTCTTCTCGCAAAAGACAATATATTATTGCATATTTATACACATGCATTGTTGAGAGCTGAGTAGAGATTGAATGACTACGCTCCGGCTTGTGGAATGGGACATGAGTCGGCCTCGCAGCCATTGAGCCGGGGTGTCACTTGACTTTCCGGATAGTCTTCTAGGACTTATATTATATGTATAAACTTGATTATGTATTCATTCGATCATTTTACCATTACGTGCGGGCCGGACTCGAGCCCTGAGGCACGAACGATTCTGGAGTGATCTCCACCTACATTAGGAGCTACATTGCCTAGAATGGAATTCCACCCTTGTGGAATTGTGTGTGTGGGTACATAAGGCCGGACTCGAGCCTTGATGTACGGGGCCGGACTCGAGCCCCAAATCCTATTGATCTGGCCAGACGGTAGAGTTCTCACCTGTTCATGAGGGATGAGATTGACAATTTTTACGACTTGCATTGTATGATTTCTCCAATTTTATATGTTTGGTTATGGATCGTTTTAGAGAAAGGAGCACACACCGAATTGAGATATGTCAATCGGCTAGCGTGCTAATCATATGAGGCAATGCTCGGTGTCGATAGGCAACGTGTATCATTGGACTCTTTGATCGCAGTCCTTAGACATATCTTGAGGATCTTTGATTCGATTAGCACAGCACGGGGTGACTATTATTCGTACTATTATTATATAAATTCTCAGTATTCCGATACCGATTTCTCCGATTTGACTATCAATAGTATATTCTGCTTGGATTTTTATTTGGAAAACTTTTGCATGTTGACATACTAGAGTAATCGCATCATGATAATGAATAAAAGTATTTTGATTTCTATTAGATACTGAGATAGGGACACACAATTGCATATTAATTGTAAAAGCATAACAATATTTTAATATTAAGTTAAAGTGCTTTGATCATAGAGGACCCCTGGAGATATAGTTCTGGGTCACATACTGAGTGATTTATCACTCACCCACAAGTTGTTTCGTGGGTTTCAGGTATAGATTCTGGCAATCCATAGCAGCAGCTGTCCCCGAAGGCCACTCCGTTGATGATTAGGGTTAGCTCCTAGTTGATCTGCGATTCCGTGTTTGTCGCTTTGTATACGGGATCGACAGATTGTTTACTATCTTTTGGCTAGATTTTGTTGTAGTATGTGGTATGGATTGTTGTATTATATATATATATGTTGTTTACTGATATGTGACTGATGTGACTTGTTTGATATATTTTATATTTTGCTTCCGCTGCTTATTTATTATCGTTCTTAGCCTTGGGTGTTTAATTGTTAATAAACACGAGGCGGGGTTGATCACACATTAATCCAGAAATCTGGTTTGGGGTGTGACATAAGCATAAACAAATATTGATGTAAATTTAAATACAGTAATAATTTGTATTCTTAAACTTAACCTAACGAACTAAACTATTTCTTTATTATATATATATAGAGAGAGAGAGAGAGAGTGGGGTTAAAATGCACCATTGGTTTTGTGCTCCAACTATATCCCATGTCTTTATCTTCGTTCTCGAAGTTCAAACAATCGATCTAAATCGCTCAACATGATCCTCCATATTAAAATGTGCTTAAAGATCAAATTTTATATTTTTTTTGAATTTTTTTACTATTTTTTAGATAGTTACAAAATCACTACTTCTGAAACATAAAAAAACAATGATTTGTACTTATTTAAAAAATAGTAAAAAATTTCAAAAAAAAATATGAAATTTGGTTTATAATCATATTTTAATATTGATATCATGTTGAGCGGTTCGAATCAACTATTTGAACTTTGAGAACAAAGATAAATATATGAGGTATGATTGGAGCACAAAACCAATAGTGCATTTTAACCCCACTCATATATAAAGTTTTAATTATATTCTTAATTGTATTTTTTTTAATATAATTGTTATTTATTTGGTGATCAAAATTCAGATTTAAATTAGTTTGTTAGAATGCAACAAGATGATGGTTAATACAAAGTTGACGCCTGCTATATTCAAGAAGATGATGGTTAAAATGCATTATTGGTTTTGTGTTTCGATCATATCCTATATTTTTGTTCTCAAAGTTTAAACAGTTAATTCAAAACGCTTAACATAATCTTACATAATAACTACATCCCTGAAATTCTTGGAGTTTCAAAGCTGACTTGGCAGTTTCTAAACCATTTCAGGAATGTAGATGGATTTCATATTTAGCAATTTTATTCAAGAGTTTCTAAATATGAAACTGTTTCAAAACTCTGACATGGCAAAATAATCAATTCTTATTGGCTCAATTTTTAATATTGTTTTAATTAAATGCTAATGTGACAATTAAGAAACTCTAAGTATAATTTCAGGGATGTAGAGGTTTAGAAATTTAGAGAGTCTGGAATTTTTAAAATTCTGTTAACAGTTATTTAGAAACTCTAAGAATTTCAGGGATACAGATGCTCAAAATATGCTCAGTGGCCAAATTTTATATTTTTTGAAACTTTTTACTATATTTTTTAAATAGATACAAAATTACTGTTTTTGGATTATAAAAAAACAATGATTTTATACTTATTTAAAAAATAATAATTTTTTTCTAAAAAATATAAAATTTGATCTATAAACGCATTTTAACGTAGATAACATATTGAATAGTTGAAATTGACTGTTTTAATTTTAAAAACAAAAACAGAAATGTCACAAAATCAATAATATATTTTATCCCTTGTCAAAAAAAGCAAGGATAGATGTGTGCTTTACAAGTAGTAGAACCTTAATCTTCGATTAAATCTTATATTACAATAATTATCCGCTCCACTCGCATAGTGGCATCCAGCTTCCAGCACCTCAAACGAAACGGGTGTAATCTACAACCCGACCCGAACGACGCCGAATCCAAAGAAGTCCCAATTAAACAAGACTAGTCTGTCTAACTCGCCGCCGCTCTCCACTCTCCAGTCTCCAGCAAGAAGGGTTTAGGGTTTAGGGTTTAAACATCCATCAGCTCCCTTCCTTTTTTCCGTTCGCACCGCACCTTCTAAGGTTTTAATCGATCCATATTTGATTCGTTCTCTTTTCAATTGAACATCTCTTGGACTTAGAACTTAGAAGCGCGATGTGGTCTCTTCGTACAGCTGCGAAACACGTTACATCCAAGTAAGCTCCTCCCTCTCCCTTTATGTTTTCTTACCTAGCAGTTTTACCTATTTATTAAAGCTGAGCTCACAGGGAGAGGTTTTTCTAATTTATCTCATAATAGGCTCTTGTCAGTTCAGTTTCATTGGTTTAGTATTTCAGTTCCTTTTCTAACCATATTTTCCCAATATATAATATACGTTGAGACTTGAGACCACCAATAAATTGCAAAAGTTAAATGGATCAACTCGAGTTCACCTGTTTGATCTTTGTTTTAATCCTTCTAAACAGAAATGACACTGATAGCAAAAATTGTCTCTTTTTGCTATTTGCAATAACAACCCATAATCCATTGTCAAATGTAAGAGAATATTAGCTTGAATTGTGGGGGAAACGGATACGGATATCATACATACCAATGTAAAATTTAGATTTAGATGAAATGACCACTATTTGATTACAGCTGTATTAAAATTAAATTAATTTATTTTTCAGGACATGCACACTTCGATCTGCAACTGTTGGTGCTTGCTGTGCCAACTTGGAACTATCAAACAATAACATAGATGAAAAACAAAATCCCACTTCTCATCCTATTTCTATTTTTGACCACCCACAAAGAACCTCTGCAACTCGTGCATTTTCATCATCCACTCTACTCTTTCATAGCAGAAACCTCTCATCTCAGATCGATACCAAATCGACTAACAACAAAGCCGAAGAACTACAAGGTTTCTCAGATCTCGATACTGACTCAGAAGAAAAGGATGTTGAAGATGAATTAGTCCCTGAGTCTGATGATGTGACTGCTAATGAAGAAGAGAGTGCTTTGGAAGAGGAAGAGTTGATTAAAAAGAGCTACGTATCTAAGAGGTTTGAATCACCTCTATATGACCTTATTTTGAGTTCGCCTAATTATACCTTGGAGGAGTCTCTTGAGAAATGGGTTAAGGAAGGAAACGAGATTAAGAAAGAAGAAGTTATTGGAGCTCTTAAGGGATTACGCAAAAAGACGTTGTTTGGAAAAGCTTTTCAGGTACTATTTATTGTCAGATGTCTTTAGGGATTTTTCCGGAAGAATCCACTATTTATCTTATTTGCAGAAAACAATAATTTAATGGATAGCTAATACTTAAATGTAGTTTCTTTTCGTCTCCTTAACTGGACAATATACTCCATCATATTTGGACACAGCCAATTTTTTTTTAGTTTCTTTCTCATTAAAAGACGTGAATAGGAGACTAAGTACAAGTAGTTAGAAGGATGACAACTTAATTTAGATCATGAAATTAATGTAGACCTTTTCCTCTAACATCCAGTTTGTGCTGAAGTTGTTGCTATATTTTGCAATAATCACATATCATGGGTTTTCTGTGCAGTTATTGATTATTCGATAGTGTATTCTTTTGCTTTGCAAGTTTCATTTCTTCTATTGTAGAGTTTGTTTCTTGTAGTTCTTGATGTATGAATGCAGTTACAGTTCCCATAATATTTTTCAACTTCTCATGCAAATTTTGGCATCTTTTGTCAACTGTCATGTAAACTCTCATATTGATTACATGATTTAACAGTTTATGAAGTGGCTGGAAAAATCAGAGCACTATGAATTCACTGACATGGAGTATTCATCTCTTGTGGACTTGCATGCAAAAATCCGTGGGCTGTATGAAGCTGAGAAATTTCTAGCGGAAATACCTCAATCCATGTGTACCGAACGCGTGTACCGGAGTTTTCTGGCCAGTTGTGTATCTGTGTATAATGCCCCCAAAGCTGAAAAGACCTTCAACAAGATGCGGGATCTGAACTTCCCTCCAACTGCATTTGCATGCAACCAACTCTTGCTTCTCTACAAGAGAACTGACAAAAAGAAGATTGCAGATGTTTTGTTAATGATGGAGAAGGAGAATGTGAAACCGACTCTCTTTACTTATAAGGTCTTGATAGATACCAAAGGTCTTGTTGGAGATATACCGGCTATGGAGCAGTTATTGGACGCCATGAAGGAGGATGGGATTGAACCAGATATATATATAAAATATTTGGTTGCGAAGCATTATATTAAAGGTGGGTTCACTAAGAAAGCTGAGAAAATGGCAAAGGAGATGGAGGATGAAAATATCAGTGATAAGTTATTAGGACGCAAGTTTCTGTTGTATCTCTATCAACAGCTTGGTAAACCTGACGATGTAGAGCGGGTCTGGAAAGCTTGCGGTGTGAATCCAACAATGGATGAGTCCCTTGCAATAATGTGGGCCTGGGCTAACCTCAGGAAAGTAGATGAAGCAGAGAAGGTGTTCAATGAAATGTCCGAGCGATACAAGAAGCTACCTCAGAAGTGCTATAATGTTATCATAAGTATTTATGCTGATAAAAATATGATAGATAAAGCAAAAGCCCTGATGAATCGGATGTCTGATGAGAACATTAGGATTGGGTCGATAGCCCTAGACAGGCTTGTTGCGATCTATGTCAAAGAAGGTGATGTGGAAAAGGCCGACTCAATGCTGCAAAGCTGGGTCCAGAAGAATCAAAAGATGCAAAACAAGCCATTGTACCAAACCTATATGATATTGCTTGAAGCATATGCGAAGAAGGGGGATTACCATAACGCAGAGAAGATGCTCTTTTTGGCAAGGCAAATTGGATATTCTGGGAGGCTGAGGATGTATGAGATGGTGCTTAGTGCTTATATCAATGCAAAGGTGCCAGCATACGGGTTTAGAGACCGACTGAGGGCTGATAATATGTTCCCTAATAAGAATATGACTGAGATGCTGTTTGCAGTCGAACCATTTAAGAAGGCACCTGTGACTGAGGTGCTTGAGTAGCTGGTTTGGTTAAAGTTGGGTTGGTTTGTTTTTGGCTCGAGGTTTGGTCTCTTAGAGTTCAAACTGTTTTATGTTCTGATGCCTGATTCTGTCTATTTTTATCTTGTTTTTTCTATAGGTGCTTAATGCTTGGCTAGTTATAGCTTAGTTTGGTAATTGATCATATAAGTGCATGTCAGTGTGGCATGTTGCAATATTTTTCCAGAACCTGAAATCTTGGACAATTGATATACGCTAGCTTGCACTTTTTTGCATGCTCGTAAGTCGTAATTACTCCTTTTCTTTTGAATTTATACCTTGACAACTGGCACTTGGCGCCTCTAACATGGAACCAACCGGTAAAGTCCCAAGGTGGTAATGTTTTACTTGGTTCTACTGGACATCTGATCCTAGATTTGCAGGATTTAATAAATCTAGCTTAGTCACAATGAATATTATCAAACGATTAAATTACTAAAGTAGATAAATAATTTGTTGTTCTAGACTTGTAGTGAAACAAAATGGAATAACAATATTTGTAAACTAGCTTATTATCAGCTCTGCAAAACTGCAGAATTTCCACTCAAATCTTATGATTATAATTTTTTTGGCGAGAAGTGACATATATAGTGTATGAAATTGAAAACAAATTCCATGAAGCCTCCAATTAATTAAAACGGATTAAAAAAAACGAACTTGCATAATATGGTACAAGTGGCACGACCCGTCTCCGATAAAATAATGGGCCGCTCGGAATTCCCTGTCCTTAAATGGGTCGGACTCGGACTCGGACTCACAAAGCTTAAAAACCTACTCCCTTGGAAATGGAAACGGCCTATCCTAATGCTGGACACCTGCCCCAAAAGGCCGAAACATCTAATTCTAAACAAAAAACAAGAGCACAGTGCCCCAAAAGGACTGTCACTGTATGATTACCATTTACCATTACACATGTTCAAATCTTGCTGCTGTCACCGATTCTCCGTTGTTCTTACCCACATCCACATGGCCTCGCGCAAATCGCACCGCTTTACCCAGTCCCAGAGTAAGAATTTTTCCCTGTAAATTGTAATCCCTGCCTGACTCGATAGACCCTAAAGCTGTTTTCACTGTTTCTCATTTCCTTCTCTGCTCCTAGTTTTTGGCGCGTCTTCTTCTCCACTTGAAACAGCTAAGAAACCTCGAACCATGACGACAAATGCAACCATGAAGGATGAATTCGTAAGGCATGCCGATTACCTCAACAACCTTGTAAGTCTGTTCATGTGATTTCATTTGATTTCTCTTGTTATCCGTGGGATTAGTAATCGTACATTAACTGTTTGTAGAAATGCCTCACAGAATCTGATCGTTTACTTTCATTATTGGTGTAGAATGAGAAGAGGGAGAGGGTTGTGAAGGCTAGCCGAGATGTGACCATGAACAGCAAAAAGGTCATATTTCAAGTGCACAGGTTAGTTTCAAATTTTATTATCTTAGTAGCTTCATGTAGAGTACTAAAAAGAAAGTGGAAATATTATAATACAATCACTGATGCATTTTCACTTTTATCAGAATAAGCAAATATAACAAGGATGAAGTTCTTTTGAAAGCTGAGAATGATCTTGCAGCTGTGACAAACCAATTTATGTCTAAATTAGTAAAAGAGTTGCAGGGGACTGATTTTTGGAAGCTCAGAAGGGCCTACACACCTGGTGTAAGTAAACCGTAAATTTTTATGAATAAAATTTTGGCCTTCTAAAATAGATCTTCTGCATAAAATGAAGTAACCTTTGTAAAAGTATCCACAATTCTTGAAATTCGAGAATACACCCATTATTTGTTTTCCTTGCAAAATACACAATTACTATCATGGGCACTATATGTGTGTTGCCAAAGTAAAACAAATGACTTACCACTTTGTGCTAGTTAATCTGAAAAAGACAAGAACTTGGGGGCAATGAAAATGATTTTCTCATCCAAATTGAACGTCTCTCCTACAAATTCAAATTCTGTCGCACTTTTAGACACTCATTTCATGAGAAAACACTAAAGAGAAACAATGTTGTTGTGCAAATATTATGGAAGGGGCAGAATTTTTACAGAGATTTTGATTGTTTCCAAAATAACTAATAATTACTGTTGCCTGGGTTATTCTCAGTTTCTCTTTCATGTTGTTTTGTGCTTTTGAGAAATTACTAATTTTAAATCTTATGACTATTGTTTCAGGTGCAGGAATTTATTGAAGCAGCAACCTTATGTCGATTTTGCAAAACTGGGACATTGCTTAATCTGTCAGAAATAAATTCTTCTCTGCTTGCATTAAGTGACACATCTATTGAACCTTTGCAAATAAATGTTCTTGATTACCTTCTTGGGGTAAGAAATGCTACTTTTTCTAAATCAAAGTATAAAAAATAACCTTTTCTTTTTTCCTGTGGGAGCACCAGGAAATGAGGTCAATTTGATACATGCTTTCCTATTTAATGTGTGATTGGGGGGAGGAGAGGGGAAGGAGGGGTTAGAGGGATGTTTTGACCTTCTACAATTGGTAGTGATGAGATCCATCTGTCAATTTTGTAATTAGGTTGCAGATGTAACTGGGGAACTGATGAGGCTAGCAATTGGTCGAATTTCTGATGGAGAAATAGAATATGCGCAAAAGATTTGCCAGTTTGTTCAAGATTTGTACAGGGAGCTAATTGTTATTGTGCCTTTGATGGATGACAATGCTGAGATGAAGAAGAAAATGGAAGTCATGCTTCAAAGTGCCATTAAAATTGAAAATGGTATAGTTGTCATTATCACTTATTTTATTTAAAATTTAGTAATTTATAGATTTTTATAGATTAATCTAACCATTGTGTGTTTTTATAGCATGCTTCAGTGTTCATGTCAGAGGATCTGAGTACACCCCCCTTCTTGGAACTGACAACCCTGATTTCTCGTTCTTTGGCGTTTCAGACTTCGAGTAGCGAAGCTTTTCTTATTGCTTAGGTACTTGTTCTCTCGCTTCGTAATCTAATTTACCTGAAATAAACAATAATTGATAACTAAGACTGAATAAAACTAAGGTAAGAATACTATAAGCCCATTAAAGTAAGGGAGGAATATTGAATGTATAGCTGCACATTATGGACCTGTTAAGGTGAAATCCAAACTAGACCTATTTGTATTTTGAATTTAGGCTACATTAGGAGCAGGGCACATATAATCAGGCCTATTTATTAGTTCACTGGCATGTATAGATGCCAATGTTAAACGGGTGCACAAACAGAGATAAACGAGGTTTCATGCGGGTATCATGGAGAACATAAGATAAACAAGGTTGGTGCAATTAGTGGGAACCAAAAATAGTTGTAGAGCTTCGTTTTTCCCTGTAGAGAAGGAGCAATGTGGACTTTTAAATATTCAGGAATTTCAGTTTTTTAGGCGATGATGGAGATAAACAAAAGAGAAGAAAATGAAATGTTAGCCCGTTTATGTAATTCCAGGAGTGCACAGTGCTCCTGCGAACTTGTGCAGCTGACCTGGTACAGAATGAAACAATCAGTTTCAGCTTGTCTTGTTGTTTTCTCACTTGGATGAAAAACTGGGTCATTGTTGTGTTGGGTGAAATCAGATTTAGGTTATCCAGGGGTTTGTGTTCTTTCAGGCTTCCGATTGGGTCAAGAGAAATTCTGGTATGGGGTGGAGTTGCACTTTAGCCCTTTTGATCTGTCCAACTTTTGGAGGTTTGTTCAGATATATTTTGAAACAGGTCAGGCAGGTCTTCAGGTAAGGTGAAGATTAGCTAATTCTGGGTTTGATTGCCTCTAGTTCTAGTTTTGACTGGTTTTTTTTACCTGATTTGGGTGTTAGGTTAACCCCGTAAGGCCCAAGTACCTCGTAAGAAACAAGAAATAATAAATATGAAAAGGCAAAGAAGTGCTCGGTGAATAGACTGTATTATCGGCTGGTGATACTAGAAATAGCAGGGGGATTTGAGTTTTGTGAGGTCAAGTCTAGGTCAAGTATACAAATAGCCAGATCGAGATGCTCCCCTCAACTAGGATTTGACTTTTGGAATGACCGGAAGTTGTTTCTCTGTTTTTTTTATTAAGAAATGAAGAAGTGGTTGCCTTGATCACTTAACTGTTTCTAAAATATAACAAAATAAAAAAACACAAAATATATAATGGACAAAAAATTGCATGTCTTCCTGAAATTGATCAATAATGGATTTTTCCACCATGAAGTGATTGACTGGTTAATATTAATAAACTACATATTCTGTTTTCATTTTTCAGAGGTTTTTTCTACATGGAAGCATAATGCACACATGGACCCATGCTGTTGCGGCTAGTAGCAAATTTTAGTGCTTCAATTTGCTGGAAAGTTTTTGTTTGGTTCTTTCGTACTAATGGTCCAACTATTAACTCTCTACCATGGAAATTATGTATCAAATTGAAGGCAAGGCAGTTGGAGGTCTATTACATGTCAGACTTGAAATGGTTTGTTAGTTGCTGTATCTTATATAAACTTATCCTAGTTAAGACTTTCCATGTGTTCTGTGGCACAGCTATATCACTGAAAGCAACATGTCAGTAGTGACCATGTTGATCGTGTGAGTCCACTGCAGTACTGCATATTTATGTGCAGTGGATGTGACTTGTGAGTCTTTTACGTGTGGAATGCCAACTAAAAAAAAAAAAAAAAAAAAAAAAAGCAGTTGAAGCACTGAAGAAAATAATCCAGTCTTATGGGAGCTTTTGAAAACCAATATATTTGCGTTATTCGTTTATAAATTTATAAATACAGCATGGACAAAGACGAGTTACTGCGCAGTGCGTACATGTAGAAATGGACGTTTTATCACGGAAGGAAGGAAGCGGGCATAGGATGGGGACAGAGATCAAAATCATTGGGAATCGGATGTGCGGTTGGAGTATTTTGATTCACATCAAAATTTGTGCAGTCATGTTCGGACCTGATGTGTGATTAGAGTATTCATTCGCATCAAAATCTGTACAATATTGCGAAAAAAGGACTGTTCGCTGTAATACTTCTCACACTGATAATGCGTTCCAACACAGACCTGATTGGTCCGAATTTTTGACTAAACGGTTCGGATCAACACTAAAAAAGTTGGATTGATCTAGGGATACGTACTTCCCTTGTATCACATGGTGTTACATGCTTCAATGACACCGTGATTTTTATTTATATCTTAAATACAAATTGTCAAATGTGTTCTTTTTGTTTCTTTAAAATTAGATAGAATAATATATAATTTAATTTATTAGAAAGACTGAAACAAATAATCGGATTAATATTTTTCTGATCAGATTTTTCGCGGCTATAAGAATAATTAAAATATTTCTTTATGTGTTATTGAAAAAAAAATGCTTTGAATCAAAAGTCACTTCTAGCTCAATACAAAACATATTTGATTCTTCCATTTTTGAAAAAAAAATCACAATTGTGTCAGATTCATAACTCATATTAAAAAACAAGTCTGGCACAATTGCAAATTTTTTTAAATTTTTTTTAAAAATAGAAGAATTCAAATATTTTTTGTATTCACCTAGGAGTAACTTTTGAACCAGGATCAATAACTCAGATTCAAAATATTTTTATTTTTCCAATAATACACAAAGAAATATTTTAATTTTTCTTACAGACGCGAAAAATCCGGTCTGAAAAATATTGATCCGGGTTATTTGTTTCAGTCATTCTAATAAATCAAATTATATATTATTATATCTAATTTCAAAGAAACATATAAAAAATGCATAAAATTTTAATAAAAAAAATAATCTCAATTATAAAAAAAATTAAGAGAATATAGTTTTAAAAAAAATTCTAACACACTTGCTGAATTTTTTTATATTTTTGGAAATGGTAGAATTCAAATATTTTTTGTATTTATCTAGAAGTGACTTGGGAACCGAGATCAATAACTCAAATTCAAAATATTTTAATTTTTTTCAATAACACACAAAGAAATATTTTAATTTTTTTTACAGCCGTGAAAAATCCGGTCAGAAGAATGTTAATTCAGATTATTTGTTATAGTCTTTCTAATAAATCAAATGATATAGTATTCTATCTAATTTCAAAGAAATAAAAGAAAATTTATAATATTTCAATTAAAAAAATAAATAATTTGCATCATTTTCTAAAAACAGAGATAAACGTTGTTGAGTATGTTAAAATATATTAGAGCACTAAAAAAAAATAGTGTATACACCCTCCTCGTTTTCAAGAGGGGAATTGGATCGCCTTATCACCCCAAGTAGAAATATGATATACTGTGGCTGAATAAATAAAGCCGAAGATATAATGCTACCGAGGCTCCTCACGGCTCATAGTACGGAAATAAATAAGAATTTTTTTTTTATTGAAGGGTTGTTGGACCGTGGAAATTTCCCTGGTTATATGAAAATCGATGAAGGGCCTTCATTAGATTTGAACTGTCCACTCTAATTCGAATGTTGCACATATATATAAATGGATCTTTGGTTTCCAAAAATGGAATTAGTGGGCGCTCGAGGATGTCATTTGACAAGTGACAGAATTCTAACACAGGATATGCTTCTCAAGATGCACGTTTTTTTTTTTTTTTTTTTTTTTTTAGGAAACTCAAGATGCACATTCAATGTCAAGTGAAGTGTGTCATGTGCAACAGAGGTATAGTCCGAAACAGCCTTCCATTCTTTCTTTATTTGTTTGGATGTTTCTATCAATGTTGTAAAATGCGGTTTTGTTCATGCATGCGGAAGGTTACTGCATGTCTGCATACTGCATATGCGGTATGCGACTGCATATACAGATTTTTATGCGGACTTATATATGCAGATTTTAAACTACATATTAATTTATTTTCACTCAAAACATACAATATATTCTCATTAAAATCACTCTAACAAAAATTTGCACATAAATCTCTACGTAAATTTGAACATAAATTCAGTTTAAAATACAACTAAATTATCAAATTAATCATCTAAAACCATTAGGTCTGAATGAAAGACAGAGAGAGCTAGGAGCGATAGTTGGGTTATGTTGGTCTATGCGTGAATATGCATCAACATGCGGTAACATGCGGCCGCTTAAATTAGATGCGTAAAGACATATGCGGACCAATATGCGGCCACATAAGCGGAACCGCATATTTGAGACTGCATGAAAATTTTTATGCAGAATCGAATAGCATACGCATATGCGGCCACATGAACCGCATTTTACAACACTAGTTTCTATTATCCAACATAAATCGGAAGAAGAAGTAGGAGAAAATCAACATGAATTACATGGTTTGTTTGTACAGCATAGCTAATATGGAAACATCGCAATGAAAGAAAGAGTATTTAGAGGAAATGCCATCCCTCCAAACCTGCTAGGTTGCTAGCTGATCGAATTCATAAATAATGCAGTTTGTGGTTGATATACTATTAGCTGCTCTTTTAATTTGTAGCTGTAATCTAAATACTTGAATAGTACTTGTTTTCAACTTTTAACTTAGTTGTTTTTTTGTTTATAGGTAGTTTCAACTACGTTGCATGAATGTATTTTGCTATATGTAATCTTTATTACATATAATATAAACTGTCAGCTTCTGCCATGATTCCTCAAAAAAAAAAAAAAAAAAAAACAATATGAGTCATATTAACGTTGTTTTGGTCTTATTATACGTACAACTCCGTCAAAAATTTCACATAGTAAATTGACATAATTATTTTGAGTTGGATATTTTCGGACAACAATAATTTATTATTGTGTACAATTCTTCAATTAGAAATTAGATAGCATCTTACGAAGGGTGTCAATGGGTACAATAAGCATTTTCGTATCAGTGTTCATTTCAAATTGTTTTTACTTGTATTCTATTTTTATCCGCTACGAATTATTTTTACCCTTACTTGTTATGACTGTCAGATAACAAAAAGTCAACAAATAAATAACATATATAATGCTAATATAATAATTATTTTTATTATTTACTAAATAAAACATTAAAACACATTCACTTGATGTGATATATTTACGCATTTTAACAGTTAATAAAGTCTAACACAACCATCAAGATTTTGGAGAATGAACATTCATTGCTCATTAATATATATAATATATATAATTTTTTTATAATTATTTGATCAGATAACTGGTGCATAATAAGTTTTATCCATACTCTTATCTATTTAGATAACGAAAAAAATAATTTACATGTATCCAATAAATTTATCTATCTTATAAATACGGTATGAATCGAATAAATAAATAAAGAATAACATGAACACTTCTAATTCTATGTAGATTGACTTGTTTTCTTTTTTGCCGTTATCCGTACTTGTTTGAGAATTTTTTTTTTATAAATCATAATTTAGAAAAAAAAAATTTAGAAAACTAATATGATTATTTTTTTTTACAAAAATCATAAGAATTGAGTTGTCAACTTGGTCCGATTTTTTTTATTTGGAACCGAATTGGCAACTTGGTCCCGAGTTGTTTCACAGTTTTTACTATAAAAACTTTGGAACCATTGGTGTAACGCAAATTGCTCCAGAAATATTTTTTTTAGCAGGGACCAAATTGGCATTTTGGCCCCAACAACTTTTTTTTAGAATTATTTTTTAATGTCGAGTTTAAATTTTGTTTCAAGATCAATTCATGCATCTGAATAAAAATTGTTCAAGTTTAAATTTTGGATTCGCACTATTCAGAGCCATGGTCAAAAGGAATTAGTATGTTTTGTTTGAATCTTATTAATTTAGTTAGATAAGTTAGTTATTTTGTGTGATTCATCCTATACTTTTGCCAAAGCCGAATAGAAGAAGGAAAAGCGTCACTATATCAATTGCCATCTCAAAATTCATATTCTTAAAATAAAATTTGATACGGCAACCTCTCTGAGTCAAGAATATTAAATTTAAAATTCGGACATATCATCTCTGACTCAAGAAAATTTAATTTGGTTATTTTATTCAAATGCGTGAACAACTTTTATTCGGCAATTGATCTTGAACAAAATTTAAACTTGCACAATTTTTATTCGGATTCATGAATTGATCTTGAAACAAAGTTTAAACTCTACATGAAAAAAAAAAATGTTGGGACTGAAATGCCAATTCGGTCCCGGCTAAAAATAACAGTTTTTTGGAGCTATCTGCGTTACATCAATAATTACACAGTTTTTTCGATAAAAATTGTCATACAACTCGGGATCAAGTTGCCAATTCGGTTTCAAATAAAAAAAAATTTGGACCGAGTTAACAACTCGATTCTTATAGTTTCTGAATGAAAAAAATAGTTTCCTAATTTTTTTTTTTAAATTATGGTTTATAAAAAAAAATCCTTTGTTTGATGTAACCATATTCTGTATTTAGTGCCTCGTGGATTTCATGATCGAACAACCTTTCCAACACACACATAGAAAGTCTACCGAAGTACAATTTAATAAAAAAAAATGAAAATTATGATCCCCAATTCCCAAACCCAATGTTTCGTCCACCGCTTGCACGAGTTTGAAAGCGAACAGTCACCTAATGTTCTCTCCAGTCTCCACTCATGAGTCATGACTGGCTCAACAAGCTCTGCTCGAACGGTTACATCTACCCAGAGGTGAATTCGATCACCTAAAGTAACTCAGATTTAGAGTTTACATTTTCACCGTCCGATCTATTTCGGCACGAGCATTAAAGTGATCCATGCATTACACTTGGGGCCGGAATCCGGATTGATAGGGATTTTGATGGGCAATTTGGATTAAACTTAAATTTTGGCTTACTTTAGGGAATCCAAATAAAGGGTACCGACGTACCGTGATGGCGTGATACCGCTGTGGAATCTAGAGGATGGATCATCCCGCATTGAATGCTAATAATCTTTTCTCCATGCATGTTTTTTTGAAAGAAAGACACCTTGTAATATAATATAGATTGAGTTGCGAAACTTCGACTAAGCACAATTTAATTTAATGATAATGAGTCCACATTGCATGTAAATACTTTTCTTTGTTAATGATATTGTTGACTGGGCAAGTAAAAAAGAAGAAGATAATGAATGCATTGACAAGTAATGAAGACTAGAAATGAAACGTTAACGGGTTTTTTTCTTTTCTTGTGAGCCTTATGTATGAAACATGTGATCATTTTTTTTATCCATGTAGATGTTAAAACGACTTTCAACATTGTATTCTCTATTAGACCGTATCACCGGAAAAAAAATAAAATAAATAAAAAATAAGAGAAGAAAATATTAGCTGCATGATAAAGATCTGACATCAATTTTCATCACTTCATCCCATAATTTGTGCCTTCTTGAAAATGATTGCTAAGAAGCTTGGGATTCCTATTCACCTTTGTAAGGTGTAGATTAGAATGAAACTCATAAATGTTGCCGAATCAAGTTTAATTTCAAGAAATATGCAAAATCTGTAAATACGAGAACAATAAAATTATTTGTCCAAAAAAAAAGAAAGCATTCAATCCCCGCGGCAGTAAATTCTAGCACTCCACTCAAGCACGGGCACGCAGCTTGAACCCTGAGCGGACACCTTGCTCATTCACCTCCTCGCGAGGATACGGACTAAAGCAACGAAGCATGAACCACGGTAATCTTTCCTTCTTTTTTACATGTTGAGAGAGCCTATCACTGAGGCACAGGCAAATACTTGAACGGACTCAGGTTATGTCGGTTCCTTAGATAACTCTATCCATACTAGGTTCGCGTCTGTCTATACATGTAGTGTGGTGGTTGGGCCTACCCACCCTATTTGTTCCATGATCTATGGGTCTACTGGAGCTACCCACTTCGGAATATTTCCAAACTGTTGGTCCTCTAATGCCATAATTTTTGGAAAAAAAAAAAAAAAATTTGTTTTAAAGGGGGGTTTTTTTTAAGAAAAAACAAATTTTTTCCCAAAAAAACCCCCCCCAAAAAAAGGAGCCCCCCCCTTCCCCCCCCACCAAAAAAAAAAAAAAAAATCCCCCAAAAAAAAAAAAAACCCTCCCATTTAAAAAAAAATTTTTTAAAAACCCTCTCCCCCCAAAAAAAAAAAAAAAAAAGGGGGGAAAAAAAAAAAAAAAAAAAATTATTAAAAAAAAAAAAAAAACCTTTTTTAAAAAAAAATAAAAAAAAAAAAAAAAAAAAAAAAAAAAAAAAAATAAAAATTTTTTTTTTTTTTAAAAAAAAAAAAAAAAAAAAAAAAAAAAAAAAAAAAAAAAAAAAAAAAATAAAAAAAAAAAAAAAAAAAAAAAAATAAAAATTTAAAAATAAAAAAAAAAAAAAAAAAAAAAAAAAAAAAAAATAAATAAAAAAAAAATAAAAAAAAAAAAAAAAAAAAAAAAAAAAAAAAAAAAAAAAAAAAATTCATATTCGCCCGTTTATAAATTAACGTCTGACAGTTCAACTGAATTCGCATCCTCTGAGATATCTCAAACTTTGCGGGACTTTCTGAAATATCTCAATCGTTCAAATACATTCTGCACAAATATCAAAGCTCAAATAATACTGCCCCCAAAGCTTCCCCGAATAGGCACCGGACACGTCAGTCGCGCAAAAATTGAGATATCTCAGAGGTAGTGGTGCAAACGGATACGGATTATCCGCGGATAATCCGCTTATTATCCGTATCCGGATTAAACGGATACGGATACTTGCGGATACGGATACGGATAATTTTAGTATATGGAAAAATAATGCGGATACGGATAATTCCGTGAGGATATAAACGGAGCGGATATCTGTATATATCCGGATCCGAAATTTAATCTTTCAGTAGCTTTTAATTCATTTCACCCTTGCGAAATTTCCAAAAAACATACATATTCGTTTAAGTCCAAGAATCTTGGTAGAAAAATCATATAATCTATTAGGATAATGGATTGGTTCTCTAAACTAATAAGTAATTAGTCATGCATAATCATCACTGTGCAAACTTAAAAAGACTATTAAATTTTTGTCAATTTAGATAATCAAATTATGTAATAAAAAATTATGAAATTTAGTAGAATTACTCAATATCCGACAATTATCCGCTCCATATTTGTATTCGAATCCGTATCCGTGGATTATCCGTTCCGTATCCGTATCCATTTAAGACGGATATGGTTTTCAATTTTGATATCCATTTACTATCCGTATCCGTATCCGCTTGTTGAAAAACGGATGCGGATATGGTATTAGCATTATCCGCTCCGTTTACACCCCTACTCAGAGGACATGAACTCAGTTCAACTGGTGTCAGTGCTAAAAAAGGATTGGCGACGAAAACAACGTAGCCAACCATATAACGAGTTAGAATCACCTTTAAACAAGTGTTAATTTAAAATCAGTTTTCTTTATCCATGACACAATATATATTCCTACAAAGTGCGACACAGACACATGAGCGGTGCCCTTCTGTTCTAAGAATTCACATCCTCCTAGTACTGTTAACAGGGAATCTTTGGAGGCCGTTCAGTAACAACGGATTAAGTTTAATCCACTTCTTTTAGCTTTCTTAGTCACTTAATCCTGCCGAACACCAGTTCCTTAGGGTGTATTAAAATCATCTCCTTTAGTCTCTTTTTTTTCCGGATCTTAATACTTTGTCCGGACTTTAAGGCACCTCTACTCTTTTCTTTAGCTTCCTTAGCTTAATCTACGGATTAAGACAACCGAACATTGGTTCTTTAGCACTCCTTAAATTCTTAATTCTCCACTCTTAATCTCCTGTTGCACGATCTCTTTTAGAATTAGTGGATCTGGACTGTTCTTTTTAATTTTGTACGACTCAAAGTCCAAAAATTGAGTTACTTCAAATGGATCTGAATTCCATCTACCCCGACGCTAGCCTGAATCTCAAGACAGTGCGTGGTAGAACATGGAAAACTGAACGCCAGTAAAGGAGATGCTTACTGGAGGCGCGTGGTAGAACATGGATAACTGGACGTCATCTCCACCATTGTTTTTCCAAATATGAAGGCTCAGCTCTCAGGGTGTTTCTGGTTGGTGGAAATTACCTTTACACGGAAACAAGGTTAGCAAATATGTAACTGGTTGGAATGAACTTTAAACAACGTTAGCAGTTATGAATAAACTCTACCGTTCGCTTACATACAACTGCATGTATCCGTGGCGCAACAAATCTTCTTTCCATTGCGACGTCATACATGGGTGTTTTAAGAGAAATGGATGTTTTCTAGAATTCAAAAGGACTGGTAAGGACTGGAGACGATCTATTGAATTATGCGAAGTTCGAGACGCGTGTCAGCAGCTCGCTAAGAGGATGGGCTGGATGGCCCATCCGCGGGGTCGAAACTCGAAAGCCACGCTATTTTGACTTCTTATTCTCTGTGTCCACACAACATATAAATCGAATTCGTATCCTCTGTATTAATTCAAAATCAAATCTTTTAGTTAATGTATTTGAATTATCTGATTTGCTTTGAGATCTATGCAAATTAGATCCGCACTAATATTAAGAACTCTGTATTAAAATTAGACGGTTGGATAGACTCTGTTTGTAATCAGACGACTAATATGCATTAACTCAAAAGATTTCCTTTTGAGTTAATGCAGAGGATCCGTGTTCGTCATCTTGGGCTTAGACCAATGGTTACATGCAACTGGTAGAAAAAATCTGATACGACCCCTTCACTCTTCACAAGTTAGGATAAACCGATTCAGACTTACGTCGAATCAATTTATTTATGTAAACAAACGGAACCCGGATTTTCCGGGACAACCTTACCTTCTTGGACAACATATTACATATATGCAGTTTCCGCTTAAATAAATTAAAAACAGACAATAGAGATTCTAGAAAAAAACAATCGTCCAACTAACAAAAATAATAATAACTGGACCAATTTTTTTTTCATTCATGTAATAATAAAATTAAATTTATATATCAAATTAATAATTAACATTTTTTTTTATAATTATTTTAGAAGTTGATCTAATAAACTCAAATTGACGGAAAAAATATATTTTTAAAACCGTCAGATGTCATCAGAGACAGATACATTTTTCTTCGTTTATTCATTTCACATCCACTTATTATTGACGATAACCGCTCACTGTTATTGAGAAAATGACAAGTGGGCCCATTAAAAAAAAAACATAGAAAAAAAACCGGATAAACTAAATCCAGTCCGTTAAATTAAATCAGACCACAGAAAATCAAGCAGGCTGCCATTGGCACTTGGCAGCAGAGGCAGAGAGAGACTCGCTTCACGCTATCCCAATTCTGTCTTTCCTCTCCCGATCAAAAACCGCATCCATCTTAATCTTTTGATCAAATCTGAAGAATCAGTCAGTCGCAATTCGCAAACAAACTGGAAGGGTTGGTAGGACTGGGACGAATCGGCGTAACTCAGACGGTGAGTCTCTTCCGATTTCCCAAAACGCGGCCAGTCGCTTTGGGAAATCGCACAATAATCGCACAAACCGTAGCAGCAACAACGAACTATGGCTTGAAATGGTCGAAGCTCCTAATTTTAAGAAAGGTACTTGGCTACGTTTCTGACTATAACTATAATTTACTTGCTATTCGTAGATAATTAGTTGGTTCCTTCTATTTCAATTTTCCTATTCTTTGATCGATTCTAATTTTGTTTTCTTTTGTTTTTCCCCCCACTGCTTTGAGATAAAAAAATAAAAATAAAATAGTAATTTGCGAAATTGCGAGCGTTTTGTATACAAATTTTCCAATTTTGATCAGGTTTATAATTTTCTGTAGATCAAACCTCCTTAATAATTTTTGTTATTCTAGCAAAGTAGCAAGGACAGACAATGTGAACTTCTGTAGAATTAGTCCCTTCCATTTTCTCTTCTGTTATAATAACGCTCTTGGGACTCTCTTCTTGGATTTTCATTTTAGACTTGATAATCATATAAAATTCACAAAATACTGTAGACTTGAAATTTAACAAGTAAAGGTTATTCCTGTAAAATTGCCCGGAAGTGTTCCTGGTTCTGGAATTTTACTGCAATACTCGTGAATCAAATAGACTTCTTTTTTAAATCAAAATATTGGAAAGAAAGGGAAGGGAAAGGAACGAGGATGTAAAATTGATTACACCATAAATTGGGGTGGAGCTAAAAATTTGTTACACTTTAAACTTGGGTGAATGAAACTTAACAGAATTATATAGAATAATTTAACCAATTTATCTCTATTCTACTCTGTTCTCCTTATAAAATTGGAACACAGGAGCGACACTAATATAGGCATTTCTGCTTTCTCTTTCCTTCCTCCCCATTCAACCACTCTCACAAAAAAATAGGGGAGGGTTGCACACCCTTAGAGGTTTCAAAAACAGGAACCTAATACCTTTTTTCAGAATGCAAATAGAGTATAGGCAATAATTACTTCAACAAACAGAGAAAGCACACATGAGTAAAGTTGGGAGAACATTAGCAATTTTGTTGCGGTGTAGTTAAAATAAGGTTTCTCGAAAGCGGACATATCTTTTTTCTTTTATTGAAGTTACCTTTTCTCAGTTGATTTATGCGTGTTTGGTCCCAGCTTCAGTGCTGAGCTTTAGGCCGTGATCCAGAAGAGGGTTATAAGGGGAGGGGAGGGGAGAATCCATATCATCTGGGATAACATAATTTTTCTGTTTAGATCCGGATGGTCTGATCAGAATCCTGGCCAATCTGGCCTGAACTGGAATGCACGGGCCCCTTCATTGTTTGTGTGGATTCTGATCGGACGGTCCTGATGCAAACATAAATTTTCTGTTACCTTAGGTGATATGAATTTGGGAGAGGGTGACTGTGACTCAGTTATTTGCCTGCAGAACAGCAAATTTTGAAAGGGAGAGGAAGTGAACTCTATACGCTGCCCCTCTCCGCTCCCCTCCCCTCCCATCCCTACCCTTTGCACACACTCTTCTAGAGCAAGGCCTTATTCTACTTCCATAAGTGGAATGAAGCATTGTTCTTCACATGAGCTCTTGTTGGAGTGTCAAAATGATTTGTTGAATTCATTGTGTGCTGAGATGTTGATTTTTTTTGTCTGAGCAAGTTCTATTATTGAGAGAGGAATTTTGGCCTCTTCCATATATTGTTTTTTCTTTTTTTTTGAGTGAGAGAGAGGGAGGGAGACTCGCATGAAAGTGTCAAAATATAGGGAATTTTTTATGTTTGGCTACTGCTTGCTCTACTTTGAACTCTCTAAAATGAGCCATCTAAGTTTAGTAGTTTGATTAAACTTTAGAATCTCTAAAACTAAATTAGTGTATCTAAATTAAACTTGGCTTTACATCGATCTAAATTAAACTTCATAGGAGTTTTAAAATTAACTTTGTCTTTTGGAACCATTAAATCTTTTTCTTATGTATTACTTTGATAAGTCCTCTTTTGCTTCTCTGTTCAATTCTATAAGGTACGACTGCATGTAGATGTAATTTTCTTACTAGATCATTTTGTTTTATGCTTATCGTTTAATCCACAAATATTCAATACAGAAGTAAATGCAAGAAATTGGAGAGGCATCAATTGGGTGCCTCAGGTAAAGACTGCATGTAGATGTAATTCTTACTAGAATATTTTGTTTTATGCTTACCGTTAAATCCACAAATATTCAATACAGAAATAATGCAAGCAATTGGAGAGGCGTCAATTGGGTGCCTCAGGCCAAATGGACCTCTCCAGTTCGGTTGTCAAGATAAGCCGGGGAGTACGATTGAAGCCTTGCACCTACCCAACAATGACAAGAAAATGGAAAACCAAATCAACACAGGTTGGCCTGAAAAGTTAATCCGGGACTCAATTCCACCTCCAAATTATGGGTATAACAGACCTTATTGTTATCAAGAATTCTTCCCGCCCTTCATTTTGCCTGAGTGCCAAATGGGTCATTATTTTTACCAGCCGGGTCAGGATTATTACTTCCCTTTGCAGTACCACCTCCCACACAAGGTGTTTTCACAAGGTGTGCCCCACCTCGACTCTAATTTTCAGGAGTTTCAATATTTTGTGGTAATTGATTTTGAGGCAACTTGCGACAAGGATAGAAACCCACACCCTCAAGAGATAATTGAGTTCCCCTCAGTGCTGGTTAATAGTGCAACTGGCCAACTAGAAGCTTCCTTTCAGACCTATGTGCGGCCCACCTACCATCAACACCTTACTGACTTTTGCAAGGAGCTTACGGGTATTCAACAAATTCAGGTTGGCTACGCAGTTACAATGTAGATTTCTCTCACTGGCTTATTATTATTATTATTTTTTTCATAAATGTGATTTGTTACATGCAATGCAAAGCTAATTCAGGTTGTGTTAATCAGGTAAAGAGCTATTTTTTGGTATTGTTGGCGAACTTCACTCAACTATACAGTAAAATTACTTTTTTCACGTCGAGTTCCTTGAATTTCTTTTCATACGATCTTCCTCTACTGTTTTAATTGTCAGAGGCAAAAATTGGAACTGTGCATCTTGCACAGTTAGTGTTTCTTTGCATGCATTCTTATGTGAAGATTTTTGAGTTTATGATTATTATGATGATAATTATGTTTTCTGGTTGTTCACTGGGAGATCATGAGTATCATCCTTATTTTTCTTTTCGTTTTGTCGTCTTTTTTCATTTGTTTGTTTGATTTTTTTTTTATTTTTGTTTTCTTATCTTTGATAGTTTTATTTGATTTTTTTTATGGGTAATATCTTAGTAGGTCAGATTCCTTTTCAAATAAATTTCACTGGGGGTCTCTAAACTATACCCCATGTTGACAGAACTTTTATTTTGTCTCTCCACAACAATTGAAATTTCATTTTGACTGTACTTGGCTGATTCTGTTTATTTCTAGTTAGAATTACGTTCAAATTATGAATTGATTGTCAATTTGTTGGATCACTCTGGTAAAATTAGTCAAGTAAGTTGTGGGATTTGATGCTTCATAAGATTTTTTTTTCCGCTTGTTATGTGTTAAGGAAATACAAATCTGACAAAACAATTTATGATCCGTGCATAAGTTGATCTGAAAATGAAAACATTTGGCCCAATTTAGACCAAGAGAAAGTTTAGTGATTGTGGATGGACAAATTGTGGAACTAAGGTCTAGTTTAATGACCTGTAGTGAAACTACCTTTACTTTTCTGTTAACTGCTTACTTAATAGGCGGCTTTAGCTTTTGTTTTATGAAGATCTAGTACAAAGGAGGTTAAATTGAGCTTGTAACTCGAGCCTTAATAATTGGTACAGGTCTGAAAGACCCCTTTTTCTTTCTTCATATATGTTCCATTGTCGCTCCATTTGGAGTATTAATTTTTTTTTTTAATCTCGAAGTGTCTAACTGAACTCACAGGTAGCCTCAATTCATGCTAAACTGTAAAATATAAAAATATGTATAGATAAATAAAGTTCTATTGGGACCAACTGGTGTATACAGAGCATAATTACACTACATATTCTAATATGCAACATTGTTTTAGAAGAAATCATGCAAACCTTGGTAATTACCTAAGATAAATATTATTAGCGAAGACTTAACTAATTGTGCTGACCGTTGCCATATTTCCTTATCTTTATGTTTTTCTGCTTCCAGGTTGACAGAGGTGTTCCCCTTAGTGAAGCTCTTTTAATGCATGACAAGTGGTTGGAGGACAAAGGGATTAAGCACAAAAATTTTGCTGTTGTGACATGGTCTAATTGGGATTGCCGCTTCATGCTCGAGTCTGAGTGCAAGTTCAAGCATATTAGGAAGCCTCCCTATTTCAATCAGTAAGCTTCGAATTAAATACATGTAGATTATTATTACACCCTTTTTTAGAAGAAGATTTGTAGCTTTTCAGTTGTACCATACTTCTATCCATACAGTATTCCTGTACTATCTGCAACTAGTCAGGTCATTTTGAGGCTCCCCCTGGTTATTCAGGAATACCATATTTTGGTACCAGTATCAGGAATTTTTAATTGCTACCTTAAGTGTGGCAATGAAGTGTTGATGAGTAAACAACTCTGTTCTGGAGACATCAAACTGAGCATGAAGAATAGGGTATCTATACAAATTCACAGTTTCCATATTGGTTTCATTTTAATCTTATAATTTAACGGTAAGTAAACTATAAGATAGATTTTCTTAGTAATACAGAAAAAGACTTTAATACTGGTCATAGCAGGTGATCTGTCAGTTAAATTGTATAATGAACAAAAATGTACTGAATTCAGTTATTTGCTTTTTGTCCTTTTGTTTTGATGAAAGTTTCAATTAAAACATGTATAGGCTGAAGTAAAATTAGGGTTATCAATGGATACTATAGTTTAATAACTCTATCCAAATCCACATGAATGGATCCACACGTGGACCTGATCTTATATGAGATTTGAAAGAGGATCCATCTAATTTATGGATTAGCATTAGGTTCAAAATCCAAATCAGTATCAACCCAATAAATAATATTGATAAAAAAAACATTTTCTAAACTTCTTGATAGCAAGATTCCTATATCTGATTGTTTTTTATTATGAATTTTCTCTAACATTTAATATATCACTATGCCATATAAGTTAATTAAAGCTGTCTCAATTTGTACCTATATAATGCTAATTGACCGCATGTTCGTTTATGTCATGCATTTATTATGTTATTTACACATTAACATACGAATCCAAAATATGATCCAAGTCCATTCTGAATTCGATCCAAAATCTGCTAAGATAATGGGTATGGATTCGGATTTGGATCTTCAAATTCTGAAATGGATATGGATATACATGTGGTAAATTCTTATTGAATTCGTACTTAAATCATGCTTGTAGCTGATCTGAATCCTATCCATTGACAGCCCTAAATGAATGCCATTTTGCAGTGTAGATTCTGTATTTCCCAAAGATTAGTCATCTTCATGTTTTTTGCTTTTGCAAGTTAATACCTGAACAGTAGTCAAATTCCTGATTAGCCCCCAGCACAATCTTCTGATATTTGCAATTAGCACCAACAGCTAGCAAAGTGGGATATTATGCATACAGCTTAAATTCGATAATATTATTCGCAACTTCACTATTAAGTTTACTGGGAGTTCTTTTTGTCAGTACATTGATAGAATCCAGTTTGTTAATGCTGGTAGGGTCCAATATATTGAGTTAATGTACACTCTTAGTAATTATTGGCCATCCTTTTGCTTTGCTTGATGTTAGTTTTCTTGGTATTATTCTCAAACAAAATGGTTGTGGTAAATTGCAAGTAGGAGGAATTTGCATTGTTTGTTTGCAAATGCAGTATTCCTTGTATTTTGTTAAAGAAGTAAAACTTAATTAAAATGTGCTGATTGTATGTAATGCCATGAGCAGATGGATCAACCTAAAGGTTCCATTCATGGAGGTTTTTGGTGGAATCCGTTGCAACCTCAAAGATGCAGTCCAGCTGGCAGGTCTGATGTGGGAAGGCCGCGCGCACTGCGGTCTTGATGACGCGCGCAACACTGCCCGCCTCCTTGCCCTTCTGATGCATCGAGGCTTCAAATTCTCTATCACCAATTCAATGTCACATTCTGACCCTACCTCCCCACCTAAGCCAAAAGACCCTCCCTTCCAAGTGGCCCCCACAATGCAGCCCTATCATTATTTAACTCCGGACCCCATGAAGGATCCTGTCGAGCCTATATACTGCTTCTGTGGGGTGCTCAGTAGAAAGAACTGGGTCTGCCGTCCCGGGCCCACCAAGGGCCGGTGTTTCTTTGGGTGCGGCCAATGGACTCCTACTAGACGTGCCGTGTGCAACTACTTTGTGTGGGCCACCCCGTAGGCTTGCAAATAGGAATGTGAACTCAGTTTGTGACCAGCAGGGTATCGACTTTCTGTATTGTATAAAATGGGGTTAACAAGACTTTGTGTTGGTTTCTTTAACTATTAGTTGCATGGGTTTGTTAAGATGAGACTGAGGACTGAAGGAGGTAAAGGCGGCAGTTAACCCCATGATTTGATGGTAATGTTATATAGATATATCTCTGTGTATTTAGCAGAAAGCGTCTTTTGCTAATGCGCTTCGAAAGACTCTGAAGTAGCGTAATGTCTGGCTGTGATCTAATCTAACCTCTGTGAACAACTTGACCTCCTGTTGATAGAAGAGAGAATGGAAGCAGAACCAGATGCTGTTTAGGATTATCGTATCATGCTATAATAATCTATGTTTGTGGACATCTATGCTTCTTAAAATGAAACTGCTCGTTGAGTTTGGGTGTGCTTACATTACTTGGTTTTTTATCTTTGCAAATTATCAATTTAGTTCAAAAAATTAAGAATTTGGGAGCTCATATGTTTATAGAGGGTTAAGATGCTCCATTTTGTGCCCCAATCGTGTCTCATATCGTTATTTCTGTTTTCAAAATATAAAAAGTCAGATTTGAACCACTCAACATGATTTTCATATTAAAATGTGCTCTAAGACCAAATTTTATAATTTTTATAATTATTTTTTACTATTTTATAGATGCGTACAAAATCTCTGTTTTTGAATGGTTTAAAATCTTTTATAAAAATAGTAATTTTGTATCTATCTAGAAAAATAGTAAAAAACTTTTAAAAAATATATAATTTGGTTTTTAATCATCTTGAACTATTCTGAGCGACTGTTTAGATTTTAAAAACTTTGAAAATAGAGATGACAATGTAGCATTTTATATTATGTCAGGAGTGAGGAGAAATTGGGTTCATACTAATGTTGTAAATGTATGTGGTTGTCGGACGGTCAGGGTACTACCAAACGATTAATTGGTATGCAGCCGATTAATATGAATTATTCTAACAATTTAACGTTTTTATTAAATTTATGTGTGTGTGTGTGTGTGTATTTTATATATATATATATATAGGTTTTGGCTAATATGCTATGCGTAGCATAGAGACCTCCGTGCAACGGCTCAAAATTTGAATTTTCAAAATCCTAACGGTCGATCCAAACTGTTAGATGTGTTCTACATATTGAAATGTGCTTGCAGACCAAATTTTATATTTTTTGAATTTTTTTACTATTTATTAAGCCACTTTGAAAATCGCTGATCTAACGGTTTCACTGTTTGGTTAAGCTACCGTTGGATCAGCGAATTTCAAAGTGGCTTAATAAATAGTAAAAAAATTCCAAAAAATGTAAAATTTGGTCTCCAATCACATTTCAATATGGAGAACACATCTAACTGTTTGGATCGACCGTTAGAATTTTAAAAATTCAAATTTTGAGTCGTTGCACGGAAGTGCTCTATGCTACGCGTAGCACTGTAGCCCTGTCCTATATATGTGTGTGTGTGTGCGCGCATTATATATCATAATTTATTAAAACAATTTATTTAACTCATTAAACTTATCAAATAAACTTAATTTAACTTAGTTCTATTATTATAATATAATACTATACTTATTTTTTCTTAACACACAATCACTTTACATATACAAGTAACACATTTATTTAATGAGAAAATAAATTCAAGAATTAAGCTTTTTCAAATACCAATAACATATTATTTGAAAGAAATGAAACATTCCAACATAAAATTATTAAATTTATTTTATGATAACAATTTAGTTTCATAAATAAACATGTCGTACTAATTGAAAAAATTACATCGGTAAGTAAAAAAAAAAATATGGTATATAAATAACAAAAGAATTAATCAATTTCGAAGTAATTAAGAAGAAAAACAGATATAGAAAAAATATTGGATGTATGTTCAAGCACAAATAAAACTACAATATATGATTTATAAAACTTATTATCACACACTATCACAGAAAAAAAATCATTGTGAAAATAAATATTCATTGAAATAAATTAGAATAAACAAGAATAAATGGATGATTAAATGGTAAAATGACCAATTAATTGGAAAAAAAAACGGCCGGTTAATCGTTTCCATCTGCAAACATGCATCCGTTAAGTGTACTCGTAACGGTTTGACCGCCGTTAACGATTAAATGACCGTTTAACCGGGCCATTAAGACTTTTTTTTTACAACACTGGTTTATACATATTTAGCTATTAGCCGATAGGCTTGTACAATTAATTTTTTTGAGTAAAGTTGGAGGTCAAGCCACCCAACTATTTAATAACTTTGTTATTATAACAAATGATTTCCTCCATCTAGGTTTCGAACCCATGACCTCTCATATAGAGACCATGTGCTTTAGCCACTAGATCAAATGCTAGTTCTCGGCTTGTACAATTAATTAAGCAACAATTAGGCTTTTTTAACGAGCACATGATATAAATTACAATTTTAATAGTAGTTGTATTTACCAAATATGTGTAAATATTTACTTTTACCACATGCGAACGCACATATAAAGAGCTAGTTGATTTTAATATTGAGCTCTTCATGTGCGACTCTGTGGTTATATAAACTTCAAATGCTTATTGTTGTTAATTACTTGTTACTCGTGCATGACTATATATGTTGAAGAAATAATTGTGTCGAAAAAACAATTTATTTTAATTGTGACATCAATTGAAGTTCATCACTTTAATATATTGTTTTGATATTAACGAATATTATGTTCGGGTAAACATTTATGTAGTAATTATTTATTAACATATATTACATTTTTCACATTTAGCTCTTAGTATATAATATGACCTTAGAGTTCCAATACAAATGTTATTAACAAACATGCATGTATGTAAACACTTAGTTTATTTTTCATATTTACCTTTTTTTTCTTTTTTTTTTACATTTGGTTATTAAAGTAGTTCCTGTATGGTTTTACAAACTGAATATACTTACGTCATTCTTGTTTTAATATCTATCGTATTAATCAAAGTTCATATATTTTTCTTGAACATCGCTATGATAATAATTAATTAATATTGTGTTCATGCAAATATTTTAATTAGCTACTTGCTGTGATTTTTTTTTGTAGTTAATTAATTTATTATATGTAGTTAGCTATTATATCCACTAAATTATTTGATAACGTATGGATCGAGAGTGTGGGTCTCACCTACGAGTGACAGAGCCTTATCCATGAATGGTTAGTTTTTTTTTTTTTTTTTTTTTTTTTTTTTTTTTTTTGTAGAATAGAATTAATATACGTCTCATTTTTTTTTTTTTTTTTTTTATTCCAGTCATGCGTTATATTTTTTATTTTTATTTCTAAAATTCAAGTAGTCAATCCGAACTATTAATTAATGAGATATTTTAACTCTAGAATATTAAATTTCGAACCTGCCATTTCTGTATATAATTATTAATAAGTCATTTTATGCCATAGGAAATCTGTGTACGTTCTCAGCCTCTGGATTTCAACTTATGGGGTCCTGCTAGCATTCATTTCCTCCACCTTCTCCGATTTAATTCTCTTTGGTGCACAAAGCCAGGGGCACTTCATATATACGGGATGATTACACACTACACAGACAAGTTTCGAAGTGTGGTACAAATCTGAATATCTAATTAATGTTTGCTAAATACAAATTTGCAGCTAAATGCAGCTCTCCTTAAAACCATATTTTATTTTTCCAATACGGATATAAATTAAATATTAAACATATATGGGCTGGATATTAATTAAACATATATATATTAATATGGATCAGATATGAAATAAATACGAATGTACTTTGAACATTTAATTTAAATATTATTAAAAAATAACATATCAATAAATATTTTTCATTAGAAAATAAAAATATAATTTTGGATATTCGATCATTATGATGAACAAATAATTTTTCAATGTTAAAATTGTTATGCTATTATAAAATATGTATTTAACAAAAATTAATCATCAATACAACCAAATTTTTGATAAAATAAAGATACCAACAAAAAACATTCATCTCAAAACATAATGATTATAAAAACAAATAAATAAAATAAATTTGTATCTATCCATTTGAAAAAATTAAAAATATATAGATACAGAGAATGAATTATCTATATCTGTATCCGCATAACATATATGCAAATTTTATTATACAAATAATTATCCATATCCACTTTCAAACTGAAATTGTATTTGTATCGGTACGTATCCTCAACAATTGGAATACTGATCATCCAGATACGAAAGGATAATATCCAATTCGTTTGCATACCTAGCTTAATTAAGTGGTCTAAGTGGTCAAACGTGCATTTTAATGGCTCAACCCTACACAACCAATGGTTCCGCGTTATTTCATGTACTGAGAAAAGGAATCACGCAATGCCATTTAATGTGTTTTGCTGTCTGGTTGAGTTGCTGTGTCAGCATAAATTAAGGTTCTCGGGATCCGAATCTGCTGCAATTTAGAACAATGTTTCTAAAATCTATGCCCTTTCAAATTTAAATGTTGAATTATTTTGAGATACGTGCATAGTGCACAGAAAAATAAGTTATTTAGAGATACATGCACTGAACATAAATCTTAGAAATATTGTTACTTAGTTTTAGATTGCAGCTAGCAGATGTGAATCCCATGCAAAGTGCATGCGATGTCTATCTTCGTTAGAAATAACAAAAGACGACACTGTCAAAAAAGAAAAAGAAATTTCCAAGGAAAGACATAATTTATCGGTATTAATTAATGTTTTAGTTTCCAGTGCTAGCTTGTTGTTTGATCCGTACAATTATTTTCATCGAAGCAGTCGTAGGAACCTAGCTAGCTTAATGATCATATATAATTGACTCAAGGAGACTATATATATATATATACACCAGTATTTTAATTATTTTGGCTTACCTTTTGAAGTCAACGTTGACATGGATCGATCATAAATTCTCTGACAATTTATTTAATTACGATCCAACCACCTGTTCGGTTTGTGCATTTATAACCGACTGATCAGTAGGAAGAAGTAGAGGAGCTAGCTACTAGTAAACTACTGTATAATTATAATTAGCTGGTCTCTGCATGCTAATTTCCTATATATATATATATATATAAAGACCAGTCCTCTATACACAGACACAGTGCTTGTAACACAGCAGCTAAGCGCTAATAAATAATGTACTTAAAGAATCCCTTCTTCCCGTTTCTCCTCCTCCTCCTCCTCCTCCTAGGAAAAGATAGTCACTTAGGTGGACCAAGAGGTGTGTTAGGCCGCAAGTACGGTTTTGGCAGAATGTCAAACTTTGGAGGTGGTGGTGGTTTTGGGGGTGGAGGTGGAGGAGGTCTTGGTGGTGGTTCAGGTCATGGATTTGGTGCTGGTGCTGGTCTTGGTGGTGGCCCAGGAGGCGGCATCGGAGGTGGCGGTGGCTTTGGTGGAGGTGGTGGTGGCGGTTTAGGTGGTCTTGGTGGTGGTCAAGGGGGAGGTTTTGGGGCCGGTGGTGGTGTTGGTGGTGCCGGCGGTGGGCTTGGAGGAGGAGGTGGTGGTGGTTCTGGTGGTGGCATTGGAGGAGGAAAGGGTGAAGGTTTTGGAGGAGGAGTTGGCTTTGGCGGAGTTGGAGGGCTTGGTGGTGGTGGCGGCGGTGGTGGAGGAGGTGGTGGTGGTGGTTCTGGTGGTGGTCATGGTGAAGGTTTTGGAGCCGGGGGTGGTTTTGGTGGTTTAGGAGGAGGAATTGGTAGCGGTGGCGGTGGCGGTGGAGGTGGAGGTGGCGGAGGGGGCGGTGGACTTAGTGGTGGTGAGGGACATGGTGGTGGGTTTGGTGCTGGCGGTGGCATAGGAGGGGAATCGGCTAATCATCTTGGCAGTGGTCATAGCTTAGGTGGCGGTGGTGGTCTTGGAGTTGGGGTCGGTGTCGGAGTCGGTGTTGGTGTTGGCCTTGGGGGCGGTGCAGGTGGCGGCGATGGTGATGGTGACCGGCATTAGCAATGATAGTCCAAGCAGTTAATTTTGCATGAGGCGAGAGTGCTGAAATTTAATTTAGGCAGCACATTTTTTCTTTTCTTTAGATCATAGTTCAGTTCTATGAATATTAATTGAGTGAATTTTAATTCAGAATCTGTCGCAATTAAGTTAAGAAATAATTAAGAAGGTATGTCCATCGATTATATATGCACTTGAGCTATGTATGCATCACTTTTATATGGAAATATATACTTGCACATATCATTTGGTTTGTCAAACAAAACTTAAAAAAAAAAAAAATGATGTGGCGCGCGGTTATAATATCATCTGTTAATCCACCACCCACCTAATATATAGTTACCGGTACCAAGGAATACATAATATATTGATTGTTTCGAATCGAATAGGACCAGCATCCTCACGTCACGTAAATTAAAGGACCGTAATGTTAGGTGGTCGTACTGCATTGACCATTGTTTTTTTTATTTTAAAAAAGGCCTAAGCCCAGTTTGATTACTAAAACGAAACAGTTTGGATTAATTACAAAACATGACCGGGAATGGATATTTGTCCATTCCCTGCTACCATATGCATCAAAGGACCTCAAAAACTGACTATATATATAAAGAGAGAGAGAGAGAGAGAGAGGTTTATATATAATGTCACTCGATCCCCTTCTACTGTATATCATGGACTAACTGCTAAACTCCTAATACAAAACGCGCAGAAAGCCTTACTAGCTACCACTCCTAAATTACTAACTGCAAATACACAATACTGAGGATCTGTTAGTACGTACTGCACAAAAGCTGACAGTAAACTAGCTACTGAGAACTAGTAACATGATCACAGCTGTGAGATTCACTCTCCGGATGGAAGGATATTGTGCTTTCTTCTTCACCAGGCCAGATAACTCTCAGTGGTATCTCATCCAGCTGGACATCCTCTTGCGGCAGCCATTGTTGAGTCCGAACTTTGACTTTGTCACTTTCTTCTTTGTCCTTTTATTACCTGTCCAATATAACACCAAAGATCGATATTATCAGATAAATCAAAGAGCGAGCTGATTTTAATTGAAAACCTTGAAAGCTTATCTCATTTCTGTGTTTCCAAATCGTCCAACATGTAGCACGAAATACTATCATAAAAGCCTGTCGATTGGTTTCAGACAAGACTGACGCAAACTGGAAAACATCATTCATAGAGCTCCAATGTCGATACACTTGTTGATTAACGTCGTAGCCAATACCAAATCTGTTGTGCAAAACGACAATGTAAAAACCAATGATTGACAGTTTCATCATCCAGTTCAAAAAATATGCAATGTATCTCTCCATCTCAACCTTTTTTCCTCAAATTGGCTTTGGTAAAAATTCTATTTTTAAAGGTTAACCATGTAAAAATTCTGATTTTGGGTGGTATTGGTATAGGCCGAAAAAACATAGGTTGCTGAGGAAGGATTCCTTTGAAATTGAGGAACTGATAAATAGATTTCACTGAAAAATTGCCTTTAGGATCTCACCTCCATGCTAATTTATCATGTTCATGAGTGAAAGAAAGTTGACCATTGTACAAACTAAAAACCTCACACAGGAAGAATTTAAATTTAAACTAATGATGCAACTTGTAGACAAATGAATGGATTTCCCAACAAGATTTTTCTTACCGATTCAACGATACAACGCTGTCCACTGAAATTTCAGTAATGGGTTTGCAGAGATTTGTTTTATTTATGAAAGGCCCAATTAAGGCCCATATTTGTAAGCTGAACCGCCAACTTTTGAACCATATTTGTTTGTAATACGCACAAATGACAGTGCCTAAAATTTTCTAATAAATATACGCTCTCTACTCTTATTCATTTCTTCTAACAACACAATCCTTTTTATATAGACTCCAACATAAATTTTAAAAGACCTAAAACATACTAAATAACAGTTAATTAGTTAATTCGAACAATTACTAAAAGAGTGAGGCTATACTATGCATAATTCTGATTGGTCTGTATTATAAATTTATATTTTTAGTTTTGAAGTTCAAATATTTGATCTTAATTGTTCAATATAGTCTCCATATGAAAATATATGCGCAAATCAAATCTTATATTTAAAAGAAAAATATTGTTCTTTAAGATAGGTAGAAAATATTTGATCCAAATATTTTGGACCAATTCAAGTGTAGTAATTTTCTACGATAAGGGATCAAGTTACAACAACATTTTTTTTCATTTTCAAAGTCCAAATCGTCAATCTAAACCGTTCAACATGATTATCTAAATAAAATATGCTTTCAGATTAAATTTTATATTTTTTTGAATTTTTTTACTATTTATTAAGATGGGTACAAAATTCAATGGTCTGAATTTGACTAGTTTTTGTAAAATACTTAATAAATAGTAAAAAAAATTCATAAAAAATATAAAATTTGATATGGAAGCACATTTTATTTAGATAATCATGTTGAACGGTTTGGATCGACGATTTGGACTTTGAAAATGAAAAAAACCCGTTGTTGTAACTCAAAATTATTGTAACTTGATCCCTCCTCATTTTCTACACACACACACACACACACATATTGTGCCTCTATTTTCAATAACTTTAATAATTCAAAATTTAAAACTTCAAAGTCAAAATAAAATCGTTGAATATGATCTACATCATTTTATCTATGCATGTGTAAAAAATTATGACACATCTGTGGATTCCTCAAAAATACTTTACAACATAAATATTCACACTTTACTGAGTAAGCATGAATACTCGACATCACAGAGAAGAATACTTGACATTTTAGAGATGAATACTTGACAATGTATGAATACTTGCTTGACAATGTATAAATATTTGCACGTTGAGGTATAAATATTTGAACGAAGAAGAACTCGAAAGTACTTCATCATGAATCTCATTTGAAAGAGAAAATTACATAGAAGATGTTCGTAGTTTTAGATTCTCAAAATTTATCGTCAGAAATATTGACGAGATTAAACGGAGAAAAAAAACCACTTTTAAAATATGAGTGTGTAATTAGAGAGAAAATAAAGTTGATGTCTAATTTTGTTTTAAAAAAAAAACACTTGATGTCTTATATGAATACTTAATACATTATATAGTAATATTTGCGCACATAAGTATCTATACATGCCTGCACCAATTGTAAATTTTTTCAAATGAAACTTTGTATATGATAGTTATGGAGGTTATGGAGTTTATAGTAGAAGTATGAATATTTTTCTCAATATCTATCAATATTTTCAAGCATCAAACATATTAACTAATTAAAGTTACTTTACAACATAACAATTCACACTTCAATGCGTAAGTATGAATACTTGATATGTTATATATTAATACTTGTGCGCATAGACATTAGTACTTGTGCCCAGTAATTTTTGTAGAAATAATATAGAAATATATTATGTATCTTAAGTATGAATACTTGCATTACGATGTGTAAATAACTGCTTGATGTAGTGAATACTTGTTCAACGAGGTGTAAATCATTTTGGAGTTTCTTGGGAATATTTTACAACATAAAAATTAACACTTTAATGTGTAAATACGAATACTTGATATTTTAGAAATGAACGACGTTTACAATAATTACAGCATTGACACTTGTGATGGTTGTTACACATCCGTTTGTCCTTGATTTTCTATGCGTGGTCCCTATCGTGGTTACACATGCGCCTTTACCCTTGTGGTCTCCATAGATGTTGCTTTTAAGTGACGTCTGTTGTCCCCCCAGGTCGGTAGTGGTCTTCTAGGTAGTTAATGTCCAAGATACGTATGTGAGTTTCTCAAAAACACTTTACAACATAAATATTCACACTTTACTGAGTAAGTATGAATACTCGACATTTTAGAGATTAATACTTCACAATGTATGAATACATGCTCGACGTGGTATGAATACTTGCACGCCGAGATATGAATACTTGAACGAAGAAGAACTTGGTGTGAATAAGCTAAATAACAACATATGTGAACTATTATTTTTAAATTAAAGGGTTCTGATACTGGACATCTTGCAAATGTCTTTCATGGGAGTCGAACCTGCACCTCTCCGTAGAGAGATGGAGCTCGTGTCACTGCAAATTACTCAAATTGGTCCCTAAGAAATATTAAATTGCACAGATGTCTCATCAAATTTGAGCCCACGTCAGCCAAACGAACCCAAGACCAGATCCGGGCTGAGTTCATGAGGGATACCTAACATGGTGTAGTGTGCGGTACTGTTATTTGACCCCGGCAGCTGGCATTAGTTCATTCAATGCATGTTGGTATGTGATTTCCCATATCATTGTCATCGTAATAAATATAGTTTTCTATATGCATGTCCGGTTTGTGCACATGATTATATTGTTGTGGCAAGGTGAAAGAGATTAATTGTATTCAAATAAAAATAGCCATGGTAGATTTATTTCGTGCATCATACACAATATACTTAATTTTTTATCTGTCCACAACTCAACGTCTACATACATCATACATGTGCTTCATAAGTAACTACCATCGCATGAATTGGGTTGTATTGATTTCCAATAAAGAGCAACTTAATTAGCTCAACTGTTAGGATTTAAAATTTGTAGTCTCCCAGTGAAATATAAATAGGAAAAGAAAAGGTCAGAGACTGAGAGTTCAAATTTATCTTCAAAACCCACAAAAATAGACCAATATTTTATCCTTTTTCCGGAGTTAATTTGATTTATTGTTGTAGTGTAGGAAACAAATAATACACATTAATATTTCACAAAAAGCTTGCAACATTGTAAGATATATTAATGGTCAAGTTCTTTTCAGATGTTCAATGCTGAAAGACTTGTTTTGTTGTCTTGCAGATAAAGCTTTCTGTTAATTTGTTATTTCCTTCGCTTCCCTTCCCTTTTTATTATTATTTTGGAACTCTGGCACCTACCCTTGCTTTTTTTAGGCAAATTAAGGCAAGGGAATATCCACTCTTGCATATACAACATTGTTATCTTAGTGGAAGAATAGCTGACAAATATGAGTTCAATTTCAATACATAAAAATGTTATGTACAATATCTGATCAGGAGAGCTTAGAATATTTTCCGATGAATCTTAAAAGTATCTAGCTGTAAAATCAAACCATTATACAACAAAGATAGCGTAGCAACTTCTTTTTCTTCTTGAACTGTGTGGGAAAAAAAAACATTACAGATATTTAATACATTATAAACGCACTCTAAAACTTACATTTACTGGTTATTTTTGGGGGGCCAAAAATGTATCGGAGCAAATAAATGGATCGTCAAAGACTCAAAGGTACCAAATCACCTCTGGTTGCTTAAGATCAAATCAAGCAATAAGAGAAAGCGGCAAAGCGCCAACAAAAATGAACCAGAATAGGAAATTAAGTTTGTATCCAATACCCAAATATCCTCTGGGCCGTTAGTTGCAATTGAACTACTATCCTTATACCAAATTTAGCTTAATTAATCACTTTCAAATAAAAAATTTAGCATAGTTAGAGTAATAAGAAAAGACAACTAATCTTTTGATAGATTACACATTTACACTATGACCTAATTATTTTTATTTTTATTTTAATTTTGAATTTCAATCTCAATGTCCCAATTGGCGATCCAAGAATCACTTTATTAGTTGGTTATGACTTCAATGTAGCAGAATTGCAAAAAAAAAAAAAAAACTTATTTCTGATTAGATATATTAAACTCAGGATATAATTAAATTGAAGAATGGGGAGAGCAAACCTATTAAATTGGATGCATACCTCGATAGGTTCATCATCATGATCATCATAGTGGCGATATGTCAAAAGATCGGATTCATTGCTAAGGCTAGTTGGCCTTGCTCCAGACTTTTGATGTTTCCTGTTTGCACGGGCACGGGAAAACACCATGGAGTAATCCGGCATGCCCGACTTCTTGTCCCACCCTCCAAATTTAGGAACAGCCATATATTTGTCCTTCTGATAAAGGGTAAAATGTAACGACATTAGCTATGAAATTAGAAACTTAATGCTGAAACCCATGTTATTTTATGTGAATTATATTAATATGAACAGTGAGATGGGGATTGCAACAATGAGGCATGTGTATATTTTTCCAAAAGCAAACTAAATTCGGTTGCAAAAACGAGATTCAAAACAAAGTGAACAGAAAAAAATCTAAACAAGTTTCATTTAAGCTTTTAATATTTTTCTATTTATTTTTTTGCTGTTTTTGTACCTCCTTGCGATACGCCATAGGGGCTAAAGGGAGGGAGGTGGTGAAATCCTTTGGATATACACACCCTCAAATTACTTTTGGGGCGTTTAAGCATTTAAAGAGGTGAGACGTGGGATTTCGTTCTATTTTCTTTTTCTTTTTTTTGATAACCAGGTAGAAGCTACCAGGGATTTCGTTCTATTTTCCGTGTTATATGGATATCCACTAGTATTGCTTCCACTGTTACCTTAATTTCGGTTGTAAACCTCTATTTTTGTCATTCCTACTTTAATCTCGTTTTGGATATTTTTGTTTTTTTGTGAGATTACCAGCTCATATTTACCTATTGATCGGAAAACAAAAACAAAGGTTTTGTGCCAAGTAACAGGGCGTACAAAGTGCGAGCAACGAACCACTTATCCGAGTTAAAAAGAAAGGATATTGAGTAAAAGGGATGCCACAAATTAATCCCAACGTAACAAGCTACATCATTTTGACACCAGTCTTGTAGTAGAAAAATAGGTGTTTGTTTTTGTCTTTAAATTAGACTTTGATGTAATCTGCCGAAAATAAAAAAATCAGTATTTAAAATTTCCTTTTTTAACTCAAGAATAATACAACCAACTACGATTACAACATTAGAAGATAACCGGCACCAAAAAGGGGAAAAAAGAAAAAAGAAAAAAAAAAGAGTAAGCCATGCCCAACACTTCCTCAAGAACCAGGTCTTTAGTTGCATGGGACTTCTAAGCATGTCCAACAATAGTAAATTCTTTTCCACTGTTCAAATACATAATTGTATGCGTTGTTCACTAATCCATCTACACAACCCATTAACAGAATTGAAGTACTATTCCATGTCATTTCTAGGTATAATCTCAAAGAAACCTTACAAAGCATGTATTAAATAAAACAGTTACAAGTTACAACAACTAATGTACATTGTAAACATGACCACGCAGACGTGAAGATACCACCATATGTGCAATTCCTTCGTAGTATTTTATTTAGCTTTTGCAATGATGGGAACTAAAACCCAATTTTGACACAACCTAAATTTCTACTCCCGAGGTCGAGCAAGCCACAGGGAACTCAAGGCACGGAGACGGGATGAATAGTCAGCTATGACAAGGTGGCCCCGTGCACACTGACGTATTGTTAATATACGTTGTATTTGTTGCAGTGTCTGCTGCCTCAAGTTGTCAGCCTGTAATAAACAAATTGAAGATGCATTTGTTCCTCGACATGTTTATGGACATTGTAGCTCTAAGGTAAGTTACTTGACAATGCAAAATGATAACATAAATGAGTTTTGCTGCAACTAAACAGTTGCAACTTCACCACATATGTTCAGTATGTCTAGAAAAGGTTCGGTAAAAAGAACAAGATAAAACCAGTGTAAAATAAGCTTTGCACAAAGAGGAAGTTAACCTTTTGTGTACAAAGTGTCATAATCAGTTACAGAAGTTTCGGAGGGATATATAAACATGCTGACTGTCTGCCTGCAGTCTGAATAATTATAAGAATTGTTGAGGCCCCACTAAACCAAATCAAAAGACTCAGACAATCCATCATCTACTGCATTCATACAGAAGCAGCCATTGCAGTTTCATACTGACTGGTTTTCACTTGACAATATCCCAAAAAAACCCAGACAAAGCACATCACTTCACAAACTACGTACAGTTCCTTTGATAAAATAGCTAAATACCTGGCGAAGAAAATTTTCCAGAGTGCCAAGTTTGCCCATGGCCATGGCCATCTGGCCCATGTAGTTCGCCACATTGCCTGAAGAGCCAGAGGGGCCGAGCGACCCAGCCAAAGTCTCAGCCAGAGACTGCTGCAGAGCCTCCATGCCTTGCGAAAGGGCGTCTTCAGCCTGTTGGGATGATTGCAGTACGTTGCATAGGCCTGACATCTGCTGCTCTGTCAGTGGCTCGAGCTGGGTGCTTAGTAGCTGCAAATTTGTCATTATTCCATAAAATCTTCCTGTCTTCTCAAGTTCATAACATGCACAATATAAGTACATAAATTTACAAAAGAGAAGCCCATGCTAATATAGTTGAAGAACACCTTCATAGTTCCTTGTTTCAATAACTTGTAGTCCTTATTTTATTAAGGAATCAGAAAAAAAAAAAAAAAACACTTCGAGCCGAAAGAAAAAAATTAAACGAAAGTGTTCAATCCAAATTAAGTGCAAGAGCATTTTCTCATTTCACACTCTAAATTGTTGCATCACAGCATGGCATTACTGAAACCAAAGACAAGCCAACAGCTTGAACTTAATTATAAATCTCTTAAATGATGAGCTATGGATATGATTAAAGCTGAAAGTAATTTCACATTTTTATCATGAAATACAAAAAAAAAAAAAACATTATAAGCTTTAATTTTGTACCTTCAGAATCTCAGAGGGACGAAAACCACCTAACCAAAGGAAGCACCTCTCGGCAGGTGTCTTCCACATACCAGAGAGAACATGAAATACATCAGCCTTGGCAGCAACCCCCTTCAACCTGAATATCTCATCATTATGTGACATTATCGCATCAACAATGGCACGTAGATCTGTATCACTTGCATGTGCATTAACTGCAGTTCTAAGCTCATTTATCTTGCGGTTGTGCTCTTCTAGCCACCTAGCATATTCCATGTCAAAGGCCAACGCACCTGAGAGAAAAAATTCATGTTACTAAAGGATTTGACAGTTACATCACATTAAAAGGGAGAACAAAGGAACTGGTATTACCATTTCCACTCATAGCATGACTTTGATCAACAGAGCCAGAGATAAAGATCCCCTACAAAGTAAAATATGTATATATACAATGATGTTGGTCAGTATTACTCCCAATTAGAAAGTAATCCTTGACAATAATAAATATTTCTTAAAAGTGATTGACGAAATTGATTACCTGTTGGCGGGCCCTCTGTAATTCTTGCTCCAGTTGTGTAAGCTTAAGCCTACTATTCTCCAGTTGTTGGACATATGCCTTTGAAGAAAAAATAAATTAGTAAACAAAGAAATAAACAGACATAAACATAGATGAAACACAATGTACTTAAAAAATGATCTAGTTACAGACAAAGAGAACTATAATTGAGGTTCAACTAGCATATAGGATTTCCCACAAGTAACCACTAGTTAGATAATATATATTCTGTATTAAAAGCAGCAACTTCTCACAATTGGTCATCCTCTTTATCCTAATTTAAAAGCAATAAACATACCTTCTTTCGAAGACGGCTTTTTCTTGCTGCCTCACGATTCTGAGCAAGCCTCCGAAGTGTCTACAAATAAATTTTGATGTCATCAGTCAATAAATTAAACAAAGATAAATGTCACAATTCTAATCGACAGAGGGACATTTTCAGTCATTACTTTCTGATCTCCAGATTTCTCTTTTGACCTGTCAGAATCAGAAGCCCCCAATGCATGCTGTCCTTGTTCTAACTGCACATACAACATCAAATGTTATAATTTGATACAAACTTGCTAAGAAGTTTATTAGTTTGTTTTTATTACAAAAGAAGAAGATGAAGATAATTTATGTTACCATATTGTTCCTCTCGTCAGTATCAACATCTGTCGATGTGTCTGTTCTTGGGCTACCATCAGCCATGTTGGACTCACCCCAATTTTCAAAATGGCCACCAGGAAGGTTTGCCAGGTTGGATTGTGGGCCCAAATGAACAGGTGCAAACCTAGATGATGGCGAAATGTCTGCTAAGGTGACAGTCTTGGAGGCCATAAATGAAGGTTGTCAGTGATAAAAACTTAAAATTGGCACGGTATTTTTAAAAAGTAAGCCAAGTACAAATGAAGAGACTATCACCTGGTTAGGTCCACCAATCTGAGATGGTTCAGAAGGATTGCCTTGTATTGACGATCTTACGTTAAATAAAGGGTCTGGGAAATAAGGAATTAAGAAAAAAGTGTTACACAGTAGTGATAGTGATTAATCTAATGATCATAAGACAAATAAGGATAGGAGAAAAAGAAAAAGAAAAAATGCATACTTGTGGATTGGCTGGGGAGATCTTCTACCTGGATTCCAATTGATCTTTCTATTGCCTCAAAATCAGAAATCCTTGGAAGCATTCTATTCTCTTGCACACTATGACAAGTAATTAGATCACTAACTCAGAATAAATTGTATTATAGAGATAGTAATGCCTTGTGGACATTTGACAATATTATTAGCAAAAATTACACAATAACCAAAATAGAACGTAACATAAGGTTACTTGTCAAACTTGAACAAGGTTGACTCTAGAACCAGTACGGGAATTCAAAATGCCTACAATTGTTAAATACTTTCAAACAAAGTAACAAAAGAAATCAGTAGATAACAGGGGAGCCGTTCTCAAAAACTACAACGTACTAACTACTAACAACAAATAATTAACTAGTACAAAAATGGTACAGAAGGAAGCAGAAGTTGTTAGATAGAATCGAGTCGACATACACTGATTGAGCCACTGGAAGCAAAGAAGAGAAGCTCGGCATCCCGTTAACCAAACCCGTACCATCTTCTGCGCCCCGTGCCCCTCCTCTACTCCCCATCCAAGACCCGCACCATCATGCCAATTTTCCAACAAAACCCGAAAAAAAATAGAGGAAGTCAACCGAATCTCCCAACTTTCAAGCTCTACGACCACTGCAGCACTGCTCAACCGAGGAAGAAACGATTCGTCGGGGGTAGTTAGAACTTAGAAACCCTAGCTTGAGGACTTTGGTGGGTTTGGGTTTGGGTTTGGGTTTTGGCGAGTAATCGGAGCTAATTGAAAAGGGAATTGGAACTTTGCAAGTTTGGAGGAAAACGATGGGGAGAGCGGTGTGGTCACCGCGGTGCGCACTTGCCACAATCTCTCTTTTGACTGCCCGCTTTTTCTGCGTGTGCGTGGGTGGAGATGGGGCCTCATTCTTCCATTAAATAATTCTGTGTCTTACTATGAAGCGGTTATTAATTTCTTCATTGTTCCGACTCGTTTCGTACTCCCATTACTAAGTTTTTTGACAGAGCAAATTTGGATTCTGGAATATGTCATATGTGATTGTTTGTATGTGGCTCACGAGTGAGTATCCTCTGAGATATCTTAATTTTTGCGTGACCGACGTGTCCGGTTCCTATTCGGGAAACCGTAGGGGGCCAGTATTATTTGAGCTTTGAGATTCGTGTGGAATGTATTTGAACGTTTGAGATATTCCAAAAGGTCACGCAAATTTTGAGATATCTCAGAGGATGCGAATTCGACCAAGAGAGAGTGCCGCAGCGCTGACAAAGCAGCGCAGCAACAGCAAAAGGATCTGACGTCTGGTCTCAATTACTGTTGCATACAGAAAGACGATTACGAAAGTACTGACCTGGGGGACCCATAAATAAGATTTTATGGGAAGCTGGTTCGTATATGACTTGCAACAGGTTCTGTTACAGAGATCCGGAAAGAGAGAACCAGGTATCTTTGCTGTGTCTTTCATTAGGCAAGGTAATGGGCTATTGGGCTGGTAAGGCTGAGATCATTTTTGTGTCTTCAAATTGGAAAAGGATACTAGCCTGTACTCGGCCCAAAATTAACTGTGGACTTGAAATGAGCTTGTACTTTTAGCTAATAACAGACGACAGCCCAACTAACAACATTTATTCGATTTCACCATCATAGAAATTAGAAAGAATCAAACGAGAGGGAAAATAAAGAAGTAAAAAGCGCCACACAACGAATGGCCCGTGTCTAAGGAGACTTTTTTCGATTGCCTTTTACCGGTGAATCCATATCCTCTGCATTAACGTAATATTTTAGTTTAGGGGTTTACCCCGTTCAATTGAATCTACGATTCAGATGTAGTTTGGAAAAAATTAGGACCAAATTATATATTTTTTGGAATTTTTTTACTATTTTTTTAGATATGTACAAAATCACTGTTTTTGGACTGTTCAGAAACAATGATGTTGTATGTATATAAAAAAATAGTAAACAATTTCCAAAAAATATAAAATTTGATCTCTAAAGACATTTTAATATGAAAATCATGTTGAGCGGTTTGGATTGACTGTTCGGACTTTCATCTTACGATTTTTAAAGGCTTTGGATGGTGTCCGGTCCAAAGCCATTTGGACCAAATCTTATTCCCTCCAATGAAACAGGCACTTGATGCCTTTCGTTAAAAAACAAAATTAGACCATGGCCGAAGACAGAAGACCCCGTCCAAATTCTACCTTTGCTCTTAGATCTCCAATTGCGTGTTCGAACTAATGCTCTTTTCTCCCTCTTCGCTTACCCTTATCTCTCTTCGCTTATCCAATAGAATCGGAAAAAAAAAATATTGGTAGAATTAGTACAAAAAGAGAGAGAAAAACAGAAACAGTACGAGTACTTATTGGTAGAAAGATCAGTGCGAATTCTACTGATTTTAAAAATCTCAAAGTTTAGATTGATAACACAATCGCGGATCCTAGCTCTTATTTATTTTTATTTTTTTTAATTTATCCTCGGCAACACAAATTGGTACAGGAATAAAAAAGTTGGAGTTTAAATTTGCAATTATTTTATCAATCTAAACCTTCAAATATTTTTTTATTTGAATGAAAATCATGATTCATACTACCATATGTAATTTTGAATAAAATATTCAGATTGTTTGAATCGGTGATAACCATACCGTTCTAACTTTTGAGATATTTCATACTAACCCAACGGTAATAATCATACCATTCCAAACTTTTGAAATTTTAAAATGAGTAGGATTCGTACTGATCTTTCTACCAATAAAAAAACTATGATACTCTTTATGTTTCTCTCTCTTACTTTTTATTAATTTCTACAGAAAAAAATTCCCAATACAACCTCTCTCTCTCTCTCTCTAACGTGAGACATTTATCTTGCCGGATCTCCTCATCTTGTCTTGTCGCTACTGATTTATTACCTTTCTCACAAGAGTGTTTTTCAAGGTCTGTGAATTTGTAATCTGCGCCACCATAATGGTGCCTTGCACCTATTATTTCAATTGTTCGTCTGAATTATAATATTTATCTTTTCCGAAATTTGTATTGCAGAAGTGGAATTCATAATGGCCACTTTTAAAAAGACTAAAGGCATGTTTGTATAGTTTCACATCTCTTGGCTGGCGCCCTTACCCGATCTGTGCTATCAAACATGGTGCTTGGATACAGAGGCGGAACTAGAAAATTTTATTAGAGGTGGTTGAAAATTAAAATGCACAATTTTGATGAGTGGGATTTGAACCTAAGATCTCTCAACTACAAAATAAAGCCTTAACCACTAGACTACAACTAAACATTTGTTATTTATTGAGGGTGGCTGGACTATATAAAAAATTAAAATTCAATTAAATTTCTATATGCATATATAATTAAAATTTCAAAATCATAGAAGTGGCTTAGCCACCTTTACTTATGCTTTAGATCAGCCCCTGACTTGGAACACTCTTGATTTTCTTTTCCTGTAAGTCAATTGACTTTGCAAGTTAACTTATGATTTAAAGAACTGAGATTGTTAAGGGTGAGACTACTTAATTTTATTATTTGTTTAGAAGTATATTAAGAATTAATGCTTGTCACATTTCTACCTCAAAAAAAAAAATTAATGCTTGTAAAAAGGAAAAAAAAATAATACAAACACTAATCAGTTGCAATTATGCCAGGTAATTAGTGTAACTGTAGAAGTGAACCAAATGGTTGCTGGATGTGTAGGGGCATTTTAGGAAGTTAACAAATGCAATTATGTGAATGTGTTTCCATTTTTTTTTTTTATTTTACTCTATTTTTTCTGGATAATAAAAATTGTTAGATAGTCATTTGCCAATTAACCTTGAAAAAAAAAATTTGTGCAATTATGCCCATACCAGTGACAGGACAGCTCTAATATGAGTCACGTTAGTTTGCACTAAATTTTACTTATTTGTATTGTTGAGCTAAACAATTTGGTTCCCATATGTAATTCACTCTAGCTTGAAACTTACCTTTTTTGTGTGTGATGGTCAGAGACAATTTGGCGTCAACAGATATATTGATAAAAAGAAACTTACCTTAATGTTGCCATGTGATAGAAGACTCTACTGGTGCATATCCAAGCTAATACAATAGCTCAAGTGCTTCAGTTTGGGCGAGGGTGCGCTTCAACTAATATTTGATGAAACAGGGTTTCACACGATAAACTGGTTTTGATGTACTGTTGTTTTGTTTGATTTCTATAAACCATGTGTTTCTCTTATATTTAGATTAAAACTATAGATCTTTTGATGCAAGGTTAGATTGGTACCAGATGTTTGGTAACTATATATCTTCATAAACATTTCGATTCAATAAAATAGGTGGATAACACCCACTTTTACATAGTAAAAAAAAAAACAAAAGTATTGGAGAGATGTAATTTAGTGTTCATTGGTACTTAATTGTATGATGTAATTTAATAATGTTTGGTTCCTGATGTTTGGCTGCGATGTAATTTATTACTTTCTAGTTTGTTTTCTTAATATAGATAATATAGACAGATTTTATCTAGAAACTCAGAATTATCACATCTTTTACTGATGCATAGCAAACGAATTAGACATATTTTAAAAGATTCTCAAAATTAAATAATAAATAGTACCACATCAAAATTACAAAGAAAATATTTATAACATTTTTTCAACTTGGAACTATTTTCAATTTCAGCATGTCACCAACATTTTTACAAAATTACCAAAACATATCTCATATTAGGAACTTTTTAAGGGACCTAATTTTTTTCATATTTAACTTATACAATATATCCATACAGGATTGATGCTAAAGAAGTCTAACCCTTACTACAACAATTACAATAGTACATCCATACATTGAATATTTCATTTTTTTTATTTTGAAACTGTACTCCATGCCTGCTGACATCTATGCTGAACTTCCTTGGCTTGAGATTCTAAAACAATATAATAAATTATTAGTTACGGTGAAAAAAAAAAAGATCAAACTATAATGCATATTATGCTCCACAAGACCTGTTTTCGGCTACAAATATGATTTGTTTGTTTTTTTTTCTTAAATTACTCTTAAAGAAAGTTATTGGGGCATATTAAGTAATTAGATTTACGTTAGAGAGAGAGAGAGAGAGATTCTATTGGGTGTAGCGAAGAGGAAGAGCGATAAGGATAAGCGAAGAGAGAGAAATGGATTAAGTTTGCGTTGCGTGATAAACTGTCAGAGGTTAGTTACTTTATTATCTCACAAAATGCGAGTAAACAGTCAAACAACCTTATCGAAAATGGTCAATGGTTAGCTCATAATCATACTGAGCTGATGTACAAGGCTAAGGTGGTGTTAATTTGAATTTCTAACTTCTTTATGATGAGGATTGAGGAACAGTCTTCTCTGACTGTTGATTTCAAACTGATGTTAATTGTTTTTTTTTTTTTCCTAGATAGATTCTCTCGTGTTTGTCTTTACATATTATAGAACAAATATGTAGTGTCATATTCCTATTACTTTTATTTTCTCCGAGGAATGGTCAAACAGAAGAACATAATGAGTCTTTGCAATTGGTTATGTGACTTTCAAAATTAAAATGAAAAGCGCACGCTATTTTTAGTCAAGGTGATAATAGCGAAACAGAGAAAATGAGATTCCTTGGAGAAATTGAGAGCAAAACAGAAAGACAGACATTTCACATTTGAATGAAAGTGAAAGTGAAAGTGAATATATGCCCCTGAAATAGGGGTACACCAAGCTCATCCAAAAATGTTGTTGTTCAAGCTTTTTCATTGATTTAGTTTTCCTTGGCATGTCAACATCTAGAATAAGTCCTGTCAAAAAACATCTACAATAAGCATTCCTGCAATTATAACCATACAATTATTCAAACAATTTACACGTGCGGCCACAAAAGTTTACATTTGTAATTAGTAAACATTGGCAAGACAATGAGCTGCTAACTATTGAGGAGCCGCAACAGGAAGATTTTTCAAGATACTGGTATAGATCTGAATTGGATTGCATGGCACGCCAGTAGAGAAGCTGTGCTTTGGATGAAGTACCATTCATTTTTTTTTTAGTCCTTATTTGTTTTTTTATTTATTTTATGTTTTGATGTTTAATTTTGTTGATAGTTTGTTTGTTATATTGTAGGTTTTTTTAAGCAAACCTGCTGGAAATTCCTGATAGCCACTGTCAGATTTTTCAAAAAAAAAAAAGAAATATATTACGAGACTTTCTAAAAAAATTCATAAGATTTTTTAACTTGAAAAGGTAACGATAACGGGTGTAAGTATTAACTAAAACTAAAACATAAAATTGTAAATATGCTTCACATATTTGATAATTGTTGTTTTCAAATTTAAACCTTTTTTTTTTACTTTTGAATAGTAATCAATCGATTTTCAAATTTTATTAAAGTTATTGCACAACCTATCAAAAATTTTAAATAAAATATTATAGTTTTATTTTTGGTATTCTTACAATCGTTAATTGGTTATAATATTTTTTCAAACAAGTTTTAACATAACATATCTTAATTTTAAAAAATAAAGTCGGTATTTTGTTTTTCTACACCGACCTTTGGCTTGTATGAGATTTTTGTTTTAAATAAATTTGAGGAATAATTTCAGATATTACCGAAAGGACAGCGACAATTCTTTATCCTTTTAACCCTTTATCCTACTCATACCGTGTTCGATAAGGCAGGTATGAATAAGATTTTTTTTGTTAACTGATTGAGTATGAGTATGGTAAGGATTTTTGTTCATTAGCTAAACGGGTAGATACGGATAAAGACTATTTCGTATCTATTACCCTATAAGATAATTATATAAAATAAAATTATATGATAATATTTCCGTGATATTTCATATTATAATGTTTGAAGAATAATTAATGATGTATTTTGTTATTAAATGAATGTTTTTTGCTATAAGAAAAATATTAAAGATATTACTTTTATCTGCATATTTTGTTATTTAGTTAAATAATTGAATTTGTTTGAAAAGATAATGAGCATTAATGTTCTATTTATAAAATATAATAAAATTAATTATTATATTTTTATATTATTCGTTATTACCGCTACTGCTTCGTTACCTGATAATTTTAATGGATAATAAAAAAGTAGAATAAAATTATTTTTTTAATAAATATAGATAAAACATAAATAAGATCAATTCTTAGTGAATATATATGTACATAAGAATATTTCCACCCTACTAGTATACTAGTATTGTAGCCATTGACACCCCTACTCGAGAGTTGTCCAATTTGAATAACCAAGTATGAAATAGTTTTCCAAATGCAGAGGATTTGACATTAGATGTATAAGGACCCCGCCACCCGGGACCTTTTAATTTCATTAGTCACTTCCAGTGCTTGTCATGTCTTTAATCGTACACAACGAATGGTCTCATAAAATTAATTTGTTTATAGTACTTTTTCTTTTTAAGTGCATGAGTTTTTACAGTTTCGATCGATATTATCTCTTTTCTATTGGCATTATTTTATTTTTAAGAACTATTGGCATTAATGTTAAAAGGTGTTCCAGCTCTAAGAATCTAAGATAGATAGTGACGGATTTCTAAAATTATCACGCAGGCGGCAGGCCCTTCTGGATTTTCACTTTTAATTAAGAGATCGATCTCTGACCGAAATCATTTTTAGAGATCGATCTTATTATGTACAACATTCACACAACATGAAATTTGAGACTAACGTTACATTATATATGCATCCCTACAGTTACGGAACTACAGAGATTAAAGATTTGGGCTTTTATTTGTTTCGTGAGAGACCTATAGACTTCAATATACCCTTAGCATATATATACACACACACACACTACATGGTGCAATGACAACCAGTCACTTATTATTTTAAAAAGTTTTTAAGTCTCAATCTCTCAATGTCCCGCTATTAATTGTGATGAGAAGAACTGTACAAGAAAAAGATATGAGCTTAGGACATCTTGCCTACGTACATAAATTATTCAATATAAAAAAAAATTAATCAAGAATTTGTTTTATTCATATTTTACCGACATTAAAATTGGCAAACAGTCACTCAAAGATCATAGTTATTCTTGAGAAAACAAGTCAAGTAGAACGGATTGAATTTTTTTTTTTTTTAAATCTTTGTGGCTTTTTAACAAAGAATTAATTATAGCACTTAGCTGCTAGGAAAAAAATAGAGGAGAATGGATTCTCTCGTCTCAAGTTCCATTTGACCAACAAAATACTCATTTATGTTCCCATCAAATTAATGCAATCCAAACCCTTTTTATTTATGAATCTAATGGGAATATTAATCATCCCAAACAAGATATTTCATTCAATATGTATGACTACTAATTAGTATATCATTACACATTTTAAAGATACAAATTAAGCTCTTCAAAATATATTGTTTCAAAAAAAAAATATTACAAAAATGATGCATAGACAGTATAGCTATAAATTTCCTAAATAGATGGATGGGATTTTGGGATATGTTAGCAGTTGAAAAAATGAGAGGGGTTAAATCAATTGGGAAGAACTTCGAGCTTGTTGGGACTATTAATTTAAAAGTACTATAGTACGTTAAGGTTCTGTTCGGCCGCTCTACTGTTCCTGCGGGAAAAAAAAATTCAGTTGAACTGAATTTTTTTTTCCACGTGAATAGTAATTTTTAGTTCAATTCTCGCGCCCATGCCTATTCCCAATGGCCCGCCGAACAGGCCCTAAGGGTCTGTTCAGCGGGCTATTAGGAATGAGTATTAGTACAGGAATTGAACTAAAAATTACTGTTCACATGGGAAAAAAAAATTCAATTACCACAGAAACAGTGGTGCGGCCGAACACGTCCTAATATTTAATAGAAAAAAATTGATACTCTGTAAAAAATGTTAACTGTTAAAGCCTTCAAATTGTTTATATCCACGACACATCATCTATGTTTTCATAGGACCGATTTAATTTCTCTCTATTTATTTATTTTGATTGGATGATTCATGCCTACCTCTCTTATTTAAAATGGATATCTTGAGTGTAATAATTCTTAAAGCAAATTATATATTTTTTTTTTTTTCTGAATCATTACACAATTAATCGTGTTGTATAAACTAATATAAGCCTTCAACGAAAACATATTTATTTGTGTCGAAATTTTCTTAACATAAATTGTCTCATTTTGAAAAAAAAAAGTTCAAAGATATTTTTATAGCGAAATCCAGGACAACTTTTAGTATAAAAAATGGTTACAATCATTCAATTAAACAAGGACAATAAAAATAAATAAATACTTAAATCTATTTTCTATAACAATCCAAATATATTGGATTGTAATAATTAAGAAGTAGAACAAGGCAATTTTCTTCATTTATTTCAAAGAATAAAATAACTTTACCATTCTATCTAAAAACTATATGTGATTGAATTACAACTATCTAATAAAGAGAATATGTCTTTGATCTATAACAAACAAAATACTCTCCGTATAATAAGTTACACGTTCAAAATTTAAATAGAGAAATTATGATATTAAATAATTAAATGATTTGAAGTTGAACCTTCACTCAAATTATCCAATAAAACTAATATGAATCTCCAATTTTCTTTATTTATCACCGAAAAACATCCCCTCTTGGCCTCTTCCATCCAAAAATATCTTTTGAACATTCGTTAGCAAATAGGATGAGCCTCCTTTTTAGAAGAAAATATTGACCGGTAAAGTGGGCTATATAAAAAGTTGCCCAACAAAAAAAAAAAAAAATGTGGTAACTTGCGCAGATAACGAGTTCTGTGGATTATCTCGTGGCTGACATCAGCAGGGACCCCAATGCCCACATCATCATGTCGATTTTTTGTTTATAGATATTTAATAAATATCTATGGCATACTGTGGTGCACAGTGGGTTACTTTATTATGACAACCACGCAATTAATTATATTATATATATATATATTTAATAACGGAGGCCAATCCAAAATCTAAAAAAGGGTTTACTGTTAACCTTTGGTCTATGCTATTTTTGGTCATAGTAAATACTAAATAGCACTCTGTTTACTTGCCGACCTTTGCTTGTAGACATGGCAATACATTAATTTTTATATTAATATTTAGTCAATGGCTAATGATATGCATGTGTCAAGTTTTAAGATGTATAATCTAATATTTTCCTTATTTTATCCAATAGTAGAGACTCATAGTTCTACAAGAAAGATGTTTTTTTAGTTTATCTTATCTCTACTTAATTGAAAGCTCCAGCTAATATTTCTTTCTTGTTAATATATTTTTCTACATATATATATTGTATTAAATATTTAATTATTTGTTTCTTGACGAGAGAATATGTGCCAAGTTCATTATATATATATATAATTGGGCTATGGTGCTTCATAGAGTAAAACAAGTTTTTACTCTATAACGCTATATTTTCATTTTAAAATCTAAACCATTTAACATGTTTTTCATATTGAAATTTCCTTAGAGATCAAATTTTACATTGTTTGGAATTTGTTTACTATTTATTAAGCCACTTTGCAAATCACAGATTTGATGATTCAGACATTTTTACTGTTTTTTACTTTTCACAGTGGATTTGCGATTTTCAAAGTGGCTTAACAAATAGTAAAAAAAATTTAAAAAATGTAAAATTTGGTCTCCAAGTACATTTCAATATGGAGAACATGTTGAGCGTTTCGGATGCGGTTATTTGAACTTTGAAAATAAAGATATAACGTAGAGTACAAACGTGTTTTACTCTATAAAGTACCATAGTTGGACTCTATATATATATTCAATATCATGATGTTATCATCCAACAAATTAAATATAAATGCTTAAATTTGTAGTTTTCTGTTAACTTTAATTCTAATTGGTCATCTTTTCCAAAAAAAATTATAGTTTGTTGATATTGATTTGGCATCAGTTAACAAAGAAACAATATTGTATAAATTATCTGCCGACACCTAGTCACAATAAATCCATACTGTAATCCAAACTATCACTTTCTGATTCTTAACTGCTCTCCAATCAAATTCTGCCAATTTTCCAACCGCAATTGACTTCAACCATTGGCCTTGGGCCTTGGCACAGAACAAATATCAATACAGCGGTACAGCGGTACAGCCTATGTAATCTTATAAAAAACAAAATCACACATGTTCCTCATTTCCGTAAATTGAGGTACGCAACGCAACTACTGAATCTGAAACCAACTCATTCTACTCACCTTCTCTTCCTTCCCATAATATTATTATCCATTAATTGTAGCTAGATGGAGAAACTAAACATTAACCGAAATAACCCCAAAAGAGCTAAGACAAAGAAGAAGGCACTTAAGGTGGTTTATATTTCAAATCCTGTAAAGCTCACTGCAACAGCCGCACAGTTCCGAGCCGTCGTTCAAGAGCTCACTGGCCGGGATTCGAATATCACTGATACAATGGTTGATCAATATGGCGATACGTCGGCTACCGATACAATCAACACAGAGGATGAACCGAGAAGAGATCTGGCTCTGGCTCTGGCTCCGGATCAAAAGGTAGGGGTTGTGGTTACCGGTAAAGGTATGGCTGATCAAACAGTTGAGTCGGCTCATGAAGAGGCTTTTACCTCGCCGCTTTTGGATAATTTCTCGGCTTTGTGTGAATCTCAGCATATAGCAAATGGTTTTTGGGAGTATTAATTAATTTTGATCTTTTCTTCGATCCCCTTTTGGATATATAGCTTTAAGGATCGTAATATATAGTTTGGGTTTTAGGATCATCCATGCATTATATATGTTCGGCTAGGTTTGAAAAAATTTATGCGCATCAATGAAATTAATTATATGGAAAATATATGGATCATGGCTGTTGCATCACTATGTGTTATTCTTGGGGATGATCGATCGACATCAATTCAATAAGAAAAAAAGAAGGAGCGGCAAGGATTTTTAATTTCCTTTTTCAAAGAAGGTTAATTTTTCTACTAGCTTGTTGGTGTGTGTATAAGTGCTTTCTATACATTTGGTAGAAGCTACAATGTCATTTATCTTCTCCCTTAAATTCTCTTCTTTGATTATTGTTACATAACTTAATTACATATGTACGTACATACTATTGATTTATAGATATTACTAAAGATAACTCATGACTCGAGAGTACATATAGATCTGTGATGAGCAATACTAGTGGTCTAAAATTAACAAGCTGTCCATTTCTTTGTAGCCTTTTGCTTTAGAGTTTAGAATAGCCCACAAGTTCATGACAAGAGTCGTGCTATATATCAAGCTATATATGCATGACAAAGGTATATATTCTAGTATTTATGTTGGTTAATTAGAGTCTAAACCTCATCCTTTTATTTTTTTATTCAAATAAATGACTTGAGCATCAATACATCAAAATATATGTACTCCAAATCAATTTTTACATTCTTTAAAATTGTGTTTTTTTTTTGTATTGTTGAAAAGGATAGCATTATTGGATAATGTATTATATAATGACTATTTTAGATTTATATTAAATTAATGATCAGATTATTTTTAACTTCGATTCAGTGTATTTTATGGCATTAAAACTAATATGATTAGTTGCCCATTTGGTTTGATTTGTTTCTTTTTCCAATCTTTTTCATCAAATATAGCCCTTATTTTTTATTTTAAGTTATCATTTTTGGTTTATAATACATATGACTTGATGCTGAACATTTTTCAAATTTTATGAAATACTTATTTCCAATATATAGTCGCGTCCAAATTTAAAGCTTAGATTATGTTGACAATAAGCTCTTCTCGTTTTATTCAAGTCCCTACAAGTGCAATTTAGATTTTTTTTTTTTTTTAGGAAAAATATGGGTCGTGCTCACGATCAACCATCCCCGCCTCTGATTTTCATCCTTGGCAGAGCCTTAAGGGTTCAAACTTTGGATATCTCGATTCTGACCTGATCGAGGGCCACCCTTTAGAGTCATGTAAGCTGATTTAACCGTACGTGAACATTTCAGTACTGTTCCACCTACACGCGCGTGATCAGGTCATCTAGTTTGTTTAATTTGGTTGAAGTGTGACTAGGTTGATGTGATCTGTAACTGGTTCAGTTCTTGCAACGCTGGTTCAAGGTTCAGTTTCTTTTGCTGTTTTGTTATGCCGTGCCATAGGAAGCGGCACCAGATTTTGTCTATCTTAAATAGGATCCATTCCAGCAGTTTTAAAAAGAACAAGTACGTGCAATTTAGATGAATAGCACATAGGCTCCATTACACAATGGAGGAAGGAGACTGTTATTAATTTCTGTTGTTTCCATCCATGGCACGTGTCGTGTTCATTCGCATGCTATGATTATCCTCAGAAAAAAAATATGATACGGTCTGCAAATCGAGCTGATCATGGGTGAAAAAAAATATGATACGGTCTGCAAATCGAGCTGATCATGGGGACATGTGGTCACATGATTATTATATATATATATTTTTTATAATTTGTTCATCTTTCCAACATTTCTCTGATATTTTTTCTTCTTGAACAAATTTAAAGTTTGAAAAAAAAAAAATAATAAACGTAAATGATCGTGATGCATAACTAACTTGATCAAACCTGACTGGGCACGTGGTCACATCACGGTATAAATAACATGTTGTAACCATTTACGTACCGTGACTACCGACGTAAAAACTTAATTTGGTCATGACATGCCAATACGTGATTCAAGCCACGACACAAACTTCTATCCCTAATTTGAACACAGAGCTACATTATTTTTGTGTGGACAGCATTTTATATATAGCTTTCCACACTCCCGAGTTTTTTGTTTCCCACCGTTTTGCTCCTTGGTAAATTTGCTTTATTAATTGCAACTCAAACCATATTAAAGTAATAATTCAGCTAGACAAAATATATATATAAAAAATGACCCTATCAAATTCAATAAATCGAATTTATATGACACAAGTTGTTCAGTTTAAGAATCTAAGATCTTTATTCTTTAAAATCATAAAATAAGGGCAATTGAGCAAACATGGGAAAATATAAATTTAAAGAGAACAAAATGATAATAAGAGCCCACCGACATTTTGGGCCCAGAAAATTCAGCCCATGAAGATGATAGTTTGTAGTCTATACAATTTGCTTTCCCGATAAAAATCAGCTCCTACAATTTGGGTCACTATGCTTTCGAGTCCAATTAAAAGAACGGTCCGGATTTATGACTTGCATCTCGATATGGATTCCTTTTCTCTCTGGTGTAGGCTTGGTTACAGGGTGCAAACGGATCGTGGTCAAATTGTAAAGGTATTTGTTTTTATTTTTTGGATACGGATATGAATTGGATATCGGATATTCGTAAATATATACATAAATATTTTCATAATATATATTAAATTTTATAGTATATATCTACTATTCTGATACAGATAATTACAATTTAAAATCATATCTGTATCTGTACGAATATTCGGATGTCAAATATCAGTATTTAATTTTTGGATACGGTTCCGAATACTGTCAAATATTATCCTATTCATTTGCACTCTTACTTGGTTAACTATTGTAGTAGAAGGATGTGATCTGATGTTTTTTTTACATTAATACAACAACTGAGGCAGTGTCTCTGTCTCTGCCAGGGCATTAAAAAAAAAGTCCTTTTCTTTCACCAAGATAAAATTTTAAATATAGAAGGGAGTCATAATTCTTACTTAAAAAATATTATGCTTTTATTAGAGTTGTCATAATTCTTAGTTACAAGTGTACTATTTTCTTTATTTTTTAATCCAAACTGTCTTGGAGTCTCCAAGTTGGAGAAGATAATAAAACTTGAACAGGAATAGCTGGATAGAGGAATTTACATCTCTTGAAGTAACTTAAATTTGAATTTTTTTGGTGAAAATTCGGACTAATTTTGAAATTATATGTTCTTTATTAATTTATCTCATAATTTTGTAAATATATCTACATTCTTACAATTAGTCTGAATAACAAACTCAAATGCAGACTCTCTTTTCACCGTGGGTATCTGCCGAGAACAGGCGGATCGGAAGAAAACATAGATAAAGAGTGCTAAGCTTCTCTTATAAATTGAAATTTTACATTTGCTATCATTTACAACTTTTATTTTTTTTATATAAAATATTATTAATAGCCCTCCTCATAAAATAAAACTACATAATTTTTATTATCCAAACCTCCATTCTCAACTTTTTTTATTACACCTCAGGACATCCACCCAACTAATCCATATATATTATTTATATGGATAACTTCAAAGGCAAAGCCAGACTTTCAAGTTATGGAGGTCAAATGTAAATAGGAGTCGACCATATAAAATTTTTATACTGCGAATGAAGGTATTACTGTATCTATAATATTTTATTCTAAACTATATAGAAAATCATATATAAGTACAAAAAAGTTGAAAATAATGGAGGTCAATTGACCCTCATTCTCTGAATGTTAGCTCCGCCTCTGAATAACAATGTTTATTTTTATTTTTTTTTGTTAAAGAGAAAAAAGGTACCGTAGAGGTCAAGCTTCTAATTGCACATTCATATAATCAAAAAGAGTAGTAGTACATGTTTGAAAGAAAAATGATGCTCAATTGCTCAGTGCTTAACAGGTAACTGAGCCAGAATTAAACTGAAGTAAAAAAAATAAGAAAAGTAAGAAGATATCAGTGGGATAAAGATTAAGCAAAATGGTTTCAATAAAGAAGAATTATTCCCTGTAAAGTAATAAATTCTTCTTCCTCTGACATTCTCTTGTTCCCATGTATTATTTAAAATTTAAAGTACCGGAAGAAGCGGGGAACCGTATAAAGTTGGAAGATGTTTTTCTTTACTGAAGAATGACAACCACTTCTCATTAGTTTTCATCTCGAAAGCTCCTTTCAAATAATTCTCATCAATCACTATCCTATATTATATGTTCCATTTTCAGTGGTGGATCCATATTGCTAAGTATTTGTAGATTATATATCATAATTTCAAATTTTATTATTAATTTAAAAATAAGAGTCATAGTGGCAATTTTATAGAGCTTAATTTTAAGTTTTTTTTAACAGTTTCTACTTAAAAAGAAAATTCGGAAGTAAATTAGTTCAATTTTTTTCAGAAAAATATAAGAAATATACTAGCAGGCCAAATGATTTGGGTCATAAGTTAAATCTGAATTTATTCTTTTTGGGTTGGGCCCGAAATAAGTCTTTTACTCTCTCTAATCTGATCTGATCAGATAAGTATTTCTGAAGTGGTGCAATTGATTAGGTGCATCTAAACTGGTGCATATGTTTTATAAATATAGTGCATCAGTTCAATTTTCAAATCTTATTCATTTTACACTAATTACAGAAAATGAAAGAGAGAAACAGAGAAAGAAGTGCAACTGTCTGTTGGTACTAGCATACCGACTTGCAATAGTTGGTCAACTGGTTCGTGTGGATACTGGTGGAGGCGCATTTGACAGGCGAAAGGAGAGAAGAGGCTGACTGCCCTTGCGACTAGACGAAAATTCCGCTGCGCATCTCGTGGTAAACTCTATATTAATCTTGGAATTAGTTTTATACTTGAATTCTGGTTTCGGATAGTGAACAAATTGAAGAACTGAATCGAATTGTTGCACTATAGCCTATCCGAAAACCCAACAAAAAAAAAGAGAGAGGTTAAATTAGTCCATTCTTGTAGAAAACTTTTGTATACAGAAAACTTCAATCCCAATTTCATGTAATTATTTTGAGTATTTTTTTTTATGATTCATCAGCGAGAATTGATTTCGGGCGTTGAAGTTTTCAAGCCACTAGCGAAATCTATACACCAAATCTCACTATTATTTTTATTAATTTTAGTATTTAACAGAGTTTGTCGTAAGTAGAGAATCACATTGATTTTTTTTTTTTTAGTAAAAGTAGGAGATCAAGCCATTCAACTATTTAATATTTATATAAAATTGTTTTGCAACTTCTTACACGGAGAACATTGTCTTTATCACTAAATTAAAGGCTGGTTCTCGAGAATCACATTGAGTTGAAGCTAATTTTATAATATCCAGTATTGAATAATTAGATGGTTAAATCAATAGTTAAAGCCTTGTAACTACTTTCTGTTAGATATTTGTAACTGATATTGTTAGGAATTAGTTACAAATGTAGGTGGCGTTCGGTTATGGAATAAAGCAAATGAGGCTTAAGTTAGTTATGCTAATTTATGCTATTAAACTCCTTATTTTTAAAACCATTACAAATTGGTCGGTAATGGTCCCTGTCATTTCCAAAACCCATACCAGTACTAGCAACTAGCAACAATCAAATCAGATTCAACTGCATGTGATTCTCTGCTTACAAACAATGTTAGTATTTAACATAGATCATGTCTATAATATTGGATATTAAATTTAGGCTTGAATTTCAACAGACTGTACACAGATTTGCACAAATTTAAACTATACCGACCAGCACTACGCCAGTTTTGCAAGTCCGTAATTTCTTCAAAATTCCAATATTAGATTGAGACAGCAATGCGTGATAACTTGTGCCATATTTCTTATAGGTGGTGCTCTATGACCAGATTAGCAACAAAAATGCACCCATTGTGCTTCTAAATTTTAAATTATGGAAAATTTATTATTTATTACTTCAAAATTTTCAAATCTGAAAAATGCCATCACAAAACTATAAATCTGAAAAATGTCACTCTAAACTTAGTTAATTCTTAAATTTACCACAAATACACAATTTTTATATTTTATTAAAAATTAACTGAAAAATACAGTTTTGAGATACGTATAATGAGGGGTCCGAAGGGTATATAGGGAAATATAGAAATACGTATCTCAAAACTGTATTTTTCAGTTAATTTTTAATAAAAAAAAAAGTATAAAACTTGTGTATTTGTGGCAAATTTAAGAATTAATTAAGTTTAGAGTAGCATTTTTCAGATTTATAATTTTGTGATGACATTTTTCAGATTTGTAGATTTTGAAGTGACGAATAACCAATTTTTCCTTAAATTAAGAGGCTATCTAATAGTGAAATGGTCTATCTATTTCTTGTTCAAGAAATAACAACAAGAATATAATATAGGGGACGGTTATCACTTCTTTAATGGCAATTATTATGTTTCAACCTTTGGAATGGGGTTAATCTTCTTTTCTTCTTTTTTTAAAGAAAAACTTTTATCTGTCCAGAAAAGTGTTGTTCCAATGTTGCCATTTCCCGGGATTTCATATTCCTTTTGTCTTCCACTCTTCCTTTAGAATTAGGCACTACGTAACTTCTTCATTGTAATTTTTGCGCTGAAAATTCATTGGCTATCTGCACATGAGAAGCTCATGTTGTCTAATCTTTTATTTCCATGAATTTTTTTACGCTAACTTATATAATGTAGTTCCATCCCTTGTTATATAAGCTAGCTCCTTGATAAATATTCCGATCATCAATTAATAGATCTAACTAGAGTGTGATGTGCTTACTACTTCAAAATATATCAGATTAGTTTCAAATGACGAATTCAAACTATTGAAATCCATCAACTTCATGAGTGGTGCATGTACATAAAAAATTTCAAAGTTTCGAATCATTTAGTATAAAGTCAAGCAGTAAAAAAATAAACCTTTCATAAGTTGTTTTATGTATTTATTTTTTCATCATTTTTTCTATTGCTTTATCTTGTAATAAATAAATTCAAAATTTATAAAATTTTGCATGTACATGCACAATGAAGTAGATATATTTCAGCAGTTTGATTCGTCGTTTGAAGCCAATTCGATAGACTTTTGGAATTGTGCTCACCAACTCATCTTGGAGACCAAATTTTATATATTCTTTTAATTTTTTTACTATTTATTAAGCAATTTTCAAAATCGTTGATCCAACATTTTTACTGGTTGTTAAGCCATCGTTGGATTAGCGATTTTCAAAGTTGCTTAATAAATAGTAAAAAAATTCCAAAAAATATGTAAAATTTGGTTTTCAAGCACATTTTAATGTAGAGATCACATCTACAATTTGGATCGACTTTTTGAATTTCGAAAATTAAAAAACGAGTTGGATGTATTTCGCCCTCTATGCTACCGAAAGCATATTAGTCTATGTGTGTGTGTGTTTCAGCTAAAACTAATAATTTCCTGTACTCTTGTTGGATCCCCGATTAATATTAACATCATAATTAACATCGTCATCAGTTTTACCATATATAGCCATTATTATGCAGACAATGATGTGGTCATGAATGTTAGTATGAATAATTATTTGATTTGTAAATATTGCTATGAATAATTATTTGTTATTTTAAATAGATCTAAACGCTACTAGTAATTTGTGGGCATATATATCTAAGGATCCGAATATTTATATACTGAATTTTGCAACATGGCTTTGATTTACAACTGTTGTTGGTGCTAATCTATTGTTGGCTAATTTATGTATTGCTCTCCAATTACATAGATGGTTATTTGAGAGTGCAGAAAAAAAGTGAACCATATTTCGCACAAATACTTTTTTGAGTGACAGAGATATTAACATGCTTTCGCACAGCACAGATATTAATATTCTTTCGGGAAAACAAAAAAAAACATATAATATTTAAGAATGTTGCTGTAGAAAAAAAAAATATATAGAATAGTAGAATATCCAGTATTCAGAACACAGTGATCATTAAAAATTCACAAATTAGAAATGTTATAATGTACTCTTTCTCATTACTTCTCATATAGAATATTGGCAATGATCTAATCATTCATTTTTAACATGTAATTGAATTTAATTATTTTCTTGCATATCATTAATAAACTTAACACAAATGGAATTAAAAAAAAAAAGAAGGAAAAAGTATTAGAGATTTAAATGACAAGGTTAAAAATGGATATAAAATGTAAAAATATTCTCTTAGCTCTTTTTTCACTGAGAATAGTATTAAAAAAAATATGCTATTTTTATTTCGCGCGCGATAGCCTTCTATCGCAAAACCTTGTGTTTCCCTAGTTATTTCCTCTTTTGATTGTCACTCTTCACTCAAATACCCAGGTTACTTTATTTATCATTAGAAATTAATTGGGAAATTTTACAAAGTGTCTTTATATTTCAAAATATAGAACAAAATACCCTCCTTTCAAAATTTTTAACAAAATGTCCTTGTGGACCCCACTTGTTATCTCTCTTTCCATCTCTCTCACTCATTTTTATTTACTTTCATTTATTCTTTAGTTAAGTAAAATATACAATTGTGATTTCATTCCCGTTTTGAATAATTTTTTAATTTTTGTGTGTATAAATGATTTAGAATAAATAATTAAAGTGTCAAATTTTATTTGTTTGAATAAAAAAATATAATATTAGCAAAAATGTAGAATATTTCCAACATATGGGTCTTTAAAAAATTATTATATTATAAGACATGGTATTAACTTATTTCATAAAAAATCTAACATATAAATGTTTTTAACAAACGCATTTTATATAGTTTATTCTATATAAATTTCATATTCTTAGTTTTCACAACAATAAGGGATTTTATCACATCACATGTTAAGAACAATTTAGTGACGTATTTATACTTCAATAAAAATATACCAATTATATATTTGATATGATCGTAAGAAATTAAGAAATAAATAACAAGTGCAAGAAATATTGAGTTCGAATACTATAGCAATGAGTGATGTAGATGGTTTGGGATACATTTTTTATACCTTCGAAGTGCATATATATATGATCCGATTAATTACTAGATTCAACAAAGTTTAATTTTTAATTTTTCATCATAATATATTCATTGGCGAGTCGTATAACTTGCATTGTAACTGATTCAAAGCTGATGGCATTATTTATTTCTTAATTTCTTAAGATTATATCTTATACATAATTATAATATTTTTTATTGAAGCATAAATATCTCACTAAATTGTTCTTAACATATGATGTGGTAAAATTATTGTAACTGTGAAATTTATACCGAATAAACTAGATAAAATGCATATGCTAAAATTATTATATGTTAGTTAAAAGGAGTTTAGTTTATAGAATAAGTTAATACCATGTCTTATAATTTTTTTTTAAAAAGACCAATATGTTGGAAATATTCTATATATACACTAGTACTATACTTTGTGATTTTAGCAAATATAATTTCACACTTAAATTTTTTACTCTAAATCATTTATATACATAAAAAATAATCAAAATATAGATGAGAGATAACAATTGTATATTTTACTTAAGCAAAGAATAAATGGGAGTAAATAGGGAGAAGTGAGAGGGAGGAAAATAGAGGGAACAAGTGAGGTCCACAAGGGCATTTTGTTAAGAATTTTGAAAGGAGAGTATTTTGTTCTATGTTTTGAAAAAGAAAGACACTTCGTAAAATTTCCCGAAATTAATTAGTATGACAATGTTTTGGACTATAAAACTGTCACTACGGCATTTAATAGAATGCCTTTTAAGGGTATTCACGCGTGCTTTGTTTGACAAAGAGTGACAATTAAAATGCACTTTATGGGGCTCATTTTCTGAAAATTAGTTGAAAAATAGTTCTTTTCCTCTGGTGATCATCTTTCTATTCAGTTTGAATGTAGTTATAATTGAGTGATATAGGCATCTTTATTTGGTATTTGATTAAAGGTGTGGCCAAAATCAGTTTTGTTAGGATTTCATCTCCATTCTTATAACGAAGGTACTAAATTTGATTTTCTTCCTTTAGCTTTCTTAGCTGCATGCTTTATCCTACCGAACACCGGTTCCTTAACGCGGATTAAGATCACCTCATTTAGCCTCCTTTTGTCTGGATCTTAATCATATGCTCGGATCTTAAGACACCTCTATCCATTCCTTTAGCTTCTTTAGTTTTCATCTACGAATTAAGATAACCGAACATTTATTCTTTAACGCTTATTAAGCTCTTAATCTCTTGTTGCTGAACGCCCCATTAGATTCTGAATATTTTTCCGTGCTCAAGATTGTACGAGTTTTCTGTTTGCACAGCTCTAGCTATTACTTATTTAGTTATTTTGTACTGCTAGGCTAAAAAACTCAACAGTAGTGCTACTTTTATTCCAATTTTTTTTTTATCAAATTTTGATTGCTGTTATTATTTGTTTATTTTAACCATTTGAACTTGATTTCATCATTTGATCCTGGCCAGTGGCCACCAAACCTCTATTGTGCAGAATTTTTTATTCATAAAAAGTATTAAAAATAATATAGAAAATAGGTAAATTATCTAGAAATTTTTATTCCATAAAAATAACTAAATTAAGTCATTAATTATGTGACAGAGATATGTGGGCACATCAAATAAATAGAATAATTAATTTGATACCTTTAAAAGTGTCCAAAGGCTGTGTCAATAATTTGGTTTTATTTTAGGACATTCGTGTATCTTTTATATTAATTTTAATTAATTTCTACAAATTATGGCTACTGTGCCAACCATTGTCTTGAGCGCTGAGAAATTAATTAAAGAATCATCATCACCTTGAAAGGATAGAAAAATGGATCACACGGGTGGGTTATGTTATGCTACACTAACTGACTAACACTTAGCCACCTTGCTTACGAGGTCAAATCTCGTCGTTTTCGATGTTTGCCACCATAATAAGATTCTCGCCTATTTTTAAATTTCTTTAATGGTACTTTTCCAAATTTGCAAAAGTTTCATCACACCATCAACCTAAATATTCTGGATATGAAATTTTGATTTGTAGTTAACCTAAAAGCATTATACCAACATTACAATAATAAACTTTTTTTTGTATTATATTTGTTTTATGTAATTTAAAATATATCATAAATTCGTGAAATTCTACGAACAACAAACTATTTATTTTATTATATAAATATTTATTTAAAATATGAATATAAAGATATATTATCTGTATTATGAAAATGAATATTTTCGAAAAATATTTATATTATTTTTGAATTACAAATTTTAAAATTGGGAGTCTCGATTCACGAAGTTAGTAAATTTATATGAAAAATCTATCAAACTGGCTTAATTTTTTTTTATATTAATTATGAAGATAACTCTCCAAATTCCAACGGCATCATCATTTAATTTTTTTTTTCCTTTTTAATGGGAATGGCATCATCATTTCCATTTAAAATGTAAAGGCTTCAAAAGTTCAAAGGACGGTTCCCTCGCACAAACCACAAACTATGGCTAATGGCTGTCTGCCAGTGCCAGAAACCCAGAAACGAAAATAATTAAATACTTGAACGTTGCATCTTTCTAATTTTTTCCAACTTATTCTTCTGACTTGTTTGCTGTTTGTAGCCTGTACCTATCTAACCTAAACCAATTCCGCAAGCATAGTTTAATGAGAGCCAATATATATATAACCTCTGTGGGGCATGACTTTGCAATTCACATAAAACTTTTATCTTTTCACATGAAAATGAATTCACACACAGATAACCACAGAGTCATGCAAACAGAAGAACACACACCACCCATAATAACGCACCACAACCTCTCTGGTCTAGGAATTCGCATCCTCTAAGATATGTCAAACTTTGCGTGAATTTTTGAAATATCTTAATCGTTTAAATACGTTCTGCACGAATCTAAAAGCTCAAATAAAACTGGCCCCCTACGCTTTACCGAATAGACACCGGACACGTCGGTCACGCAAAAATTGAGATATCTCAGAGGATACGGACTCCTGGTCTAAACTCTAGAGTGTTAAAAAGTGTCGCCCCCCTCTTCCCTTTCTTCCCAGTCTCACTTTCCCAACTCCCCATTTCCTCCTTTCACCTGCGCTTTACCCCACCTAATCATACCACCACCTCCTCAGTCTGACTCCTCCCCCAAATCGGAAACCCTAACCCTAGATGGCGATATCAGTTCTCACCATCGTCGCATCTCTTGTTACTCTACTCGCGATCTATTGGCCGGGCTTAGTTTCTTCTAACTCAGAAGGAGATGCTCTTTACGCGCTTCGAAGCAGCCTCTCGGATCCAGATAATGTGTTGCAGAGCTGGGATCCTACTTTGGTCAATCCTTGCACTTGGTTTCATATCACATGTAATCAGGATAACAGAGTTACTCGCCTGTAAGTTCAATTTCTGATCTGTCTCTAGTTACTCAAGTTCTCAATTAGAATCTTCCAAGTGAATTGGTTCTGTTTTTTACCTGTTTTGAATGGAACACTTTAAATTGGAAACTTATGGCTTGTTAATTTATGCTCGAGAGTTGATTTGAGCTTAATTAGGTAAACAATTAAGAGACATCACAACTGAGATGAGTTGAGGTCTAGGGAGTAAATAACTAAATTGTCTTTTTATAGTGATCTTTTTATAAAGTATACATTGATTTTTGTTTGGTTCTTATTGCAAGTTCCCATATGGTTAAAGTTTCCTAAGAAATAAGCCATCATTGTCTGTGATAACTGATTTTCTAAGAAAAAAGCCATAATTTTCTGTGATCTGGGAGAATTATGACTGATTTTTATATCTAATTCGAAATCTCACTTACTTATCACGATTTGTAGAATCAAATGGACAGTAAAGTGGTAAGATTTTCATTAACAGATACATAGTTTATTATTATTTTTTTAAGACTAACATAACAGAGGTTGACTTGTCTGCATCTGTTGTACATAGGTTTTATCATGTATTTTTTTGTATTCTCATTTTGTGCGTGTGTGTGTGTGTGTGTAGTGATTTGGGCAACTCAAATTTGTCAGGACATCTTGTTCCTGACCTTGGACGGCTAGAGCATCTGCAATACTTGTGAGTAGTTTTGTTTGTTATATTATTTTGAAGTGTATTTAGGAAACCCATTCATCTAAAAAATTTAATACTTTACTATAAGGTCCACAACAGCCATTTACTAATACAACATGGATGAATTACATTGCACCGTAGATACTTGATAGTCTAAGTCTAATTATACATAACAAAGGGTTTTTACCAGATGCAAATAGTTGGATTATTCCCAATTTCATTGTACACATTGTTCTTTATTAATTTAATCGCACTAATATACTTGCCATATGTAATTTTTGTTATAATTTTATTTATTTAAATTTGCCCGAGTTGCCTAAGGATGGGATATATGGACACCAACTTAATCTTGTGATAACTGATGTCATAATTGAAAATTTGAAGTATATAAATTCTATTTCAATCATTTTAACATTATCCAATTTGAACATTTTTTGGCAACTGACCAAAAAGCCAATATAGCTGAACTTTGAATTTTCAAAAATCTTTTGATGGCTGACTAATCAATTTTCATATTCCACCATTTTAACACATGCCTGTCAAAGTGTTAGAGAACTTGCTCCCAATTTTGTTTTTTACAAGTTTTTACATATGCTGTTGCGGTTATCAAATAAGTTTTCACCTATGTCTCATTATCCAAATATTTTGAAGTTTAGTTTACCCACAAAAAATATCATATTAAGTTTGATCAACTTGTGCCCGTTGAGGGTTAGTTCTGATATTGTCAATGATTGGATTGCTAGCAAATGTGTTATACTTGTAATTTCTTTTGGATCTATTATCAGGGAGCTGTACAAAAATAATATCCAAGGCACAATTCCATCAGAGCTTGGTAACCTCAAGAGCCTTATAAGCTTGGATCTGTACAACAACAACTTAACAGGAAACATTCCCCAAGAGCTTGGAAATCTCAAGTCCCTTGTATTCTTGTAAGCTTCTTTTTCTTTTTCTCATTTAAGAGTCAACTACACAAAATGTGTCCTGAATTACCACATGTAATCTGTTTTGGTCTCTCAGGGTTTCAAACTTCTCAATTTTTTACCCTTTTATTGTGCTTTGTCCAAACTTGTGTCCTTGTTTCATCTCATGTCAGGTACATTGAATGAGAAACACTTGTGAGTATAATTTTAAATTAAGAAGATAGAAAAACACTTGCAAGTTGATGAGGAGTGTAAGTAGACTATTGTTTTATATCAAAACTCAAAAGCACATCATTTGTTGATGTACTGTCTTAAAATTAGATCAGCAAAGTAGGTTCATAGAATTCAACACAATAGAGTTCTAATTAAGATGAAAAAAAGATAGATCAAAATCTTGCATATTTAATCATTTTTGTTGCTCTCTTGCATTCTGAATCCCTGCACTTTGTCTATTTGTCTTGACCTTAAGTTAGCAAACTTTGTGTATTAAATTTATTTGTTTGAGCTTGCTACTTTGGACCAATCTGCTAATCTACGTGATTTATCCTTCATATTTACCAATTTGAAACCAAGACACGCTAACTCGTGTTAATATTTCTTTACAATTTTTTCAGACGGTTAAATGATAATCATTTAACTGGGAGAATTCCAAGGGACCTTGCTAAAATCCATAGCTTGAAAGTTGTGTAAGTGCCTGTTTTATTTTTTTTCAGCTGATTTTGATAGGTATATTTATCACATATGAGCAAATATCTTTATTTTATAATTATTTTTCTTAATACAGAGATGTCTCACACAATGATCTGTGCGGAACAATTCCCACTACTGGGCCTTTTGAGCACATCCCTTTGAACAAGTATTCCTCTTAACTTTAGCTTTTTCATTAATTCTCTTTATACACCATGGTCACGCAATAATTAAATCAATTAGTGTGTTAGCACTTTGTACTGGTAAGAATGAAACTCATATTTCATCTAGGTATCTGCATGTCACTGATACAATAAGGGTGCTGACAGTATGGCCATCATCATAAAAAGTCTCATATACTATCAGTTTTGTTAAATGATGTGTGTTGTGTAATCAGTGAGGAGTTGTCAAAAAAAAAAAATATTACAAAAAAAATGCATATTTTTTTGGTTTTCCATGTACAGTCAGAAACATTTAATATTTTTATTAAGCATTTAAAGAAATCAGAATAACCTGATTGATATTATACATTGGAAGAAATAAGTAAATTTGTTTTGTAAATATAGATATTAAACAACTGTTATTTTAGATTTCAGTAATAGCAATATCAGTATTAATAAATTCTTTATTGTATTCTCTTGCAGTTTTGAGAATAATCCAAGATTAGAAGGACCTGAATTGCAAGGGCTTGTGGCTTATGACATGAACTGCTAAAACTAGAGTGATGGTGTGAATCCGGTCTCCATCCTTTAGAAATTACTATATTATGCTTAAAGCTAGCTTATACTGCATAAGAGCGGAACAAGTTCATTGGGCCTTTTTGTATTATCAATTATATTAAGGATAATTCCGTCTTTATGTATTGTAGATATTTAAATCTTCGTATGGTCGTGTTTGCATTGAAAATTTACATCTTTATTTTTTTGTCATTTTGTCCATGACAAATTGATGGTCTCGTGCAACCGCAGAGGGAAACCCTATTTAGAACCAACCTTGCTTGGCAAGATGCCAAGCAAACACTATTGTGCTGGTCCAGTTTAGAACTTCAATTGTACCGCTAGTGTTCGATCTGAAGGAGTTGAGGGCAAGAGCAAACACTATACCATATAAGATGCGCATAGTGACAATGTATGAAGATGTGAGATGAAGTTTCTGTCAGATTTGAGTCACAGAAGAATGAAGAATGAAGATGCGGTTTAATTGATGGGGCCAGTTTCTTCAATTTATTTCTCTGCAGTGACTCAGTGAGGAGTTCGTTCACTCCATAACTTTGACCTGGTTTGCCACTTGCCCATGGATAAACGGGCCGAACAACAACCGGATAGATATTGGACGAATAGGGGGTAAGAGCCGACAATGGGTTTTGAAAATGATAAATTTGTTAAACATGCAGAGAATAACGGTGAGTAGTATCTAAATTAAGATTTAAAACCAATAGCTAACTCTCAAGATCAATGCTTGCACATAGCTGTTGTATTTCCTACTTCATCAAAATGGCTCCCCACATGCGCTCTCTTCATCAAATAGACATTGCATTGCTCAAGTTGTTGTAATGGACTAACATTTTCGTGTAACTTGCATTGTTTCCTACCTAAACAGAAGTATTTTTAAAGGCAGGTCAGCTTTACTTTTCTTTTTTCTTAGTCGTCAAATTAAGAAAACATATCAGGTTACGCATGAATTTTACAACTACTAATGTAACAATTACATAATTACATAATCTGCTCCCAAATCCTAATATAAGCAGATGCAGTTCAGTTACCTCCAGTATAAAACAAAATCAAAATCAAAATTCACCGGTTCCCCTATTCCCTCTACAAGAGCCTCAAGGTATTATTTGTTTTCCTATAAAACAACAATTAAAATTATTAAATTAGTCAAGTTGTCCAATTAGTCACTGTAACCTGATCCTATGCTATTCAGTTATCTCCAGTGAAACTAATGCAAGGACTCGTATACCAGAGCTATACTGATTAGGTAAATCAATTTCACGGAAAATAATAGTTCTTAAACTAGACAATATCAGCAGAAAAGAATGAAGTGGTATATTTCACAACCAAGTTCCCATTAGTGTGATTTTAATGAAGCATAAAATAATACAGTAGAGACATATTATATAGACTGAGTGTGAGAGCAAAAACTATTTAAGCTGCTTTTCATGTAAGCATCCAAAGAAGAAATGACATGAGGCAGATGCTTAAGATAATAGGAACCTTTAAGATAGTTAGTGCCTTCCTATGGAAATTCTAACCACTTAAAATTCAAATTTAGTTGGCTTATTTTGACATACTTGCTCAGTACTTTTGCCAAGAGAATTTTAGGAAGCTTTATTAGTTTTGCCTGTAGAGAAGAAAACTTCAGCAAAAAAACATTTTATAAGAACGAATTGAGTGATCACACAACTTTAATACTTCAACTATGGAATATGTGCTACTTGATCTGGGTGCACAAAGGTGCTAAATCTAAATCAAAGTATGTTATGTATTAAGTAATTAACCCTCAAATCATGCAACACTGAAACCATTGCAACTTTAATCATCGAATACTTGTACTGTATGGTACCTCAAGGTAAATGTCAATTTCACACAAGCATTTGACAAGTAATAATTGGAATATCAAATCTTTAATCTGATAGCGCCTAATCCATACTCACAATTAAGAAAGAGAAACGGACCTTAGGAGATGTTGTACAGCAACAGCATCTATCTGGTCTGGCCTCAATTAAGAAAAAAGGGAAGTGGGAAGAAGAGGGGAGAGAATCATCTCCTAAGGTAATAGAGAGGAAAAGAAGGGATGAGAACGGTAGATAGAAAAAAGGTTTAGTGGCGACCATAGTTCAGCGAAGAGCTGAGAGCGATAGTTCAAACTTTGAACTTTAAAGAGAGGTGAGACTGAGTGATAGAGTGGGAGAGCCGGAGAGGTGAGAACGAAAGATAGAATTGCAAATGTAAGAGGGTAAAACGTGTTATCTTTTCTGTCATGAGCTTTAGCACTGATTATCCCACAACATGAGGACACATGGGTGAGGTGTACAAAATTGCCAGTATTCTATATCCGGTAGGGTTTTGGGGTAATCAAAGTAGATGCTTCATGGGATCCCTCAGGAAAGACCGGTACAGAACTGGTTCAATACAATGGACAGGGGCAACTACTCGCAGTTGGGAACAAAAAAATTATGGCTACTTATCCATTCATGGCTAGAACAATAGCAGTTCTCCTAGCCATTCAGCAAACAGAATTCACACGAGTGCTACAACAAATACAGATGGCAGGTATAATAACTTTTACTGATTATGCAGGTATTATCAAAGAACCTTAGCAAATTTCACAGATGTACCATCCTGGCATGCAGGAGGGGGCTGGCACAGATTGATTGCAGACACAATTGCGCAGTCCCATGCAAGAAGAGAGGTCTTACTCATTCCATGCCTTGCTAATTCTACATGATGAACTGGCAACAGTTTCAGAGTATTACCATTGTGTCCTTTGCCAAATTTTGCTGCAGGAATTGGAATCGAGATGAAGCTCAGAAAGGACTGATTCGTACGGGAAAGGAGATGAATGCTGTAGCTTTGGTTATATAGGAATTAAAACGGGATATTGTGCGCTCACAGAGCCTTTTTCAAGTTCATTTTACAACTACAGCCCCATAGTCTGTATGTTGTAAGACCTTTAATGTTCTGGTCTGGTTTTTGTGTAGCAGGTTGCTCCAACAGATCTGATAGCAAGTAAATAATTATCAATTAAACCAAACTTTCAACACTAGTGGCCTGATGTTAATAACGCTATACAATTACACTAGCGGCCTGAAGGATATTATAACACAATTACAGACATGAGATCTTAATTGATGTCAATAGAGTGAGGCTATGGTAATATGCATATTACACCGCGCTATGAATTTTATCTCTATTTTTAAAGTTGAAACAGTCGATTTGAACCGTTCAACATGATCATCATATGAAAATGTACTTGCTGATTAAATGTTACAACTTTTTAGAATTTTTATTTACTTTTAGATATGTAGAAAATCACTTGATTGGATCACCCAAAAGCAATGACTTACTACCTATCTAAAAAAATAGTAAAAAAATATAAAACTTAGTCTACAAGTATATTTTAATGTGAAGATTATGTTTAACGGTTCGGATCAATTGTTCAAATTTAAAAAATAGAGATATAGTTGCATAGAAAAAGTTGATCCGCAATATGCATATTACCGTAGTCTTATTCTTCAACAAACATCGAATTTGAGAAAGACGTATTTTGTTAAATTGATTTTTCAAGTTCGTAATACTTGTATAAATTGAATTAAGATGATAATTTATGTTTCCACATTGTGCATGCAATGCACAACAGAACTATTACTTGTTAAGATAAAAGACGAAGGTCATGGAGCTGCGTGGTGAGCGCCAAGTGACTTAGGCCTTTTATTAAGAATACTGTGCGCTCGCTACGTTCAAGCAGCAAAACTTCCTATATTAAATATCCGGAAAAGACTCTTCAATCAAATTTCAAACTTACAACTTAATTCCCACACAAAAGAAGTTGCCTTGATCATAATTCATAACACAAAAATACTTGGTTTCTATATCTGAAACCTGTAAAAAGTTGTTATTCAAAATCTAATTTAGCACTTCATATAATTGTATAATACTGACAATAGACTTCTTGTAGATGTACGTGAAAATTAGTTTCTCATGTTTCCAATTTTAGATTGAACCTGGCCCCCATTCCGAATAATTTAAATAAAATTGGAAGCATGAGAAATTAATTTTGCATTAATCAGTTTTTCCTTTTAAATGGTCAATTTTAAGTGAAACGGGCATAGTAAACAAAAACAGAAGTTCCTCGCTACATCAATCAGTCTTAGGTGGCTTCGAAGCAGCATATGTGAGCAAGACAACACTATAATGCATTAAATAACCATTGTAAAACATTTGAAGCATGTTATAAAGTGAAAAGTCAAGTTTCTCTCTACATCAATCACCAACCTTTAAAAATCCAAGCATGGGATACAAAGCTTCTCAATTGTCAAGTGATAACAAGAAAGAAAACAGGTATATAAACCATTGGTGATTTGATATGGATGCATCAATCAGTCTCATTGGCTGCTTCAGCTGCTGTTAGAAAGGCCCGCACTTCTGTGTTTTGATCAGCCAACTCAGCAGGTGCCTGTTTGAATACACAAAAAAGGGATTCCTAATTAGTAACACATCAGCCTAAATTAAAGTATCCTGATAACATTAATGCCATCTGGTTCATACAGGTACAGATGTATACTGGTACAATTAAAAGACCTGCATCTTTAATCAGCTCTAGAGGAGATTAAAATTTGGTTCACAAATGAAGCTAGTAAAAAAGAAAAGTAAATGGACCTGTCCATAAGCATTGGTTTTATTTGGAGAAGCCCCTGCTTCAAGCAAGATTTTGACTACCTCCATTTGTTCTCCACGTGCTGCGTGATGAAGAGGCTGAAAAATATCTCTTCAAATTAGCTTTTCCAAAAGGGCTAAAACAGAGCGTCAAAAGAAAGTAGAAAAGGATAAACAAAATATTACAGTATCGCCCTCCACATCAACAGTATTGAGCATTCTTTTTATGCATTCAGGGTTGTTAGAGGCAAAATTGAGGATATAGCTTACTATCTCAGTAAATCCTGCACAAAAGTTGGTTCCATCATGAATCAAAGGCAAGAGCTTGAACTTTAAAAATCAATACAGGGAGGGAGGGAGGGAGGGAGGGAGACCTCCAGCACAGGCATCATGTAGAGGAATAGCGCCTTCTTCATCCTTTATTTCCAAACTGGCTCCTCTTTCCAAAATATACTACAAATAATGCAGAGTATATGAAATAAACTTTTCAACTATTCTCTCAGATATGCAAATTAGAACAAAAAAAAATATATAAGGAGAATCCTAAAAATAAAAAACCTGGACACAGGCAAGATGGCCATAGAGACAAGCCAAGTGCAAAACAGTGTCGCCGTCCTCAACTGGATCATCAATTGTGCCCTCATAATTATCTGTATTTCCAAAAAAAGATTAGTACAAGTTTCAACACAAAAATATTAATCGAGCAGTAAACCATAATTTTTCCCTAATTAAGCTGAAACACCACACTTAATCTCTCAGTGAGGTTGACCACCCGAACTGCGCCTGTAATTCAGCTGAAACACCACAATCAGGTCCTAATTAATTGCAAAAAAAAATGCAATTATATCCTAATTAAGCCAGAAATTGACATCAGTGGTAATCAAAGGAATGTCATTATTAAATCTTAATGATGTCAGGCTGTTCTCAAATTGTGGTACCAAGATATCTTAGATGAGAATAAAAACAATTGAGTTGAAAACAGATTATTTAAAATCTAACCTATCAGTCTGATCAACATAATCAACTAAGACTAGATATGTTGAACTAAATCATATACTAAAGAACTGGTTAATGGCGTACCAAGCGCGGTACGGAGAGAGTCAAGGTCGCCGGACTGAGCGGAGTCAACGAGAGGGCGGAGGTGCGCTGGCACCTCATGATCGACATCAGCCCACGCGTCGCTACCCCCACCGTCCAAGTAGACTCCTTGCTGTTCATCGTCGTCGTCTTCCATCCCGTTTCTCCCTCCTGGCACCGCCATCTCTCTCTCTCTCTTTCTGTCTGAATGTCACTATCTAGGGTTTTATCTTAGGAGGGTTTTAGACCTGGCAATGTTGAAGTGTTAGATCGACTTTAGACTAAGTCTGGATTCTGAGAGAACGACTTGACTCTTTCCTCCAACGGAGTCAAGCACGTGCTTTCCGCCAACATAACCACCTAAGGTAACAGAATATTTCTGTTTAGATCCTGACCGCCAAATCAGAATTCGGACGAATATTATAGAACCCCGGGCATTTAGCCACGGACAGATTTACCCGTATTCTGATCTAACGGTTAACACCTAAACCGAAATATTCTGTTGCCTCAGAGATCCATCTTTCTTCCTTTTTTTTTTTCTTTCTTGGGCCGGGCTAAATCAGACATGGAAAATTAGGCCTTTAAAGCCTATTTAAACTTCTTCGCGGTGTTTTAGCAGGAATATTAAAGAGGCTTCTACATTTCACCTAGGATCAGATTGACCCGAATTCTCGGTGCTTGTGCTAATAGACTAATAGAGTAAGCAATCTCCCTCCCATTGGATGGCCAAGTCAAACCATCTATATATTTGCCTAATTGCAAAGCAATGTCGCCCACTAGTGCATAGAGTCATAGACTTAAAAACAGAGACGCTGCATGCAAGAAACCAGGTTGAAAATGAGCTGTTTTCGTGCCATTGTCATTCTCATCTTGTAATTCATGAATGCTTTCTTCTTCGTCACTATACTTAGCATACAAATAATTAAATTTTATTTTAATAATCACGTTAAAGGTACTTTCTTCTACTGCACCTCATAAATATAAAGTATAAACATAGATATAAATGAGTCATCATATTATATACCTAGAGGAAGCACATCAAGAAAAACAACTTCATCGCCATGGCCAGAGGGACAGCTTCCCTTTTGGCATTTACAATAGTCTCACTCTGCTTAATGTCAGGTGATAAACATCAGGTGGCGGCAGCGCCGCCTCCGGGGAAGGGGTTCTTGGATCCAGCATCGACAAACTATTTGGTGCTGAGTCCAGTTGCTGGAACAGGTCAAGAGCGGTTTTTCTGCCTTGCAAGAGGCCGCTGCAACAACAAAATCATAAGCTGCCCTCAGCAGTGCCCCGATCGCAAACCTCTTCTTAATATAACAACGGTTAAGGCCTGCTTTGCCGACTGTAGCAGCCGTTGTGAGACCACGTGCAAGCGTACGCATTCTCTTAAGAGTAATTACATCAATTAATTATTGCAGCTTGTTATTTGAAATTGTGATTATTTGAACAATGTAGATCGGATCCCCAACTGTAATGGCTACGGATCAGTGTGTTACGACCCCCGGTTTATCGGTGGTGATGGGGTGATGTTCTACTTCCATGGAGCGAACAGCGGTGATTTCGCTCTTGTATCTGATGATCGTTTCCAGATCAATGTCCACTTCATAGGGACACGTCCCCGAGGCAGGAAAAGGGACTACACGTGGGTTCAGGCTTTGTCGGTCATGTTCGATTCGCACACCTTAGTGATTGCTGCCAAAAAAGTTGCAAAATGGGACGACCATTTTGACGCACTCACAATCAATTGGGACGGCAAAGATATCACTGTCCCGGCAGATGGAGTTGCCGAGTGGCGAGATGGGGAGGAGGCCATGGTGGTGGTGGAGAGAACACGACAGTTCAACAGTGTAAAGGTTACCGTTCTAAAGGGATTGATTGAAATGAATTTGAAAGTTGTTCCTATTACACAGGAGGATGACAAGATGCACGGCTATAATATCCCACAAGGTGATTCCTTCGCACATCTAGAGATGCAATTCAAATTCGGCAATTTAACAGAGCGTGTAGAGGGCATTCTGGGTCAGACGTATCGACCTGGCTATGTGAGCCCGGTGAAGAAAGGAGTTGCAATGCCAGTTATGGGAGGCGAGGATCGGTATCGTACTTCATCGTTGCTCTCGACTGAATGTGTGTCGTGCAGATTTCACCGTGCCGTCAGCTTTACTGAAGAAAACTCTACCGCTCTGAAGCTAGCGCAAGCTTAAGTTATTTTCTTACCTACAACTGCATTGACAGTTAAACAAGATTAATATCGTTGTTTAATATAACATTAAGTGTTGTAATATGTGTGGATTGTGTTTACTTTACATTACATATATAACCTGTAAAAGGGAAAATGCGTGATCTATACATCCTGAAAATAATTTTATACTATTGCCTTCTGATTTTTTTTTTTTTTTTTTTTTTGGGGGGAGATTCAAGTAGAGTCTAGTTAATTAATTTTAACTCTGATTAGCAGCAAAATCTGTAGAAAAAGGTTCATCCGTTTTTCCTTTTTCATGAAAGAAAAAAAAATACTATCTAAAGAGAACGCTACAGCTGAAATCATAATAAAATTCAGACAAATTCCCTTCATTTCTATATCCTGGCATTTTCTTTTTTTTGTGGAAAGGGGGAACAAGTCCACCACTTTCTATCGAAACTAAGATAGTTCATTACATATCCTGGTACCGAACTTCTGGAACCAGAACATTTTCTAAGCTAAACTAAAACAAAACATCAGCTAAATTTTTAAAGTGATGCAAATTCCAAGCAGCAACAAAAACAACTAATGGTACCAGTACCTGTACTGGTACCGTCCTCAAAGTTCAATAAGAATCAATTTCCTGCAGGTCTCGTCCAAACTCAAGTATTGGTACCGGTACCGTCCTCGCATCCATGTCTGTAATATAGGAAGAAGATCCTCAACATCACTAAGGCAAAATTAGAAAAAGTTTAAAATAAGAATTATCACCCCTGCTATTATTTCAGTAATAAGCTAATGAAATAACTTGTTCACATATAGATTTTTAAAAGAATTTACATTAGCACTCATAAAACAAACATTATATCTCTCCATCCAAATAATCCAAAGTACCGCACCTCTTATTAGTTGGGTAAATTTCATCAAGAGGTTACTAAATTTTGTAATTTATCACAAATTGAACACTCAAATTTGATTTGTTCCCTGTAGCTATTGAACTTTTTATCGTTTCAATCAAATCACTTTCTTACTATTTGTGTTTAAAATACTAACAAAATATGCTTATTCATCTTCATATCACTTTATATTTTTTTTATAGTATTTTAGATTGAAAAATTAAGAGAGATTTGATTGAAACAAATAAAAGATTCAATAGCTATAAAGAAACAAATTCAAATTCAAATTTGAGTGACCGATTCAAGACAAAGTGCCATAAATTAAATATTGTGTTGCAATCAAATTGAAAACATTAAATTAAATGAACAGGATATGTCACATAAGGTGGTTAACAGATTCCAATTTATCACATAAAGGACAATATCCATCACCAATCCAACCTCTTTTTGCAAGATTATCCTTAGTACCATAAATCAAATAGCTACAATTAAGTGACTAATTCAAGACAGAGTACAATAGTTGCAATCAAATTGAAAACCTTAAATTAAATTAACAACAGAACATGTCACATAAGGTGGTTAACAGATTCCAATTTATCACATAAAGGACAGTATGCATCACCAATCCAACCTCTTTTTGCAAGATTTTCCTTACACCTTGTTTGGATGGAGAGTAGAGGAAGGGAGGGAATAGAAAGAAAATAAAACTTTCCGTCGAATCGTGTTTCGTTGACAAAATTATGTCGGAGGTGAAGGGTACAGGAGGTGAAAGGTTTAATCTTATATCATTAAAATTAATAGAATTAGTTTCTCTTCCGATTTGGAATGTAACGGATGGAAAGAAATTTTGTTGTAAATATTGTTAGAAAAAATAACACAAGTGTCCACCTCTATATCTTACCTATATAATTTTTATATAATTTTTTTTGTCACAAATCTACAACAGCAACCGAATTTCTCATTAACATTCTAAATTTTAATCAACCAAACAAGAAATAAAACGGAAAGAAAGTTAAATTTATTTTCTCTCATTGATCATCAAAACATAAAAAAAAATTAAATATGTTAATCTTCATTTCTATTCCATTTCATTCCTTTTTATTCTTCCCATCCCCTTTCTTCATCTACTCTCCATCCAATCAAGGTGTTAGTCAAAATTTATTTATTTTTATTAACCATAAAAATATTTTTAAATCTTAAAAGGAAGGTGTGTTTTCCGAATAGATATAAAATCATAATGGAGAATCTCCCCAAAACCCAACATAGTGTACTGTAAATTTGCCACATGTTAACCATCTCCGAGAGATTATATCTTGCTTGCTAGAATCCAGAGAAAAGGATTGAAAGTTAGTTCACACATGTATCCATTCTGATATTAAGTATCCCGTTATTTTCCATATTGAATAAAATGTATGGGGTACCATGTAATAACACCTCAACAAAGTAAAATATCAGAGTTATCAGCTAAAGAAAATAAATTAGGATAAATACTTCTCAGAGCACAACTGCACATGATATATACTGTTAACCGGCCCAGAACAAAGTTAGCCCAAATACAAACTTTTTCTAACATTTTTAGTGGACTCTGCAACAGTAAAAACTGTGAAGTCAGGTGATTTGGAGAATTCGAGGCTCGAAAATTTTGAAATCTCTAATTCCAAATGGCCTACCTAATGTACTAATCTAGCTATGTATTTTACAATTTACCAAATCTTATTTTCGACGAGAGAAGAAACCAATAATAAAAAAAAGGCTAATAACCTCAGTCAGTATTTTATAACGTCATTTTTTTTCATAACTAAAAAAAATAAATAAAATAATATTAATAACCAAACCCTCAAAAAAATTTCAACCATGCCCAAACTGCCCCTCAAGGAGCGGTTTACTTATTATTATTTTTTTTGTTTTTAATACGATGATGGATATTAATTATAATTATGTTTATAATTTATGTATTTTGTAATATTATGTTTTTAATATTATAATTATGTTCGTAGCATAACTGAACAAATAAGTATGGAATATAAAATATAAATATAAATACAACATACGCTGAATTAACTCTTCCTACGGCTAAACAGACTAAGTCTACTTCTTAGGTTTCTGGAAGTGGATGACGGCGCGACACCTGCAGTTGTAGAGCCCTGACTACTCCCTGAGTGGCTTCCCTGACTAGGTCGCCTGCTTCCAGAAAGTCCGGCATTGGCAACCACCCTAGCATTCTCTCTTTCGTTTTCTTCGATTATTGCCTCTACAATACATTTCATTGAACATTCAGTATCAATATTTAAATTTAATTTCAAATCAATTTTAAGTTGTGTACGATCATCTACATACCTGCCCTCTGACTGTCAGTAGTAGAACGGTGAGCCTCATGTCCCACTTAACGACCTTGCATCCTGTCCATATGCATTGTTCGCCGCTTGTGTTTCCTCCTCCCCTTCCTGATCCATTTCTTATCGGGAACCACCGTAGGCCCAAGGTAGTATGGCCACTGGTACTGGCTGGGGTAGCTGTGAAATGATGGTGTCCAAGTGTGCAGAAGGAAATCGGTACGGTAATAGTTATCAACAAATACGTCCTCAGAAAAGTTTCGTTCTCGGCAAACCGCCATAACATGAGAACACGGTATGCGAACTAACTGGGGGCCTTGGCACTCGCACGTTACTTGATTGTTCTCGCCTAAAATAACTTTGTACTTGCATGCGCGTTGATGAGTTTCTATAATGCCATTTTGGCTCATTATGATCTCACTTTGAACCTGCACTTCATATTCCGTACCTGTGGTACCAAACGGTACAACGAGCATGACAGAACCTTTGTTCCTGTGTTTTCTTAATTTCTCTTCAACTCTATATGAGAATGCTTGGTCCCTACTCGCTAATGCAGTGGCTTTAGCATGCCTCTCAACAAACCAAGCATTTAACTTGTAGAATGTGTCATCCACCGGTGAAACCACGGGTAACATACGGCTCTGTTTGAAGACATTGTTTAATGACTCTGACCCATTAGTGGTCATAATTCCCCATCTCCAACCTCCATCACATGCTTGAAATATCTTCTCATATGCTGACGGCTCGAACGAATCATTCGGACGTCTCTTGCCCGCCTTCGCTAAATAGGCATTTGCCTTCGGAAATGTCTACAAAAAATAGATAAATAAAAGTCAGTTATACAAGTCGTACAAATGTCTAAAAAAATTATGAAAAAAGAAATGCATACATACTCTTGCAAATTCTCTGAACATCTCTTCCATCCGTCGTGGTTTTTTCCTCTTACAGCCAATTTTGAACCTGTCAGCAAGCCACTCACCCTCGCCGGTATTCTTGCACAGGTTCTCTGAAATGTGTTGCATGCAGTACCTGTGCACAGCCTCTCCGGTATTCGTGTTCCAACCATAGTTGGGGCTATTAAATACATGTTTAATGCCCAAGTGCTGGTCTGATATCACGTAGACGGACCTATTTCCTACCACCTCTCTTCTCACAAAGGACATGAAAAAAAACCTCAATTTGGACCATCCTCCTGTTGAACAATGGCAAAGGCTATGGGCAATAACTGGTTTTCAGCATCATATGCACGTGCTATAAGCAGAGCCCTACCATACCGGACGGACATGAAGCATGCATCGATGCTGATCACAGGTCTAACATATCGAAAGGCTTCAATACATGGACCGAAAGCCCACTATGCCCTTGAATTGTACCTCACCGGGTGTATCGGTTGGTGCATGCCAATGCTGAAATCTGGTTCCCGGATTTGTACCCGTTATGGCAATATGTAATGGTGCGAGGAGATTGTACGACCCCTTCCAGGTTCCGAAGCATCTGCAGACTGCAAGTTCCCGACCCCTCCACAATCTATTGTAATGTGGGGTTATATATAGGTAGATCCGTCTCACCGCACGAGCAACCTCCTTAATGCTCATCGAAGCCTCTTCCTTAATGTCTTCCATAATTACATCGGCTATAACTGATGCCGTCAGCACAGTATGGTCTTTCCTTGTTGACGCAGTCTTGCAAGTGTGTGGTCCCTTGACATCCTTAATTATCCATGCCTCCCCCTTGCCTTTAGGCGCGGCAGACAGTTTCCATTTGCACTTTGTATCCTTGCAAATTGCAACATATCGGGTCCTCTCTCGCTTGGCCACTGTAAACTCCCAGTTACCATTTAAATGGAACTGCTTAACTTTCCTCGACAGTTCTTCTATGTTGGTGTAAAGCTGGCCCGGGCTAATCTCTTGGTTATATACAATGTGTGTCCCCAAAAAAGAAATGTCTGCTTCTTCAAAGTAAGTAGTGTCATTGAATGTCCTTATCGGGTGCTTGTCTCCTCGTCCACTGATCGGAAATCTGTCTTCAATTGGAGGAGGCATAATATTCTCATCATCGCCCTCTGATAATCTGTCTGAATCCCAATCCCCGTCCCAATGATCACCAGTTTTCATTTCCTTTGTCGGTATCTCATCTATACCGTCAATATTAATATCTACATCATTTCGATCGACTGTGGACTATCTTCTAGGTTCAGGGGGGTTGTAGCTAGGTAATGGATCAGGTACTGATTGATATCCAACCCGACCAACACATGACCGTCTTCTAGTTTCAGCCCGGGGTGCAGCACGGCGCTCAGGTACTTGCAAATACCTATCTCGTCTCACAGGTTCACGAGGGGGTGAGGTCACATCCTGGTTGTGAGCATACCCATAATCAATGGTATAATTGTCATATCCTGGGTTTTCATTCTCGACAGAAGGTCCAGCCCTAGTGTCCAAGTTCTGCTCTGCATAAGGTCCAGCCCCGGTGTCCAAGTTGTTCTGGGTAGAAGGTCTAGCCCCGGTACCAATTGGTTTAATCGAAATTTTTTTTGCAAAATATGTCATTATCGGGATTGAAGTGGACTAAAAAAAAACCATACATAGCTGTCCATATATCCTGGTCTGCTATAGGATATTTTATATAATAAGGTTTGCCACCTGTCGGTTGGTTGTTAATTCGGGTACTGATTTCTACAGTAAATCGGGCACGGTCCCAACTGGTTTTTTGCAAGATTGCTTCCTTTATTTCATAAATTGAAGTATTGGCATTCAATTGGAAGCCGTAACTCGCATCTTTCGAGTATTGGCATCCGAACTCCCATTTCGTGATATTTCCACCCCAGTACAGTGCAATTAATATTTTTGGTTTATTTCGGAAACAACATATAAAATCTGTCGTTCAATGTAAGTTTTTTGTTTATTTTTGAAATTTCTAACATTTAAGAAAAATTAAATTAAAAAAATATATACCTCGGTCACTGTTGATCAAAATCGCCTCAAAATCATCTCAAAATCGCCTCGGAACACTGTTTGAGAGCAGAATGGATTAAACAAATTGTATTGGGCGAATTATGGTGAGACAGGAGAGAGAAAACGGCTTAATATAGAAAAATTGGGTAAACCGCCCCCTGGGGGGGCGGGTTGGGCCGGGGGTAAACCGCCCCTGGGGGGCGGTTTGAGCATGGTTGAAATTTTTTTGGAAGTCTGATTATTAATATTATTTTATTTTATTTTTGGTTATGAAAAAAATGACGGTATTCTATATAATCAAATAAATAGAGAACAGAAATGCATTCCAGTAATTTACTAGCGTTGTACACGATATAATTGTAACGTTATTTTAACAAAATATGACATTTATTGAAGAACCATTATTTGATCTGATGACAAAATGCAATATCCTTCTATATACAGATGGTTCAAAATCAAATACCGATATTTTATGAATATTGAAACTTGGATGAATAAGTAGATCTTTTATCTTTCTTTACAAAAAAAAATATGGCATTTATTAAAGGAGACAATAATTCAAGTTAGAAAAATATTAGAACAAATCAATTTGTTCTTAGCCATAGGCCATAGTGGCAGACAGGAAGTTTGATTTGGGGCTTCCCTTCCTCTGCTGTCTTTATCCGGATTGAAGTGAAATATAAACCAATCATGCTTTTATTCAACAATATGTGACTTTGCATGTGACGTGTCGCCAGAATCTAATTTTAAATTATCCAGAGACATCTACATCCAAACCAGCTTTAATATTTTTATGATAAAACACACCCAACTTGAAGCTTAATCTTTGAGTTCAAGTACAAAAAAATTGTATTTTTGTAATTTCGATTGAGATCTTACATTACATACCCGGTGTTTCGATTGGTATAGGGTCCGCCGTGGTCACTACTCACTAGTCACAAAATCGGAAATTTGTTTTCTTATGTTACAATAAAATATAATATATTTTTTTGGTATTTAAAAAAAAACATAAAATTTGTGAGTACAATGAAATAATATATAATGATGTTAAATTCGCTGCCATTAGTTCGTAAATAATCTGTAAAATTCATTTAGTTCGTTTATTATTAGTTTGAAAAAAAATATTAATTTGTAAATAGTAGTCGATTATTCGTGATTATTGTGATTCTAATGCTTGAACATAACATATCAATATGAGGTCCTGATTTCATCATAGAAATATTAATTGATTTGCATATACTTATCTGCAATTGCTTGTAAAATCAACTGCTATAATTCATGAACCATAATTTCTTGTGCATGATAAGAATTAACAGAGGATTCAGCTCCTAAGAATGTTAATATATTGGATTAGGCAGCCTTTGGTGTTTGTGTCACATGATTTGCACCGACGTGTAACCAGAAATAATTATTTTTGTCTAGATTATAAGAATTCAACTTTATCATGTGTACTTCTTCAATGATTTAAATTAAATGTCTATTTCAATAATCACACTTCTTAAGTTGTATCCTCTAAACCAACAATTTTACCCAATGTAACATAAAAAAATGATATCTCCAATACAAGCAAAGAATTCGAAATCAAATTCAAACCATGACCGAGAACCTAATTGAGATTCTTAGATTTGACTCAACAAACCCTGTTAAGAAAGGAAGAAAATGTACAATGACTGAGATTTGTGCCTATAAACATAAACACACGTGCAAAGAAACTTTCTTTTACGAATATTATGGCAGCATTTAGGAGTCCGATTATTGTAACATTCAGGTCGGAGGCAAACTTTCAAATTATGAGGTCAAATCTCGGGAGTTTTGTATGGAGTCAATTATATAAATTTTTTACGACAAATCATAAGAGGTCAATTCTATAGTATTCATAGCATTAATTTATTATAAATTATATAACAAAATCATGTCAAAGTATAATTTTTTTTATAATTGATGGGGTCAATTAGCTCCCATTCATTGATGAATCTGCCTCCGATGACATTGGTGATCTCTCAGCTTGAATACTATCAACTCTAAAACAATAAAACTTATCAAATCAGTTTTAAACAATAAGTTCATACCTTTCATACTGATCTAATTTATGAGTGATGCATTTGCATGCAAATATTATAATTTTTTGAATTTATCTGATATCAAGTCAAGTAATCAAATGTGAGAGTTTTACAAGTTAATTTTAATGCATTTATTTTTTACCGCTTGACTTTATACTAAAATAATTCAAAAGATTATAAATTTTACATATAAACACATAACTCATTAAGTAGACTGGTTAGTGTTATATAAATGATGTCAATTCATTTATTTGATAATTATTATTATTGTAATGACAACACTTTTTTAATACTTAATAAAATTTGAGGAGTGAGGCTACGGTACTATGCATAGTGTATTCATATTTTAGATCAATATTTTTATTTATAAAGTCCAGATAATCAATTTAAATTGTTTTATGATCATCATATAAATATATACTTATAAATCAAACGTTATAATTCTTAGATTTCTACTAATTGCTTAGATAGGTGGAAAATAACTTAATTTAAAAATTCTAGACCATTGAAAGCCACAAATATATATATATATATATTGGATTGAAAGCCCGTAGGTGGTATTTCATTAATCAGGATAAAACCGGTTAAACATTAATTCGTACCAGTACATACAACATCTATACTAGTACTTAAAATATTACAACTGAATTTCTTTACAAAAGTAGACAAGAAAAATCAGGCACAAACCTTATTTTTGAACCCCTTTCATTAATCAGGAGGAGGAAAGGGATTAGTAAAGGGGTTCAGTTGGCACTCCAAAAATTATCAACGAAAAAAAATCAAATAGTAGATTAGTAAATCTTTTATTTAAATATCTAAATATTTAAAATCCATTAACTTATCTTGGACGTACACGCCTTTTTTTGTTTCTCTGAATTGCAAGCATGGCACCTCTTTTTCTTTTTATTATTTTGTTGAATATTTTTTTATTAAAAGCTCGTAGGCGTTGCTTCTATTAATAATGATAGGCATAAAATATATACACATTTACAAATGTTCAATGTAGATTTTATCCTGAAAATACTCTAAATATCTTGTATTTTGATATATAAATGTCATATATTACACCTGGAATCAAGTTACTGCCTTTGTTTGCTTTAAATTGCAAAAAACAGCGAAAAAACACTCACTGCGACCCGCACTGGACACAGTGCGGGCCGCACTCAGCACTTAGTCAAATCTGGGAGGCTCTGCGCAAGGAAGGGAAGCAAACTGAGAGGAATGCGACCCGCACTGGAGGTCAGTGCGGGCCGCACTCTGTACTTGGACAGATTTCTGAAGAAACAATTCCAATGCGACCCACACTGAGGTTAGTACGGGCCGCAGTCAACAACAAGGAAGAATACGACCCGCACTCAGGGTAATGCGGTCCGCACTTTATGTTACGCTCAGCCAGGAGAAAAGTCCGAGGGGAATGCGACCCGCACTGACTCCCAGTGCGGGCCGCACTAAGAACTTAGTCAAAATTTCAGAAAATCCGGAAATAGAAGAAGAGGAGAAAATAACCATAATGCGACCCGCAGTGATACCAGTGCGGCCCGCACTCCGCAGGCACAGGAAGTTAAATAAGGAAACTAACCCCAGTGCGACCCGAATTGAACGCAGTGCGGGCCGCATTCATACTAAAAATGCGGTTTCGCTATTTTTGGAAGGCCAGATCATGCCCGGTTGGCAATAGTTAGTGGGTCCAATAATAGAGGACGTGTGAGACACTGTTCCCCACGTTTCTAGGGTGTTTTCTAGGCTATAAAAGGAGGGCATTCACCATTTTACCATCAATTCACCATCTACCATATACAATTCCATTTTTTACACATCTCCTTAGAGCAAAAAAAAGTGATATTTAGAGTTTAGATTTGGAGAAGAAGAGCAGAATTTTCAGAGCAAGGAAGGAAGGCAAGAGATCTCCATAGGAGTAAGGGTTGTAATCATTTCTCTTTCAATTTCTCTTTGTTTTAGTCAACTTGTAATGAATTTCTTTTGTAAGTTTTGCATCTCCATGAGAGGCTAACTTCCTCTCTAGGGGTGTAGGTCAAATGCATGAACTTGTTTAATTCTATTCCATTTGGTTCTTTGTTTTTATGATGATTGTTTGATTTGATTGTTAATTTCTGCGATTTATTCTTTGTGAATCCCATAATTTGTGCTTGAATTGTAGTTATCCCGCTTTAGGTCTTTTAGACTTCAAAGTAGCTTAGGATCATATAGGATAGTATCAATTATGTCACAAAGTCATTAGGATTTAGGTTAGAGAAACACCATCTTTTAATCTAAACCGGAACTACAGAAATTAAGGTTAGAGTTTGATATAAAATCTAACGGTTGGAGTCAAACCTTAAGTCGGGACATCTTGAATTGAATTAGAGATTGGTATGAGTTGCCTTCACCTAGGTTAAATTATTAAGTACCGAGATCTAAGGAAATGATAGACTAACAAGAGCTGTATATCTTAGATGATTAAGACGATGTACTTTACCGTGAAGTTGTGATCATCTAGGCACGTTATTAATTCACGCAAGTGACCCTTTTTAATATATTTGGTTAGAAACCCCATCAAAATCAAACATGAATTTAAACACACCGAATAGATAGGATTAAACAAGGGATTGTAGACCGAAAACCCCTAGACTCTCCAAACCTTGACAAAACTCTAATTTCGCTTTACTCTTTCTTAGTTTTTATTGTTTAAACCTCCAACTCCTGGGGTATTGAACCCACCAACTTTAGGACTTTAGAAATTAAACTTTAAAACAAACTTGGAAACAAACCAAAATTCTAAAATTATTCTATAGAGTCGAAACTAAAATCTCCCCTTATCTCTTGGATCGATACCTTTTATGCTACATTGATAGGTTGTGCGCTTGCAATCGACCAATCTTTGAGTATTTAGGTTTATAAATTTAAAAGTAAAACGAGTATTAAGTCATAGCAAAAACCCTATACCAAATTACTCAACAAATAACTAAAAAATACCCATACAAAATACTGATGCATGAGAAAATAACAAAAGACAGAAAAATAAAAATAAAAATTCTAAATAAAATAACTCTAAAAAACTTAAAAACAAACTAATTTAAAACAGTAAAAGCAACTAAACAACTTGTCCATTTCAATTTGCAAAAAGTGAAAAGACGGACGATCAATTGGTAACTTTCACATTCTCCTTCTGACAGCATTTGCTATTCCACTGAATGCTAAATAGTGACTATGTTTGCGTGAATAGTTTTTTTTTTTGTTTTACTTTTTACTTGCAATGAACATAGAAGAGAACAAAGTTGTTTTTTTTATTAGCGAAGTCGTTCGTTTTTAATCGATTCAGCGAAGATCATGGAAGTCTAGCAACAAAACATCAAGGGGCTTTGATTTTTATTTTTATTTTTGGGCTAGGATTCAGCGCAATATTGGGTCAGAGGTAGGCACTAGGTCAAAACTACACTGGATCAAAATAATTTTTCAAATTCACGAGTAGACAAGTGTCTATCCTTAGGCCTTAACAAATTTGCTAATAATCTTTAAGTACAACAAAACGTACAACTTTTGACATGATATTAAAAAAATGAATACCGATGAAACTGATTTTTTTATATTTTTTTCTATGGAATTGAAATATAGATGCTATCTATCTAATACTCTATATTATTATATATAATTTATATAAATAAAATATCTTTCAAAGTTGACTATTTCTTAGAAAGAATAAAAGAATCCAACCGACTTTGATTCAAATTTAATTCCCTGGCGATTTCATATTTTATTAATTGACATGTACAATAATCTGAATTAGAAATTATTAAGAACTTTAAATGTTATCACTTGATAAAGAAGAAATACGATGTTGTTATGGTTTTGGCTTAGCAAGCCCTGAACAATAGTATGGCTACCGTTGCACCTTTGATTAAATGACATTACAAAACGGCTTTGGTTCAATTAAACAGAAGTCGTATTTAAGTATTTAACGCATATTCAGAATATATGAAGAGGGTTGCGTGATAGACATAATAAAACATAACGTAGGTGTTTTTACAATCAGAAATATGTAATTTAAAATCTGTAAATTCAAAATAAAATTAATAGCAAAAAAATATAAATCTTACAGTTCTGAATTAAACATCTTTAAGGAGAAGAGTCAATAGTAGAGAGACGTTTTCAGAAAATAAATTGGTAGAAAAAATGTTTATGGAATGACATCCGTCCAAATACAGAAGAAGTTTTTTTATATTCCGAGCTAATCTTTGGGACTAATATAATTTTTTCCTCAAAAATTCTGATGCCTTTTCATTAATTTCTTTAAATGAAATTGGTATACAGTAATAACATAGACCACATAATAAACTAAAACTAACATTGCGTTCTCCATTTTTAGCAACTCAAATACTCAATACCATAATTTGTACAATCTAAATGTTTGTATATTTTTGTTTGGATTATGAAAACTGATGTATTTAATGTTTTGCCTTGATTTTGATATTATTTGGTCTGGACCTAACCCAACCCATGTAACGCTATTATTTAAAAAGTTTCTTATTTGAAATATCTAATCATTTATTTAAGGTGAAATCTGAGAAATACTGATAACGAGGAAACCGGCGTGACAAAGTTTAAAATTTGGATCCTTCTAATTGTACCCAAAAATTCGTACTCACTTTTTACCCAAACTAACTGTCATTTGACTGGCGGGAATATTATAACAATATAACATAATACTGTAACAAACAATATTGAATGATGTAAAATATGCAATCAATTTTTCAAAAATTAACAACTTGCAACTTCCAACATCTTTGTACTTGGTGTACTTTGTATTTTCAAACCTATTGTACTTTGACAGTTAATGACAGTTAACTATGCACTAAATGTACTTGTTTTACTTAAAAAATTGCCAACTTGTGTACTTTTCTTCTTCTAGATGTTTTTAATTTTTTTTTCAAATTTTTCCATCGTTCTAGAAGTTTTGATTATTAATTTTTTTTGTTTTTTTATTTTCTCATTTTTTTCATTTTTAATTAAATAATCTGTAAAATTATAGATTCAAATTTATGAAATTGAATATGGTAAAAAATAGCTACGTAAACTGCAAAAATAACGACAAAATCTATATTCAATGAATACTGTAACAATAAATTATAAAAACTGTAACAATGAAATATGAAAACTGTAATAATTAATACTGCAGTAATGAAGTATGAAAACTGTAACAATTACTATCACAACTATAAGACATCAAAAATATTATAAATAAATATAATTTTGTCCAAGAAACACTCTCCAGCAAACAACTTTACAAACTTTGTCCACAAAACCTTAAAAGTTTTATGGCAAGAATCAAACGCTCCTTGGATATATCTTCCTGTAAAAAAAATATGACAAATCTTCTAATTAAAACTACAAATATTACAAAGAAAATAGAACTGCAAAAAAAAAATACTATACATCAATCAGTAAAAAATACTGTAACAATTGTAGACAAATAATGTAACAACTGTAGATAAATAATGTAACAAATTAACTAATTCTAAACATCAATCAGTATCCAATACTGTAACAACTGTAGACAAATAATGTAACAACTGTAGATAAATAATGTAACAAATTAACTAATTCTAAACATCAATCAGTATCCAATACTATAACAACTGTAGACAAATAATGTAACAAATTAACACATACTGAACATCAATCACATATAACGGAGGACTGTCACTTACTCTATCTAACAATATTTTCTGGATTTGCTTCTACATTTGGTTCATTACATATAACATTCAAATCTCATTCAAAAGTTGATATATCTTTCCCAACTTGATCAACTTCAACTACATCAGGTAACAACATATCAATTTCTGAATCTTCATTCAAATTAATGACCATTGTATGAAAACCTGTAACAGATCAATAGAAAACACTGTAACAAATGCAAATCAATAATGTAACAATAGTAAAACAAGGCTGTAAAAAATAGAAACTAATAATGTAACATATTCAAACAAACACTGCAACAATTATAAATAAATACTATGACAAATGTAAATCAATAATGTCCATTGTATTATAACATGGGAAGATCAATAACAAATACTGTAACAAATGCAAACAAATACAGCAACAAATGAAAAACAATAATGTAACAAATGCAAGCCAATTAATGTAATAAATCTAAACCAATATTGTAAAACATTTAAACAAATACTGTAAGAATATTAAACCAAAACTGTAAAAAATATTGCGTTAAATCTAATCATGTAATGCAATATACATAATAAATATAAATAACTGAGGAATACTACACAATAGCTCAACCAGGCTGTAATAATCTATTCTAAATATTGTAACACTGAATCTAAATTTGTATAAAATTCAATTCAAAAAATGTTCATAATGAATATCAAAATCATAAAAATACACCCTAAATCTAAATCTGGACTCTATCAATGGGATCTCAATTTTGAAATGCAATTGATACAAAAAATGTTCAAAAACAAAAATTCAAATTTAATTTCGTACAATCAACAATAAACTACTGCAAAAATTCAGAAAAGAAGATCAAATAACAGCGAGATTATGGATTAGCAACTTACTAAATTCGCTGAACTCAGGTTAAACCTCCGATACTGTAACAAATGTCAACCAATACTGTACATGTTTCACTTGTGTCTGTCATCTCCGATCTGAAATTTGTAATTTCAGATCTGGAATTTGTCCGATGGCATCAAGCACTCGAGAGCAGAGAGGAGGTCCATCGAGAGAGAAGAGAAAGAGAAGAGAACGGAAGAGACTGGAAATAAAAAAGAAAAACAATAATAATTGAGAAACATGTTTATATCGAGGTTGTGGAGAAAGATATGGCCAATCGTTTGGATAAAACTTGGATCCATGGTTCCGGGTCTCCTTGAAAAGGCCTAGATCCATGGCTCCTTTGAGCTCGTGCGGCTCGAAATGATGCATATGACGTGAGGAAGAGGTGGAGAAGAGGCGGAGGGACCGAGATGAGAGGTGGAGGCGGTCGGGGAGAAAACATCATGAAAGAAGGGAGCTAGATTTGCCATTTGGGAAAAGCTTTGGTTTTGTGTAGGTGCTAGAGAAAAAGAGAGATGCGGAAATAAGAGAGAATGTGAGAGACATGAAGTTTTTTATAGCCAGAATGATTAAGAAGTTTTATTGAAAATGTTAGGTAAAAACTGAATACAAAATATTGGATACTAAAACCTTTTCTCTAAAAATTTATAGTTTTCAAATTAGATTAGTCAACTTGTATAAAAACAAGTCTTGGACTTCCGGGTACAAATTATGTTTATGTTTAATATTCTAAATTAGACCTTGTATTGCAATCTTTGGACCGTTGTATTGAATATAATTATTTGGAGCAACTAAAATGTTGCTCAATGTCATAAACTGGACAATAGAATTTGGCTTGTTCTTTAATATATATATCCACTTTAATTACAACTTGTATTTCTCACCGTACCGGTATCGGTAACATGGGTTGTTAACTTCATGAAAAAGTACACCCGTACATGTAAAAAATGGATGTTCTAGTACATTAAGAAAATCTGACTGTTCAAATTGAATTCACTTTTTCACATGTTGTGTATTAGCTTTGTACAAAGACTCTTAATATAAATAAAGAGGATATTTTATCTTAACACCATATGTTTACAAGTTATTTTTATAATTTCAAAATTCAAACATTCGATTTAAACAATTTAACATAATCTCCATATTAAAATGTCCATATTAAAATGTGTTTGGAGATCAAATTTTACATTTCTAGAATTATTTTACTATTTTTTAAGAATTTTTTAAAATTGCTGTTTTTCAATAGTTCAGAATTATCTGAAAGCAACAATTTTATACACATCTTAATAAATACTAAAAAAAAAATTTCAAAAAAATAACAAATTTGATCTCCAATCACATTTAATATAGAGATCACGTTGAACGGTTCAGATCAACTGTTTAAACTTTAAAATTACAAAAATTAACTTATAAACATATGTTTCGTTAAAACGTGTCACTGTAAAATGGTATAATCCCTCCTCCCTATAAATACTAAAAATTATTATACGAATACAAAAGATTACATAAAATACAAGATAAGCACAAATATGCACGCGCCCGCGTCGAACCGCCAACAAAAAAGAATCTTATGAATTTTCCAAATATTCAAACACGCGTTCTCGTTTTCAAATTATAAACATGCAATCACACAATATTTTAATATTTTCTTGCAGAAGCATAGCTCCGTCAGTTTGCTCTCTTTTATAAAAATATACAGTCCTAAAAACATGTATGGTATTTGACTTAAGGTTTACTGCAGCTAAACACGTTTTCCATAATATTTTTATTATTTTTTCCCTTATCAAAACAGTTTTTTCAAAAATTTCCAAAAAATAATAAAAAATTTCAAAAAAATGTAAATTTGTTTGCCAAACACATTTTAATATGGAGAACATATTGAACACTTCATATGTTTAAATTTTAAAATCGTAAATATTAATTTGCTATAACTTAGACTAAAATTATGGGTGATGATATTAAAACAACAAAAAAAATTATTAACACAACATTATCAATATATTTTACAATATAGACAATTTTGCTTTTCATTAATTGATTCCTTTAAAAACTGATTCTCTCTCCCTCTATCACACCATTATTTTTTCCTTAAAAGTTATATTTTATCAAAATTTGTTTCTCTGATGCTATTATATGATTTATTTTCTTAGAAGTTAGATCAATGTAATAAATATTCTTTATTTGTTTTCATTAATTGAATATTTCAGATTTTTTAAAGAGAATTACAACAGTAAATGATTATATTATATTTTTAAAATATATCATTATTATGTATATTGATTTATTTTATCCAACTTCACAATTTTTTTTCACAATCTACTATAAAAAAAATATTTTGTCACTTAACATTTATCCATTTTTTTGCGCAAAAAATCACTAAAAAACAACATGATTACCAATTTAAAAACATATTGAATTTAAATTATTATGATTAATGTTAACATTCAATTTATGATTAAAATAATAAATTAAAAGTACAACAAAACACTACAATAAAAAAATTATATCAATCATGCATGCTAAAACTAATAAATTGTTTGCATTAAAGTTAAATTTATAAAATATTCCAAAATTTCTCAATATCATATTGAAAAAAAGTCCATCAAAATTGATGATAGCTCATTAAATTATTTTCTCCAGTAATGCTGCTGATCGAGATAATTTAATACATGGTCAAATAATGGAAAATAGAAAATATGGTAATAAAAATGGAAATAAAAATCTAGCAATTATAGAAATCAAATAATTTAATACATGATCAAGATATTAATTATATTATTGAAAAATATGGTAATTAGCAAAGCGTTTAAAGAGGGTCAAAATTATCTCTACATTAAATTTTATTAAAAGTGTTGTGTTAATATAAATGTCTTTGGTGTCAATATGCCTACCCTAAAATTATACAGCATGATATTAACCGAACTCACTATAATGTATATATAATAAAAATAATTTAAAAAGGCAGGCTAAGAAAATGCGGCTTCAACCATAGTATTATATTTAATTTCAATAACTCTCTCCTAGTCCCTAGATATAGATTCATAAAAATAATTAATATAAGACCACATAAAGTCTGTGGGGACACGCTTTGAAGCGACATAATATGGAATAATTCAGAACAACTATATTTTCCAATCAATGGGTAATGACTTCATTCCTAAGTTATTCATCTCCCAAACGCAACCATATATAACATTAATGTAAAATTCCATATTTTGAACGCAATCTATGGTAATAGCATTGACTTTGTATTTGGAAGTTGTATTATCTTTCAATTGAAATCCATGTTTGATATGGAAAATTTAAATAAATAATCAATCAATACAGAAATAATAATTTCTTGGTGAAATATAATTATATAAAATATTTGTCCTCATTTATATTTTATCAACAAAGAGACTGATCTATTTCGTAAAGACATGTTATAAAGCGAGATAACATCAGATAACTAGATATATTTTTGTCGTGGCAGTGGAAATATAATTATGTCATAGTTTGCACGCAAACTACGTAACAGTATTGGCTTTGCAGTTGTAAGTTCATTATTTTGAAATTGTAATATAATTAATTCAAATAAGTAATAAGAAATTATTAACAATTCAAATAATCAATTTAAATTGCAATTGCAAATTAATCAAAAATATAATTTTTGGTTCCAAGAACTGTAAAAGAAATGTTTGTTTTGACTGAAAGAATATATATATTTTTAGGGAGCAATAAACTACATCAAAATATGTCAATGGGGGTGGTTCTAGTGAGATAATTATGCCAAAAATATATAAACATAATGCATTAAAATATTAGTCTCATATATTGAAATTAATTTAAATTGTAGGAAAAAATACAATTTGAAATTATTTCAAAAATAATTACTAGAAGAGAATGGTTCAAATGCCTCTATTTTTCCACTCTTCATGTTCATGTTCATCTTCATCATGGGTCCATTTTTTAAACTGTAATAACTTAAAATTGAAAATTGAAAATTCAAACATAAAAATAAAACTTTTAGATTTGATTAATATCATTTTCTCTATGCACGAAAAATGATAAATTTGATAAATTCTAAAAATTTATGTCATTTGATTTATATCATTTTCATGGATATCAAGAGCTTGCAGAAAAAACATATATTATTGATAGGAGAGTAAGAAAAAAGAAAATGGAGATATATCATATTTGAGGGTGAGCCTCCTTAGCAATTCCAGTCGGAATAATTTGCGAGCCTCCCCTCTATCAGAGATAAACATACTTTTACGTTCATCCGACGTGGATGATTCTATCCCCTCCCCTCCCCTCCCCTCCCCCCCTCCCCTCAATCAGAGATATTTTATTATATTATATTTCCCTTTATATATTATAAATAGCTACCCAGACGGCCAGACCCAGTGTTCCTCGAATCTGCTTCTCTGGCGAAATATTATCTAACTAGAGCGTTACAGCGTACCGTTTCGACCGCACAAAACAAAAAACAAGAATCCCGCCCGTGAGAATTTTAACTCGCCTCGGTGCATCGAGATTAGTGCAACGGTTCACATTCAGTGGGCGGCTTAGGGAATCTTTAATCCCTTTTAAACCAGTCTAGGTGCCGCATTCGCAACTCTCTCTCCCTCTCTGGAAATTATTTCCTATTTCGATCTGTGTTTTTCTTCTTCTTTCCTCTTACTATCGCCTCGTCGTCGCAGTAGGCGGCGCGAGGTGAGATGGTGGTAGTGTACTTGATTTGATGTTTTCAGTATATCACAGATGGATTGAGAGGTGAATGCCACAGGATTTTGTTTTCTAATAATTACAGTTTTCGATGATTTTATCTTCTTCTTTTTCCATGGAATTAAGGATGATTTTGATTTCCCCTTTTATAAATGTTCCTCGTTTCTGAAACCAGGTTTCTAGAGGAGGCATAGATCTCGATAAAGAGAAAAAAGAAAACAAAGGAGGAGAAAAACAAGTAAATAAAACATAATGGATTCGGCCGGGAAAAAATTCGGGTACGAGCAAAATTCATTTTGTGTTTTTTGTGTCCGGTAGCTTTATGGAATACGATCAATCCATTGTATTCTTTTCATCTCTCGATTTCATAATTTCTTTTAAAAAAAATTAAATATGTGTTTATGTAGGTGTTCACATTATCGGAGGAGATGCAAAATAATAGCACCATGTTGTGGGGAGATCTTTGATTGTCGCCATTGCCATAACGAAGCTAAGGTCCCGTTTTTAGACTAATCTCTCCTTTTTCTCCCTATTAAGTAACTTTTAATTCGAATTTGTGAAAGTGTTTTTTTTTCCTATATTTTTCTTGTTTAACAGAATTTGCTTGAAATTGATGTGCAACATCGGCACGACGTCCCTCGCCATGAAGTAGAGAAGGTTTCTCCTTTTGTGATCCTTTGGGATATACATTGTTTTTTTGCAAATTCATTTAATTTTGTTGCCCTTAGTAGATTTTTTTCCATTTTTTTTAATAAGCTAGTTGTCTTAGATTCTCCTCTTAAAAGAACTCTTTTCTTCTCAATTTTTCATTCTCAAATGGACCCCACATCTTTTGGCTGCCTTTTGCAATGTTGGGTCCATGGTGCAATAACCTGCTACACACATACCCCCACAACAAAAGTATTATCATACCTTTGCTCAGCTTGACTATGGCCATAGATTTTTTTTTAGATTGAGTGGATAATATTTTGGGTCGGTCATATAACGAAAAGCAATCGGTGATTCTTTTGATTGAAAAAGATGGCTTGCTAACTTTTAGCCTGGAGAGGAGAACATAATTAAACATACAGTCAATTTTATGGGATTCAAGACATTAATGAGTTTCCCAAATTGGCAAGTTGAGTCGGTGGAGATGCATCTCTTTGCTGTTAATGTTAACTAAACTTTAAGAATATCCTTGATACTTTGTTTAATTAAAATGACAGTGATAAATATCATCTCATAGTAAATATAATATATTAAAGATATAGATTTTCATATAATAGTAAAGAATACAGAAATATAAGCCCGAAAATTGATAATTGTTTCTCAAAATAAAATACTTTTGGCATTATTATCCTTTTGTCATTACTAAACATCTTTTATTTATGCTTTCATTCAGGTTGTTTGCTCCCTCTGCAACACTGAACAGAATGTAAGAGTCAAACTATAATTCTTGGAGTCAGTTCTGATTTTTACAATAATGTTCTTTTAGATCATTAACAAATATTTGTGTTTATATGCAAATAGGTGCAACAAAATTGTTCAAACTGCAGGGTTTGCATGGGAGAATACTACTGCGACATTTGCAAATTCTTTGATGATGATGTGGGTACAATTGTTGGTCATTTGATACAATTAATAAAGGAAAAACCTCATCAAAACTAATCTTGATGAAATGGCTACATCTGATTTTACAATAGATTACACGTGAAATGCTAATTTTCTTGTTTTTCTAGACATCAAAGCATCAGTACCATTGTTACGGTTGTGGTATCTGTCGAATAGGAGGCAAGGAGAATTATTACCACTGCAATACATGTGGTAAGCTGACACTTAACCAAAAAATGTTCCCATGACAATCTACATTTATTATATTCAGAAGTTACACCTAACATTCGCATATAATTAAGAACTATTTGTTAAAAGCAAGGTTAATTCAAGTAAAAAGCGAGTTGCCGGTATTTAATGTTGGCTCAAGTATAACATCTTTATGACTGGACAGTAACCTTCAAACCCAACTATTTGTTGATTTTAGTTAGTTTAGTCTTAAAAATTGTTAGATTTATGTTTCAAAATATTTCCAGTGCACCTGTGCCATCACTTGACCAATCATATGAACCATAATTGTAACTGGCTGAATAAATTGGTTTTAGTTGCTTATTTGTGAAATAATGGTGTTATTTTCTGACACAATGAACTTTGCATCTATTATTATAGAACAGTTGTAACATGATTCATTTATATATATTCCAGGGTGCTGTTATGGCATATCTTTAAAAGATACACACAGATGCGTCGAAAAAGCAATGCACCATAACTGTCCTGTGTGCTTTGAGGTAATTTTGCACACGTATTCGTACAAAATTAAATATTTTCCTGACGTCATTTTAGAGACGACTAAGATATTCTCTTTGTTACAGTTCCTCTTTGATTCGACAAAGGAAATAAGTGTGTTGCAGTGCGGTCATACTATCCATGTGAAATGCTTGCAGGACATGAGTGACCATTTCCAGTAAGTAATATAACATAGTATATTACCAATTGTGTATCTGTTGTTTTTTAGTTGCGGTGTATATAGTAACCCCTTAATATTTTGTTAAATTTGTGTTCCAGATTTTCTTGTCCTCTGTGCTCACGATCTGCTTTTGACATGACCAGTGTATGGAAAAGCCTTGATCAGGAGGTAAATGGTTTTTTATTTTGTTTGTAAATCATATTTCGATAACATATTATGACATCATCCATCCTGTAGGTTGCTGCTACACCGATGCCACAAATGTACCAGAACAAGATGGTAAGAAATTGTCTCATTTTTATTTTTCTTTCGTGCGTTACTTGTATCAAGTTACAATTTAGTGCTGATTTGTCTGGTATCTAAATTGGTGATTTTATTTTTTATCTGCTGAGTTATCTGGTAACTAAATTGGTGATTTTGCTCTACTGCATTTTTGAAGGTATGGATTCTGTGCAATGACTGTGGAAAGAAAGCAAACGTGCAATTTCACATAGTAGCACACAAGTGCCCTGAATGCAAATCATATAATACCCGTCAGACAAGAGCTCAGCCGACAAGTCAGCATTCGGTTTAAAGTTATAGTTACAAATGGTTGGTATTGACTGAAATTTGGAAGGACTGCTTGATTTTTTTAATAAACTCAGCTTCTGATTGGGTTTGAGAGCGTTGTGCCAAACTGTATGTACTGTTGTCCGACTGCATTAGTGTAGTCTCATAGTCAGAAAATAGAAATAGCAGGAACCATTTTGGGTTTTAAATGGGACTGGGCTATAAATTGGGCTATGTAATGTTTTTTAGCCCCCAAAAACCTAAAATGAAGTTTTTAAAGGGTTCAACTCAGTTCCGCACCGAATAGAATTAACATTCAGGTCCAATACGCTGTTGGATCACTGCAGATATTTTTCTTTCTAACCAAACATCAGCACTTTGAGATTCGTGTCATTTTAAATGGATGATGCAAATCTTATTCTACATGGTACCGCACTGGATATGAACCCAAGGAAATGGATCGGTCAGTTGCATAAAGGAGGATGCGTATCCTCTAAATTTGTGTGTGACCGGCGTGTCCGGTGCCTATTTGGGGGAACATAGGGGGGCAGTATTATTTGTGCTTTGAGATTCGTGCAGAATGTATTTGAACGACTGAGATATTCCAAAAAGTCACGTAAAGTTTGAGATATCTCAGAGGATGCGAATTCCATCAAGGACGCATAAAGAAAACTTGAAATAGAGTGGAGTTCTCCATCAGACTGTTTGAGAAGAATTATTGTTCATTCAATGTTAATGTCAGGGCATAGCTTAGAAATTAGAATCCAGTTTAGAAATGAACCCAAGAAATTATTTTTTAGTAAAGTTTATTGCGATATCTTGCGCAAGTTGCAAGGTATAAATCCGAATCTGGAATTTCGAACTACTATTTTAGCAAGACAAATAGCAAACATTGCAATTCATGAAAATGCAGAGGATAAGAGTCATTTATCTTCATACGACCGAGGAGGACCCAGATAATAGGCTAGTCGTGCTCTGTGCTCAGCAACTAGGGCCCATTAAAAGCATTGTCTAATCTCAATACAATACATCATCTTTTGTTTGCTTCTAATTTATGGGCCAGGCTCCCCTAGCTCATAAATCACTATAAAGGCCTTTTTTTTTCTGAAATTTTTATAAAATATATATGAAAAAAATAATGTTTGAACTACAATTGCAAGTTGCAACTACAGATACATATTTAAACATATAGATCCTTATTATAGAGACACACAAACGAATCTCCGAAATTATATGCTTGTTTCCAATTGATCGAGACAGTAACAGACTAACAGTGCTGTATTAGGAGATGTGGGTCAGTTGCCAGATTGAAAAAAAAAAACGCCATTTTGAACCCGGAACTTTAAATGCTTTGTTTGCATAAACACACTTTGATAAAAAGGTTGCTAACTCCACCACTGCCTGGAGGCAATGTGTAATTCTACCTTCTCCATTTTTTGAGTCGCTAGCTATCCATTAGGCTTAATTTATTAGGCCTTTCGGTTAGGTATATAAATATTATTGTACATATACTGAGCAGAGTACTCACTTTGGTTGGTGGCCGAACTCAAAGGTTGATCTGTGTTAAAGAAAATAAAATGAAGTTGTACATATTAATAATTAAAGATAATGATAAGCTATGACATTGTCAAATTGTTGTTTCTCCTTAGCAAAATTCATGCATGAGAATTAGTCAGAGAAAAATATGCTGGATCCGGATCATCCGGTGATCCGATCTTTTTTTAGGGGATCCGGATCAACAACTACTCCAAAATTGAATAATGATGAACTGACACACACACATCATGATAACTGATAAGGGAAGATAAGATCATAGAATATGAACTATCTCATAATGTGCATGACTCATGTGGGAGAATGCTGAGTGTATCGATTCTCTATAATGGATACGTGTACTGCAGATTATGTGTCATCTCACTGATAGAGGCCTCACTTTCGAATTTGCATTTCTTGGAATAATAATAACTTCATGATTTGGAAATAATTCAATATGTCTAAATTTGTGATTTGAATATAATAAGAGAATATTTTTAAATATTTCGTTTTTAATAATATAAATATTTGTGACAAAAATATTGCGTTTTTAATAATATAATAAGAGAATATTTTTAATCGTTTTTAATAATATAAATAAATATTGCGTCACCATGAAAGATACCAGTCACCTCTCACAAAAGTATATTTAAAAAGTCGTCATGAATCCGTGACAATATATAGGACTAAGTCAAGGAGCTAAGGAGCTTTGTGCAAACTTCCAATAGAAATTATGCTAAAAATTTGTGACAAAAAATGTAGATGCCAGAAAAAGACCCCCACCCCTCTCCTGCTTTAAATTCTCTTTCTAATTTCTATCCACCACAGAATGGATCTAGTTTCTCTTACAGAGACTGGAACTTTAAATTTAGTTCTTGCGTGATCCTCGTGCTTAAAAAAATAATGAGGAAATTGTCATTGTTGATTTATTGTGGTTTTGATGCACGCTACCAATTATATACATTAAACTTCATTTTTGTAACAATAAGATTCCTTTAAAAAGAAAACAAAAACTAATGTCACTCTCCAGAATATATTTCAATTTTGTATAGTTAAATAATGTAATATTGTTTTTTTTCCTTAGAATTTATGGAACTTGGCGCAAATCAGATGCAACTATTTATTGTGTCCATCTTTGTCTGGTATGTATGGTGAAGTCGATGATGCAATTGAGAATCTTAGTTTTAACAAATTTTATTCATAAGCTCGCAACAATTAAAATTATATAGGAGCTTTACTCTTTGCGAAGTATATTATAAAAAATAAATTAATTGGTCTTAGTAATGTTTATTACATTAAGTGATGCATATAAGTACATTGTTTTGAAAATTTTGAATTCATTTAGTAAAAAGTCAAACAGTAATATAAATAAATAAAAAATACATTAAAATAATTTATAAATCTTTATTTTATTTTTACTTGACTCTATACTATATAAATCTGAAAATTTTAAATTTTTGCATGTACGTGCATCAGCTCTGAATAAGAACGATTTCAACGGTTTGAATTCGTCATTTAAAACTAATTCAATAATTTTTAGAATTGTACTCATCAAGTTCTCTTGATATAGAGCACACGCTAACCTCACTCTTATTATATCAAATGACTTTTTCTTCTCTATCTTATCTTTGTTTTAATAATTTCAAATTTCAAATTTTAGGCGTGATGCAGTCAAATAGACAACCGATCAATCTTATTATCTGGATTTATCATTCATCATGCAACTATTTTAACGGCACATGCACAATCAAATAAGATTTTTTTTCTTCACATTGGTAATGTTTATGCCAAATTTTTTTTAGTTACCACTTTAATAATTCAAAATTAATATATTACCACTGATGCACTCAAATTGATTTTTTTACCACCAATACAAGTTGGGCTTGTACACCAAGTTAAACTGGCACACATGCCAAATTTAATGCACCAGTTGTACTTGCAATCTTGCATGGATGGTATTTTTTTTCAATTTTGAAGTAAATGGTGTAACTATTAGGGTGGTAACTAAAAAAATCTTGGATGTTTATGTGTCATTAGTTTTCTATAAAGTGATTTTTTACTCCTCCATTTTTAAGTTTTTATTTATTTAACATTCTATATTACCATATATATATAATAATAATAATAATACTCACATCTTTGAATCAATATCTTTGCTTAAAGTGTACTTTAATTGGGCATGATATTTCCATAATCATGTAGACTTTCAATGCAATCTTGTTGGTTGGGTCATGGGTGAACCCATTAGGGATACAGGCACAAGCACATCAAGATGACATTTTGATCATAAATGTTCCCATCCAACAGTCGACCCTTGACAGTTTTTACAATTACGTACCAGACCAGATCTTAGCAAAATTTTCCAAGAACTGGTTTTTTAGTTTGGCAGAACCGAGCACAATAAATCAGAGCAAAAACAAAAGGTGATGTGACAGCACCAACACATTTCTGGACAAGTCTGGAAAAAAGGGCAGGAAATAAGAAATAGCAACACAACATAGGGTCTGGAAATAATCTAAATTAAAAACAAAAACAGGGTCGGTGAATGATTAATTAGCATTGGACTCATATAGAATCATAGAGGCACCACCATTGGCCACTAACAAAACTAGAGACAAAGATTAATTACATACTAACGAGAGGTTTAAATACTTCGGTTTTGGTTTCTTATATATAGTGCACGTCATCTTCAAAATAAAATATATATTTGTAAATTTATTTAACATATGACACCAGTGAAGTTAAATTAAACATAAACGAAAATTATAAATATATCATCTATAGTTTAAATAGGTTATTATGTGATGCAGTTTAAAACGAAAATTATAAATATATCATATGATTTGTTAAGTGTTTTTTTTTTTCTTTATTTCTGATCCAGGAAAAAGAAATGTGGTACTATACATATGATTATTTATAATGGATGTCAATAATGTATAATTGAGTTCGTTCTTGGCTGGTACAGATTGATCTCATCACCTGATCAGCTGATCTGATCTTATTCTATAACTGCATACATCTAATTTTTGAAAATATTTTATTTGTTTTGATCATTGAAAAATAATTAGTTGGGACCACTATGGCTGGATAGATAAGGTTTACAAGTATATATATTGAGCATCCTAATCATTTATGAAAATGACTTACTCTTAAAATTTAATACCCCTTCATTATCAAAATTATATTTCTTGGGCGGTTTGAACCGACCATTAATAAAATGACATTAAGCAAATGATGATAATCAATGGGAGAGGAAGACCTACAATTGCTCCTGATTTTTTTTTCTCAAACTAACCCTTATGACGAATTTTATTATTTCCTGAAATCAAATCTATGAATTTATTTTGATAAATTAAGCTCATACAAATTGAACTCATATGTCATATTCTCTTTTAATTATGTTATCTTCTCTTTAGTATGCCATCTGCTTTTAGTATGCTATGTCGATAGGGATGTCATTCTATCATTAACTAATAGTTACAAATTTATATTTTCCTTGTTATATTCGTATTATTTTTTTAGCTAGGAAAATATAAACCTAGTTATAAATTAATTAATAGTTATGTCATTCAATATTAAACCCACTAATTAAAAGGAAAATATGAATTTGCATTGACAAAACAACATGTGGAAGACAAATGAGAGCACATGCAAGACAAATTACAGACAATTAGTGTTTGGTAAATGTCTCCGGGGATCCAACTCGGACCGGTCCGTCCGTGCCCGTGCCCGTGCCACGGGTATCCACGGACACACGGGCACACGGGTACGGGTATTAAACGGGCCGGATCCGGTTTTTTAGAAAAATACCCGTGAGAACCCGGACCCCCGTACCCGTAACCCGTACCTGTGCCCGTGCCCGTGAGCCTGTGGCAGATTTTTTTTTAATATTTTTTTTTATTTTGGTCTAAAATTCAAAATTTCAACTCAAATTCCCCCCATTCCCCCTATGCCCCACAACCCCACTTTCTACCCGGACCCCTACCCATTTTTTTTTTCAGTTTTTTTTTTTTAAATTCAAATTTTAATCCCTCCAAACAAAATTCTATAAATATACACCTATTCCTTACAAATTTTCACATCTCTCTCAATATTTTTATTATTCTCCAATTTTAATTTTATTGTTAAAAAAAATATAGTTGTTAATTTAATGAATACACAAACGCAAACACGCAAACGGAATTACGAAGGTATTCTCGAAGATTTTTCCGCGAAATTAAAAAGGTAACATTAATTTTTGTTAGATTACATTTTGTTAGATTAAATTTTGCTAGATTAAATTTTGTTAGATTGAAATATTGAATGTTAGATTTATTTTTGTAGAGTAATTTAAAAATTAAATTTGATGTTAGATTTATTTTTGTAGAGAAATTTAGAATTTAAATTGAATGTTAGATTTAGTTTATGTTAGATTTATTGAATGTTAAGTAATTAGATTTGTTATATTTATTGAATGTTAGATTTATTAAATTTGTTAAGTAATTAGATTTGTAAGATTTATTTTATGTTAGATTTGTTAGATTTATTTAGTTTATGTTAGATTTGTTAGATGTGTAGTAATTAGCTTTGTTTTGAATATGTTAGATTTTATTTTTGAAATTCAGATTTATTTTTAATAGGTTAAAAAAGATGTTAGATTTATTTTTTTGAATATGTGTAGTAATTATATTTGTTTTGCATATGTTAGATTTTATTTTTGAAATTCGGATTTATTTTTAATAGGTTAATAAAAGATGTTAGATTTATTTTTTTGAATATGTGAAGTAATTAGATTTGTTTTGAATAGGTTAGATTTTATTTTTGAAATTTCAGATTTATTTTTAATAGGTTAATAAAAGATGTTAGATTTATTTTTTTGAATATGTGAAGTAATTAGATTTGTTTTGAATAGGTTAGATTTTATTTTTGAAATTTCAGATTTATTTTTAATAGGTTAATAAAAGATGTTAGATTTTTTTTTTGAATATGTGAAGTAATTAGATTTGTTTTGAATAGGTTAGATTTTATTTTTGAAATTCGGATTTATTTTTAATAGATTAATAAAAGATGTTAGATTTCTGTTTTTGAATATGTGAAGTAATTAGATTTGTTTTTGAATAGGTTAGATTTTATTTTTGAAATTCAAATTTATTTTTTTAAATAGGTTAAAAAAATGACAACTCCTAATTGGTTGCCCTCCCGGTATGATGTGACCTACCTCCCGAACGGTACTATGCATACTTTACGATGTAAGGTAAAAGGTTGCAAGAAAGGGTATTTTGAGTATGCAAAATCAAATGGTATGTCTAGCTTTCAGAAACATGTCAAAACTCATCAAACAAGAAATGAGGTTCCACGAGAAAATGCTGACCCGTGATTGATGCAAAACCTTGTGAACCCGAATAGTACCAGAACCCCCAATAATCTCTTTTAATCTTTATGGTTATTTTTTAAATTATAAATTTCTAAACATTTTAATTAGTTTTTAAATTATTCATTTTAACGAAAAATTACTAACAAAAAAAAAGTTAGAACTCTGCCTATGTTATTTTGCATAGCCGGTCCCAAGTCCGGAATAAAAGAGGAGAGTAACTTTTATTTTTTAATCTATTGTTTTATAATAAGAGCTTAATTATTTTTAAAGTAATTGATTTAAGAAATTTTTTATTTATATTTTATTATAACAAAAATTATTGAGTTCAAATATACAACCATATGAAATGAATTTAAATTGGTATGAATTTGGATTTATAATTTATTGGTTTTCAAAGAAAAGAAAAAACAAAAAAAGGAACAAAAAAACAAAAAAAAAAACCCGGTTCGGACCCGGACCAGACCGTCCTGCCCCCGAACCCGTGACGGACATGGGTATTAAACGGCAGGGCAGGATTTTTGAAAATAAAACCCGCGATGCCCGGCCTGTTGTGCCCGTGACGCCTGTGACTGTGGCTACCCGTGCCCGTACACGGGTTTTGCCCGGACTGCCCGGCCCCCGAACTCGTGACGGGCACAGGTATTAAACGGGCAGGGCAGGATTTTTGAAAATAAAACCCGTGATGCCCGGCCTGTTGTGCCCGTGACGCCTGTGATCGTGGCTACCCGTACCCGTGCACGGGTTTTGCCCGGACCGCCCGGCCCGGACCGTTTACCAAACACTACAGACAATAGTACAAAAATGTTAAACGAGAATGCATAAAAACAGTATGTGGATAGGGTCATAGGGATGTCATTCTATCATTAATTAATAGCTATAAATTTATAATAAAGTCTAACTAGTGGCTAATCAATGTGACTCGTGGATTTAATTAATGGAGACTAATCAACTCTTAGAGGTCTCTAGAAAAAGGAAAACGACATCACAAATGCTACAGCAATTTAGAGTTGTCAATCAAGAATTTAATTCTCATAGGCAGAGACAAAAAAACAGGCAAATATATGATGACGTGTCACTATGCTATACCCTCGTTTTTTGGATACTTTAAGTACTGAATTTTAATTCCTAACACAACTTCTTAATTGATGGCGAAAAATAAAAGGGAACTAAAACAAAATGAAAAATTGATACTACTATAATTTTTCGTCATTTGGGTTGTTTTTGTTTTTTTCTTTCCATTACAATTTGAAACATAAAATATAAATTTTACGAGCTTTTAAGAAATTAAAATCATAATCACGATTAAATATCTAACTAAATAAGAATTATTTAATCCCGGCCTCCCGGAGGTCCGGATCCGCAACCTAATTTTTAGATTTTGGATCGGGACTGTCCGATTAGAATCCGATGTTCCATCTCAGAATCTGGCGCTTCATCTCGCGCACTCATCTCGAATCGGACGGTCCCGATTTAAAACTAAAAAATTGAGTTACATTAGCGGATCTCGATTCGGCTTCCGGTCCGATAAGGTTGAAAATTGGGAAATAATATTTCAATATAATAATAGTTTCAAATCAGGTTTAGCGTGAGTTGTTATATTCGTATATTTTTAGCTGCACATCACATGGCATTTAAAAGCTCTTTGCAGCAAATGATCAACAACGATTAAAGTGATGTACCTCGAATAAATGAAGTGTACAGTGAAAATGATTTTTTTTTTTATACTTTCTACAAGGTTCCGCAAATTAATATATTAATTTTGTATATCATTAGTTGTCATCACTATTCTTTCACATTGATATTTCAGAATAATAATAAAAAATTAAATCAAAACTATCTTGTTTATCATCACAAGTAGTACCAAGTCTGTAATTTTTCAAAAAGCAAAATTTTATAAAATACTAAATGATCAAAAGGTGAATGTACAGAATTGTATTCATCGTAATCAACTCGGTGCATTTATTTTAGGATCTCTCTATAAAAATAAATATAGCAGCTTTGAGCTGCCAGATTTCATTAACAAAAGCTCAAATGTACTTCTGATTATTTGTACCAGTATCTCTATATGTATCTCAAAAGGCAAAAGGAAAAGGAAAAGGTAAAGGAATCGAGGTATCGACGTATCGTATCAAATTCAGTACGACCGGAGCTGTTTAATTCACATCTAATTAAATACGCTTGGGTAACTTTAAGATTCGTGTGAATCAAGTGTTGAGATTTTGTGTAAATTATAGTTGCAACAATTCAATTTAGTTTAGTCAATGAATTACTACCTGAAACAGAATCTAAGTATAAAAATTAAATTCAAGATAAAGTTTACCACTAGATTCGCTGCGATTTCGTCTAATTGTAGGAGAAGTGATTTTCTTTTCTGTCCTTATGTTAGATGTACGTAACAACAACGACGACAACAACAACAACCACGTCTTTACTCTACACAAACAAATTGATAAACAACTATCAGTCGGTGTGCTAGCACCGCAAAAATAACCTCTTCTTATTCTCTCTCTTTTTCTTTGTTTTAGATGTGTTCAGATAATGAGATATCTGAAATTCCAAACTGATGCATATATTTATAGCCAGATGCACTTGTTCAGTCGCATCTGTTCATTCACACTACTTTGCTCCCACCTATTCATTTGAACCTTTTCAGAGAAATAAAGTATAGAAAATTTGAAATCATATTTTACACAATCCATAAATTATGTAGCCTAGAATGATTAATCCATATTTAATTTCAAAAATTCATTATTAATTTTGGCCCAATATAATTTGATATGGAGGACATTATTTCTAACATCAAGTGCCTACGAATCTTAATGCAGTTTTGACCAAACATCAAACTAAATTTGGTCATGCCCAATTGCCCATTGTCTCCACTCCAATGGTAAAACCTTCTAAAATTCCACTAAAAAAAAAACAAAATAAGGCTGTCTAGTTTGCTCTATGTTTCAATGGGAGATGGTGAAATAGAAGAAAATTAGAGCATCATGAATAAGTCATCGCGCTCCAACTTTATTTATTACCAGATATCGACTCCAGGGATACTGGTACCTGGTACCTGGTACCGTTTGGGGCCATGTTTGTTCCTATCCTAGTATCCATCCTCTTGTCAATTTTGCATTCAGCTTTATTACAGGACAGCTGAAATTTACACTCAGTTATTTTTCTCCTGCAATAAATAAATCATAAATTTTGTCTTCTAGTCTTTTTCTCCAAATTTTTCAACTTTTCAATCTGCCCCAACCGGTGACTGCCTGAGACAATTGTGGGTTCCTTCAGCTCAAAATGTTAATCCCATCAGATCTCGAGAAAATTAAGTATTTTATATATTCATATCACTGGTAATGAGATTAAAATTAATAGTTTGAATTTTAAATTTGAGTAAAAATTTAAAACATCAATGCGAAAAGGCTTTTGCAACCTCTGGTATCTAAAATATGTGCTAAGGATATTCTTGACACCAAAATTCAATAACTAAAATGTTACTCAAAGCGTTGCGACAGTTATTGATGTTCGATTATTCTAAATTAAGCCTACCAAAAATAACCAATTAAATTATAACCAATGAAAATTGTGATTTGTCTTTCCAGTTTCCAGTGAAGAACAAGGGAGAAGACCAAAAATTGCCAAAAGTGACAGCGCACGTTTCAATCTCAAAAGTGAATGACGATTGACGACGGACGACGGGGTAATGAATGATATTGGTTCGCTGTTCGCTGTTCGCTGTTTGCTGTTTCAATGGAAGTGCGGATCCTAGATCATGCTTGATTGAAGCGTTATCGGATATTCGGATTCTAATCCACAGCCCACGAGGCCTCACCTGTCCCACTCTAGCATGCCACGTGTCGCCAATCACTGCGCTTGGGATGGCTATGCTGAGCTGTCGTTCCGCCTCGCCTAAATCACTCCTTATCTTTTATCAACAAAAATATATATATATAAAAAAAAAAAAAAAAAAAAATCTTCATTTAGATGTGCAAAATAAGAAATTAGGATCATGTCTAATTCTTGTTCTTACATTTGCGGAGAAGTTCATTTGGAATGCAATAATTTTTGTTAGCAAGAATAACCCCAAAAATTCACATAATTGATTACAATATTTACAAACTTTTTATTTTGCTTAAACTTAAAAAATAGAGTTTTATTTTCTCTTGTTAAAATTACTAAAATGTGCCGGAATCTTCCATGGATTTTACAAAGATATATTTTGTAACTTGTGAAAAGTGTGATGTTTCACACAAAACATTTTAATTAAGAAATTTACGTTACTAAAAAAAATTGATATCGAAATGACAATTATCATTGGTAATCAAAATATTGGACTAACTAATGATGTGTATAAATCTTTAATATTTTAATATGAGGAGGTTTCTTTTTTTTAGCATAATATGAGGGGTTTCTAACATGGTTTTGGGGCTTTAACTTTAACACGTTTTATTTTGTTAAGAAATAAGAATAGAAGACTCAAATTGAAGATTCACTAACATGTCACTCAAGAATATTTACAAATTTTTTGCGCACAGAAGCATCATCCTAAGAGAAAATCATTTTCATCAGTTTGACTTTATTGTTGCAAATCAATTCGATAGGTTTTAAGTTAAATTCCCAAAGAAAGTTGTAAACTTAACAACACTAGTTCTACTTTGTCACTTGTTATTTGCTCTGCGCATATACAGACAATTATAGTATTTTGACTATGGTTTATGTAAACTGACAAGTTTGTTGAAATCTAGGCTTGACCCATATCTTATTTAAAAAAAAAAAGTTTGTTGAAATCTATGAACTGATCTTTTACATTGTAATTTATTCATTTGATGTCAAAAAAAATTCCTGCTGAAATATCAAATCAGAATACTTAATTTACGTATTTGAGATGTAGATTGATTAATTTTAATTTTTTTAATAGAACTATGATAAAAGTATGTAAAATGAGAGTAGTTTAAATCCTTCCTTTTTATAATCTCTATTTCCATATTGATGTTAAATTGAACTTTACAATGTGTATTTATAATGTCCTGCTTGACTAATTACAACACAAATGCTATTTGTATTGTGTTGTGTTGTACCGCAGAGCAGGATAAATAACACGCTGGAGCTAGTTTAGGAATTAAACAAAATAAATACGATAAAGAACGGCACAGCACTTGTATCAGTTACGTGTTGTAATTTGCGTACTGTGTACAGTGATTATTTGCGTACTATGTAAAAGAGACATGATATGACACAAAATTCGGTACAGAACAACACGTAGACGTGAGATACTGCATGACACATTTTTTTTTCCAAAAATCGTTCCATATTTTTTGAGAACTTTTACTAATTTTTCTTCAATAAACAAATTTAAATTATAAAAATATTAAATATGATTAAACACAACTAACGTGACCAGTCACAATACGTTCGGTTACGACACATTTGGTCATAGCATGACTCACACAACGTGACCATTAATTCACGTATCGTGACCACCTCTCGTGATTTTGATCACAATACAACTCATAAAAAAGTTAATTTGATCACAGTATGATATGACACGTGACCAATATAACAGCGTCTTAACTACGACGTGACACAATTTTTGTAGTCAAAGTACCGCATACTTGATACTTGTATTCATGTTCCCACTTGATATATAGCTTACAAAAGTAAAACTAGGGTGTTCCTAAGTTCACTAAGCTTCTTTGTGAATTTAACTCTAAAATTTGTTGACTTAACTTCAAACGATGAATCTAAATCGTTAAAATTCTTCTGAGTGATGCGTCTACATGTGAAAATTTTTAAGTTTCAAATTAATTTAGTATAAAGTAAGTGGTCAAAATTAAAATGTTTATAATTTAATTTTAATGCATTCATTTTTTTTTAACAAATTTTGATCACTTGATTCTATACAAAATTAATTTAAAATTTTATATATCGACGCATCACTCAAAAAGTAAAAAAATTTCAATAATTTGAATTCATTATTTGAACTCAATCCGACAAATTTTAGAGTTAAATTTACAAATGAAGTTAGAACACCCTAGTTCTCCTTACAATGAATCAACCAAGGTCGTCCACAAATTAAAAATATGAACTGAGAATACAAAGAACTTGATAAATACCGCACATCTGGGGGGGTGAACCAGAAAAGGCGCCATGGAACGACAGACAGTCCTTATTATTCGGAAAAAACCGGTAACTGGTTACAGCCGGTTAAGAAGCAACCTCTGGAATAAGCTCGCACGTACTATAAAACACCATCCCACCTTCAAATCCAGTCATCCTCTGATTCTCTCTCCCCTCTCTAATTACTATCCATCTTTCATCTTTGCAAAGAGGTCCAGAGAAAATGCCGATTAGAAATATCGCCATTGGTAACACCCAGGAGGTGTACCATCCCGGTGCACTCAAGGCGGCACTTGCTGAGTTCATTTGCACCTTCATCTTCGTCTTCGCTGGCCAAGGCTCTGGCATGGCCTATGGTATGTTTTTTCCTGTTGTTTCTCTCACAAAATAACAATTGCACGTACAGCTTAATTTACATTTTTTTTTTTTTTTAATTTCATAGTATTTGAAAGCTGTAATATGTACATGCAAAGCTAGAACTGGTACCTTTTCTTCGATGAGTGCTTTTCAGAGCCTTTTGTAATGACAACAGTTCTTATTTTTATTTTTATTTTACCATTAAGATATATCACGAACTACCAGTCTACCAGAAAAACAATCAAGGCTAAAAGGGTCTTAAATTTTCCCTCTTTATCTGTTTCTTTTCAATGGCAACACAGTTTTCGTCAAAATGTACCCTTTAGCTCAATGATTGAACCTAAATGTCAGAAACCAATTTTATGTGGCCAATATGTAGTGGGTTTGTTAGCGGTTCACACTTTTTCAGTTGCCTCACGCCCTCACCAATAGATAATAAATCCACCACCCTTGTTGCATCCGGAAAAAAATACTCTCTAAAAATGACGTACGTGACATAATTAGAGTTCAAGAAGCAGATCTTCTTTTATCTTCACCAGATAAGCATGCCTGTTGCGGGTCATGTTGTGTAACAACATTTCTCTGTTTGTAAACAGGCAAACTCACCGAAGATGGCGCAAGCACACCAGCGGGCTTAATCTCAGCCGCCATTGCCCATGCTTTTGCGCTCTTTGTTGCCGTCTCTGTGGGTGCCAACATCTCTGGTGGCCACGTCAACCCGGCTGTGACCTTCGGTGCCTTCATTGGTGGCAACATCACTCTCTTCCGTGGAATCCTCTACTGGATTGCCCAGCTCCTTGGCTCAACTGTTGCATGCCTTTTGCTTCGCTTCTGCACCGGTGGCCTCGCCACTGGCACCTTTGGTCTCACTGGAATTGGTATTAATTCATTTCTAATCAATTTTCTTTTATCATGCACATTATGTTCAATTGCTCTTGAATTATTTTGACCACAAGAAATTAATCAATGATAATTACATTATTCGACGTAGGTGCTGCACAAGCCTTGGTTCTTGAAATTGTCATGACCTTCGGCCTTGTTTACACCGTATACGCCACCGCAATTGACCCAAAGAAGGGCAACCTCGGCACAATTGCTCCAATTGCAATTGGTTTCATTGTGGGAGCCAACATCTTGGTCGGTGGTGCCTTTGACGGTGCATCAATGAACCCGGCTGTTTCCTTCGGACCTGCATTGGTGAGCTGGTCCTGGACCCACCAGTGGGTGTACTGGGTTGGCCCACTGATCGGTGGTGCCATCGCCGCCATTGTTTACGATGTCTTCTTCATCATGCACTCTCACGAGCAGTTGCCTACCACTGAGAGTTATTAGAGACCGGTGATGGGTTTCGTAGATAACCGATTAGTGAACGGTTTGCGGTTATCGATTCGGTCTGGTTTGTTAGTGTTCCTTCTTTTGTGCTTTTTTTTTTTTTTTCTTTTCTTTTTAATCTGGATGCAGGTTTGATTCATCTTTTGTGAATGGTAAGATGATGTTGGTTGAATTAATATCTCTCCTTCAGAACATTTTTCTTTCGGTAAAAAGCTGTACGTTGATTCGTGTAGTTGAGTTTCTTGTTAATAATTGTTCCGGTAACAAGTTTGTTTTTCCTTAAATTAATTTCTGGTTTGGTCTTTTCAATTTTATATTTTATTGCTACCTAATCGTTGCAATCTTACTAAATAACATATGAATACTGCTGTGTGTCCATTCGTTTATTAACCAATAATTATTTTATTTGTTAGGCGAATATATATTATTGTTAACAATAAAAGATAATATTAATAAACATGTAGATATAAAATATTCTCCAAATAACATACAGGATTCACAAATGCAGTCGCCACACATCTAGTTTGAAATTAACAGATGAGATCAATTATTTTGCCAGCTCTGAAAATTCATTTTCCAAACAAAAATAAATGAACATTTCTTTCAGCAAATAGGAACTTCAATTAAGAATATAACGACAAAAAACATGTAAAAAGTTAAAAACCACACCGGTTCAAACTCAAAATTTTACAGTTGTGTTCCTTAAAAAATCTTTATATGCGAGTGGCAAATGTTTTGCCCTACTCTCAATTTTCTGTGAAACTACGATATGCTATTGGTTTAGGGTTTGAAAGATTAAAAATAAAAAAAACTGACTTTAGAAAAGAAGAAAGACGATAGAGGAAGAAGAGGATAATACCTCATCGTCGACCCTAGAAAATTAATTTGTCGATATATAATTGCAACAAATAAAATCAGAACCGAAATTAACCCTCTGTTTCTCTATTTTATATAAATTTCTGTTCTTACCCCTATCAGCAAATTGGCGGAGAGGGAAAAGCTAAAAGTGAAGAGAGAGACCGGACGCGAAGGAGTAGGGGTGCCAAATTAAACAGAGCCCCCCCGGTGGCTACATTGTTTGGCGACCAGAATCCGAAATTTTTATTTATACCATATTCCAAAAAAATATTAAATCAAATAACTACTTTTTTTTTTTTTTAGAATTAAATTTCTACCATATCAGTCAAATAAAATGACAAACACTAAAGAGGTGTCCACCAAATGAAATGGCGGACACTGTGATTATTAGGTATAAAATATTTTTTGTCGTTAAACCAAATCCCAAGAACGTGATTATCATAAGCATACACGTGTTATTATTTTGTCGTTAAACCAAAATGTGTTTGAAACAACAGTACGCCGCTCTTCAATAGTTCATTTGGATCGACGATACCGCGCTCTCAACCAAAATGTGTTTGAAATATCAATCGTAACGATTTTTGCATGTGAACTTTAAATAACAAACAAAATTTTATTTGTCTAATAACCACAGTGCCCGCCATTTTAGTTTGATAAAAAATTAATTCTCTCAAAATAGTGGTTATTTAGTTTAATTTTTTTAAATATGGTATAAATAAAATTTTTGGAACCAGATATTTGATGATCATTGTCATATACTCGTATGCCAAATTATTTGACGACCATTTTGTATGCCAATTTATTTGGCGATTCAAGGGACGTTAACTTTTTCAGCGTATTTCCCAATTTGATAATTTCCATTCTTACTTAATTAGTACACAACCACTTCAGTAACCTTTTATTTCCTATTAAAAATTTCGGGACAAATCCAGAGACATTTTTCTATTTTTAATTCATATTTAGAAATTTTCAATGCAAGTCTCAAGACAGTTCTAATTCACTCTTCTATCACTTGTAAGTTTTTTTCTTGACAAAGTGTTTCTGTTCTCTCTCGACCCTACATTGAGAGGAGAGGAGAATGAGAAAGGGGGGGAGGAATCAGAGCCGATCAGAGTTGAGAGCACGCTATTGTCGGAATTCAGAGGGTTGAGTCTCTACGCCATCTTGATCGGAGCGGTTGTGAGTAGATCCGGTTGTCGGAGCACGGCAGTGGTCGAAAAAGTGAATATGGTCATAGAGAGCGATAAGAAAAAGATAATAGGGTAATTCTGAGTGTATATAAATGAGATTAGAGTTATTTAGAGTAGTTTGAAAGATTTTGTGAGAATAAAATAGTAGATTTAAGTTTAGAGTCATTTGACTCGTTGTAAGTTTTTTTTTTTTTTTTTTATCAATGAAATTGTTAGTTAGCACTTAAAACCACTCATTTTCAAGAAGAAAAAAAAAACTAGGGTGTTCTTAAGTTCACTAAGAGTCTCTGTAAACTCAACTCTAAAATTTATCGAATTGCTTTTGAACAACGAATCTAATCCGTTGAAATCTATCTATTTTACGAGTGATGCGTTTACATACAAAAAATTTGAACTTTCAAATTAATTTAGTATAAAATCAAGCGGTTAAAATTAGAAGGTTTATAAATTAATTTTAATGTTTAAATATTTTTTAATCTTTTGACTTTATACAAAATTAATTAATTTTTTTTTTTTTTGCATGTACACACATCAACAATTTGAATTTATTGTTTGAAGCTAATTTAATAAATTGTTGAATTTATTGTTTGAAACTAATTTAATAAATTTTTGAGTTGAGTTAACAAAAAAATTTGATTAACTTAAAAGCCTAGTTTTAAACAAAAAACATAACCTTTTTTTCGTAATAAAGTGCAACAGAGAATCCAGATTCTTCTAGCAGCGACAAGATGATATTTTTGAAGGATCGTGATTCTGAAGAAAAAAATCTAACCCGACAATGCCACGAGGCATATTCACATTTCTTACCTCCTTGTTCTCTCCTAATAATATGACAGAGGAGAACCATCAGTGTTCCTAAGGTCATCATATTTCATTTTCAACTCAATTCTAAAATAAAAATATTAGATTGATTTTAAATAATAAATAATAAATTTTAAAACTCTTCTACTTTATGAGTCAAAAGACGTTCAGTAAATAAATATATTAAAATTAATTTATATATTATCTAATTTTGACCGTTTGACTCTACACTAAATAAATTCGAAAATTAAAAAATTTCACATGTAGACCCATCACTCGTAAAGTAGGATGATTTCAACGGTTTGAATTCATTATTTGAAATCAATTCGATAGATTTTAGAGTTGAGTTCATAAAGTGACTTGGTGAACTTAGGAACACCCCAAATTCTACTCTAATATGACCACTGTTAAGAAGAGATGAAAAAAAAAGAAAAAGAAAATAAGGGCCGTTCGTTGGCTTGGCAATGGATGGGATTTTTTCGGTTAACAAATGTGTGTATTATCTGTTAAAGCATGTTTTAAGGATATTAAAATGCATGTTTTAAAGCACGTTATTTGTTGGATTTTGAGTAACTAAATGAGTACCAACTATAAGAATGAGGTTACAGTTTTTCACTCTTTTTCGAAGTACATATCGGTCTATGAATATATATTTTCGTTTTAAAATAAAATTTTAAAATTTAAACGGTCAATACAAGCAACTCAATATAATTTGATTTCTATAAGTATATATTTATTTGTACGACGAATATTATATTTTCGTTTTAAAATTAAAACAGTCGATTCAAACAACTGAATATAATTTATATATGAAATTTTACATAGAAATAAAATTTTATATTTGTTAGAAAATTTGTATTATTATGTTACATTAGTAGAAGATCTATTTTTTTTTTTACATATAATAAAAATAAAATAAAAATATATAAAATTTGATGATTGACTTGGTACATTTTCTTTATTTAGAAAAAAAATATCGATGATTGATTAGGTACATTTTCTTTATTTAGGACAAATACCAAACCCACAGCTTATTGCCATGCATCAATCATTCATTACTATACAACTAAACTATAGTACAATTGACTTGCATGCGCATTCTTGTCCCTACAATCCTACTCCTACATGTGTTTTTCTTCTTCACAATTAAGTGCACGAAAGTGCTTTAACCATTTGAATAATATAAGAGGATAGCTTACTAACATCAATTAGAACATGACAAAATAATTGCAAAGCTATTTATTATATATGAACGCTGATAGTATTGGATTAATTGACATAAAGGGAGAGACAGCCAGTACACTTTACTGAAAAAAATCATAAGAAAAGCAAAATGATAGGTGCATGTCTATATTATATTTTAAAAATATTAAACACAAAATACTAAAAATTAGATGGATTTTCTGTCATTTTGATAGGGCGTGCATTGAATATAAATTAATTTGAAATTTGATTGCATTCATGAAAAGGTAATTTAAATTCAACTCTTTGTTTTTTTTAATTATTTGCTGCAAGGCTAAATGTGTTTTAAGTTGATTCAAATATGATATACGGTTTAATTTTAAAATTTTATAAAAATAACTTTTTCGAAGATAATTGAATGGATACATCATAAAAATAAATATGAATTACCCCAAACAAAAATATAATAAAAACAATACATCAGATTTAGAGATAAAAAAAAAATGAAACCATTTATTGTTCTGGTTATGACACCTCTATGTCAAAGGATTTTCCTCCTGCCAAGGAGAAACAAACATTATCCCTTTGTAGGATGGATCTTTCAAAACGGACAATCATTACTCATTAGACAACACTAATGAAAAGAAAAAAACTTATAAAAAAAATTATGATAAAAAATAAAAACTAAATGATAGTCTTGATACTTAGTACGAGAGGTTCTCCTAAAGAGCATTTTTTGACAAGTTATATTTAAAAAGTTACATGTCAGGTATTATTTTTATTTGGATAAAAGTTGGAAATCAAGTATAAAATTGTTTAGTATTCACAAAAAAAAAAACAATTTTAAACATACAATTTTTTACACTGAAAATATTATCTTTATTATAAAATAAAAAACTGATTCTCAACATGTTAGGATTTCGAATCATAATTTAGCAAACTAGAAAGTTGACATATTTTATTTGAGGACGATCAGGATTTGCGAATCATGGCCCCTTCGTGTAAATGAGTTGAATTAATTAGCTTAATAAGCTGCTTCTAGAAGCGATTAAAGAAATTGGAGTGAGAAAAATGGATAAAGTTCCAACGGCTTAAGAGAGCTTACCAATTGATTCGCATTCGTTTTTTATTTAAAGATCGGAGGTTAAGTTACTATTTAATATTAATAAAAATTCTTTATTTGAATTTTAAATTTGCATCCTGTCACATAAAAGATGTTGTTTTTGTTACTAAACAAAAAGTTAATTTTCAATTAGATGCATGCATAGAAATCGAATAAAGATTTGTTAACATACAAAATATCACTAATCATTGCGCGCTAAATGAAAGCACTAGTTTATAAGTTCATGGAAAATAAAAACGAACCAGCAAAGTTCATGCTCAATCAGGAAGTGGAATTAGAAAATCTTGATAGGTAAACTGAAATTTAAAATGCTCAATATGTAGTTGGTGAAATTTGAATCTAAATCTCTATATTCTTTTTTTTTTTTTTTTTTTTGAAAAATTAGTAGTGGCTACCAATGTTATATTAATAGATGTGTTTACAACCACTAACCTATTACATCAGTATAATCAGTTATGTGCCACAACAAATTTTTTATGAAATGCACCTCTATTACAGAACCTTGCCCATAGGCCACCCTCTTCCCTTGCCCTGTTGGCATCTTCACACCGCGGAATATAGTTTCGTTACGTTGTTTTCACAAAAACCAAAGAACAACCATAAAAACAGTAGTCCAATCGTGCTTCCTCTTTCCTGTGAAGTGACAAAAATAGAAACAAGATGCTCTCCAAGTTGATTGCACTGTTTCCTGCAATTGGATCAATTCCGAGAACCACTGCCATATCTCTCGTGCATTGGGGCAATAAAAAAAGAGATGGCGAGATGTTTCGATAGGGTAGGCTAAATCTCCATATTCGCTCTAACCTCCATACTACAAATAAATATTTAACATTTTACGAGAGATGTTAGAAGTATATAAATTATTCAAAAAATAATAATAAAATTCAAATTTATGTACATAATTAAAAAATTTAAATTATAGAAATAGCTTAGTACTCGTCCTGACTAACCTTTAAATTTGTCTGTATGCTCGATGTATATAAATTTTCAATTTGAATTTTTGGCACGCGCATGTTTTTTAAATTATATTAGTAGATATTGTCTCTTATTTTCTTTGATGCCTTAGTTTGTGAATTACAATCATCAAAACAACCAAGTTTATATTAATTGTTGATTCTTCACAAGGTATTTGCCCTCTTGGGTTTTTTAATTGAGATTTTTTTTTATAGAAAATAATAAAAAAGTACATGTAATTTTTTATTGGTCAAAAGATCGGTATTAATTTCATCGATAAAAAAATCACCGATCCTAACCCAAATGTTCTTTTTTTTTTATAATAATTATCTCTATTAAAATATAGATGGAGTTATTCTAATATATCTAAATTTTAAGATTTTCATCTATTTTTTTAAAACATTTTTTATTTTAATGAAGAATAAAAAATAAGAACTGGGTTAAAATAAGAGGAATTTGTGCCGATTCTAACTTTTAAATCAGTAAATCTCCTACCGATTATTCTATCTATAAAAATTTATTGGTACTCTTTCAGTTTCTCTCTTCTTTTTTAATATTTCCTATAAACAAAAAAAAATAGCTTTATAATTTCCTTTCACTTTCACAGTTGCAAAAGTACAGACATAACAAACAGGTGCATAATAGTATAATACAAGGACGCGGAGTAATGAAACTGTCAGCAATACCCATTTCTTTTCCAAAATATCACATTATCACAGACTCACAGTATCAGGCAATCATGATCTGAGATTGTGGGGTCCATGAGACAGTGGCCGAGCGGCATATGCTAGTACAAGATTCCCTGAGAAGTGACAAGAAGTTTGATGAATGGCATGGTTCTCTGTGTGGCGTTTCTTTAGTTGCATTTGGTGTGGCTGTCAACAAGCAATGAAGCAACTAGACAAATGTCCTTGACATTCAACAACTTAAAAATTAGACAGACTCCGTGGCAAAATTTATGAGACTGTGAGAGCGGCATGCATAGGGTCTCTATCAAGAGAGAAACTAATTTTAAGGATATTTTAGTTGTTAGTCAAGTAAAGGTGATTAAAAATTTGCAGAATAAATAATTTCATAAAAAAAATAAGTTGTCCAAGTCATAATCTGTCATGAGGAAATATTGCATATATATAAATATATAATTGTTAATGTAATTATTTAGTTGTTATTTACTTGATTCACATTATAAAAGTTAACCATTATTATTGGATAATCAACAATGTCAGCACGTTATCAATAATCTTAACAAGAACATTAAATCTAAGTATGAATAAATAAGTATATAAATAAATAAAAAGTAACACAGGGTTAAATCTTTAACGGATAACTTCTTATAATTAAATAAAGGAACTCACAAGTCCCATAAGAATTTGTGCTTTGTAATATTTCTAACACCTGCATTTGGCTAAAATTACGCTTGTTGACATTTACCATTTTGCTAAAAGTCTACAATCCATTTAGATTTGTTAATGTAATTGGATAGAGATCACCTGGTTCCGGAGGGCAGGATTTTTCTACTTCCAGTGAAACTAACAAGTAGGTTCAGACAGATTTATAAATTTAAATATTAATTTTTAATTTTAGTGTGGCCCATTTAGGAGGAGAGAATTCAGTTCCAATGTAATTGAGGTCGTAAATGGCACATCAATTGTATACTACACGGAGGTCGAGTCAATAAAGAGGGGATGAGGTGGTCCTTAATTGACACGATGGATCCAATGCATGGACAACGGGTTGATCCAACCAATTGAAAGGACCACTAATTATTTATTTATTAGGTCTCCTGCCAAGCTGGCTATGTCAAGTTGTGTTTATTAATTTGTCATTTATTTCTTTTCCTATGTCTTAAATTCCTAGGCGTTATCATTAGTATTAAAAAAAAATTGAAAACAAAGAATACGATGATGTATATATATGAAAACTGAAATACCAAATTACAAAATAACCACCTAAATCTAACACAAATTATGAAAATATCATCACCGAGAGAAGTACTTGGCTTTTAATCCGGTGCCTAATTTATATCGTTTTGTTCCGAAATGCTTTTCTTACTGCTTTTGGGGCTCTAGCATGGACTATCTGAAAATTGCGTAATTATGTTTGCTTTGATCATGTCTCCTGTGAGACGATTAGAATGTCAGTTACAGTTATTCAAATAATTCACTGGGCTTATCTTTGGATAGGGGGAAATACTGGTACAACTGAAGCCTTGGACCAATGGATGCCAACAGACCTTAGCCACATCCCTCTACAATCTGAGATGCGGAGCTCTCTCTCCCCTGAACGGGTGTTGCTTGAATCTGCAAACACTGAAGACTCTGACTAGCATACGGATTAGCAAACACTGAATTCCTTTAAGTGAGATGAGCGTTTTCTTTCAAAACTGCTTTTGCTTTTGATTTAGTTCTATTGCTTTGCTTGTAAGACCTTTTATTTTGCGTATCTGGTATGAGCTGAGATACTTTCTCATAACTCTTAGTAGTATGTAACCTAATTTTATGTTTAAATCAATTGAAACAGGCCTCTGGCCTTTTTACTAAAAAAATAAACATATTTTCATAATAAGTGATCACATGATGCACCAATCATAGTAGCAAGATTCGCAAATTATTTACGAATAATTCATTTTTTGGTGATGCCGAACCAAACATTAAATTATTCGGTTGACCGAACTTTGACGATTTTTCCCGAATAATTCCCGAATTTTACGATTTTTTTTTCCAAATTTCTTGAATTTTTCTCATATTTTTTTTGGTAATTTTTTTTTACTCCCTTACAAGACTAAGATCTCTAATCTGAATAATACCGAATCGTTCTCGAATTATACCTGAATTATTCTCGAATTATGAATTTTTAACCTCGTCGAACCGAATTTGAATAATTCATTTGTCACCATGGCACCAATACATATGGAAATATATACTCCTCTCCTGCAAGAGTCACGGAACAATTTCAGAGCGGATTTATGTGTAGATTTGAAAGACCTTTTTTATTCTTTCTTTTTTGAGATTTATGTGGCATATTTTGTTTTTTGAAAACAAGCAAGTTTTGCTTCCATCTCATCTCTTGTAGTAGTAGAAGAGAGAAAAAAAGAAGAAGTGAGAATTTCTTCTTTTCAATAATATTTTTGTTGTTGTTCAGAATAGCAATCCGTCATTATTATTCTTACAGTAGAACTAGGGTGTTTCTTCTTTCAAGACTCAACTCTAAAATTTATTAGATTGATTTCAAACAACGAATTCAAACACTTGAAATTCTTCTACATTACTAGTGATCGTCTACATGCAAAAAATTTAAAAATTTAAAATAATTTTGTATAGAGTCAAGTGGTCAAAAGACGTCCAAAAAGTAAATGCATTAAAATTAATTTATAAATCTTGTAATTTTGACCACTTTACTTTATACTAAATTAAGTCGAAACTTTAAAATTTTCACATGAAGACGCATCATTCATAAAGTAAAATGATTTCAACGGTTTGGATTCGTCGTTTGAAACTAATTCGATAGATTTTAGAATTGTGATCACAAAAAGACTTTGTAAACTTAGGAACACCCTAGTATACTTATTACTGTTCTTTCTTTCACTCTTTCAACTACTAATTTTTTAGCTTTATTGCTCAAAACATTTTTAAGTCTATATGCTTTTCTATACTCAAGAGTAGATCCACAAGCTGTAGGGCTCATGTAAAGTGGAGTTCGTAGCCATATCAGAGGCTTGGATTCTCTACGCATAATGACATAAAATGGGCTGGAAAAGGTAAGAAAATTTAATGGGTTCAAAAGAGTATCAGATCTTTATTGGACCGAACTATACTTCAATTAATGTGTCATGTACTCGGGTGACTCGATTTTAATCTACAATAACATGATGGGCTTTATAGAGCATATGAAGTGGTCGAAGAATGTGCGCATATATGACGGGCTTGATAAGAGTATCGGACCTTTGTTGGGCTGGGCCCGGTTTCACTTATTCATTTCCTTTTATGAATGGGTCCATGTTAATCTATTTTTATGAATGCATAATTTGTTTGTAATTGATTAGCACAAATTAATTGAAAGGTTTCTTCATGTTAATTGATTCTTTTACAACACGTGCAAAATTCAGTATAGTTTTTCACCACTTCCAATATTTTGGATATGAGTTCAATGAACTTATTGCAAAGGTTGCCTGCTTCCATTTCTTTTTAAAACCAGATATCAGAGCGTACTTTGTTAGTGTAAAATGAAGGTACATCTCACTCGCCTCTTCCCAGTACGCATCTGCCATGGATCTCTAGATAATTAAATTGAAAGAAAAAAAAAAATCAAGGTCCAATTTGAAACACGCTATCTTCATGCCAGTACACAGAACGCACAAATATCACATACAAAGAAAGGCAAGGAAAAAGAGAAATAGAAGAAAGAAACAAACCAACAAAAGAAAGAAAAAGAAAAGAAAAAAAAAAGAAAAAAAAAAGAAAAAAGAAAGAAAAAGATGACCAGCATGCGATATTTGCAACATTCCAATGAACACTCAGGGTAGGATACACAAATGCACAAGGTGGCACAATATTAGTTAAAACAAGTTTTCACTAACTCAATTTACATCATTTCCACGGTTCTTGATATCTCCTATGAGCAACAACCAGGCCCACCATTTGCACTGTTGCCATTCTCTTGCTTCTGTTTCAATATGTTCCTCTTAACAACTGATGATCCTTCATCTAATAAGCTCGGAACCTCTAAAATCTGGCACAATCGAAGCAGAAATTGTAAATTGAATACTGAACTTACAATGGATTATTCCATAATGCAATTACTATGCAATCCGTTCATAATCTGTGTTACTGTGGATAATTCCATAATGCAATTATTATGCAATCCTTTCAAAATCATTATTGATGAATTCAATTGAATTGTAATGCTCTTGTTGCATCATTACTTTGTGGTTTAATGGAGAGATTATATGACAAAATACTAATTTTTGCATACACCTGGGTTTCCCCATCCAAAGCTGTTTTGATCCAAAAAGTTAGACATACAAAATATAAAAAGTACTGATGCATTGAATTTACCTTTAAAGCAAGTTCTTCAAAACATTTCTCCACATTTGATCTTGTTTTGGCACTACACTCGAGAAACAAGCAACCTGATTCTTGAGCAAATGCAGCCCCTTCTTCTTTTGTTACCTCTCTTTCACCCTCCTACTATGCGGAACAAAGATATCAATTTATAGTATAAGATGGTGGAGAGAAATAAAATTTATGTTCATGGGTCCAAATAGCGTTAGTTGCTGACTTATGGATGGTTTTTACCATTCATTATTACTGAAATAACAGCTGCATAACATCATATTCATATCAAAATGTTATCATCCTTTATTGTCTGTTTGTGTTTTCTTCTGATTTGTTCCAATAAACTCTGCACATATTTACTAATGTGCCAACAGGGTTGATCAAAATTGCCAAAATATTTTTGTAATTTCATCTCCTATTCGATATTTACAGAAAACAAGTTTTGAACATTTAGCACCTTAGACCTTTAGTGAAAACATCTCAATTGCCTAGTCCTTCACGTCAAAATTCAATTCATATGATTTATATATGTACTCTCTTGGAATTATCAAATTTGCTCTGGATATAATTTGACTACCTCCATTTTCCGACTTTTGACACCTGGACTTATAAAACTTTTGAGCTTATGGGTCATGTTTGGTTGTGGAGTAATATTACTCCGGATTAAATTTCTTACTCAGAACTAAGACGGATTAAAATAATCATGTTTGGTTGGAATTATGTTGGAATTTGGTGAAGTAAGCTAATGAAGAGAGAAAAATTATAAGATGATGTTACTCTAACCGCGGGACTCACGGGTGGAGTTACTCCACCTCTCTAGGTGGAGTAACTTAATCCGGATTAACTCAAATGTTACTCCATCTTACTCCTTCAAATTTACTCCTTGTTTGGCTCCTTAAAGGTGGAGTAAAAGACTTACTACACCACTTACTCCACAACCAAACATGACCATAGTTACTAATTAGTTTCTATTCACCGGAACATTAACTTTACGAGTGAAATGATTAAATCACAAAATTTTAGCTTCTTCGTCTGTATAATTACTAGAATTCTTGTATGTTTTCTTTTAAGCCATTGAAAATTATCACCGTTTTACTACAAATTAAGAAAACCCATGAAAATGGAATGTATATCCTAATTGTTTTTTTTAAATTAAGAAACAATGATCAAATACTTAATATGCTTGATAATCTTCTTTGAAAGATAACAATAACAATAGAATGTATATCCTAATTGTTTTTTTAAAATTATCTGATAAATTATCCAAAAGAAATTAGGGTATTTTAGTCATTTATCTCTAACCTCATCTTTTCTTGTGCGCATGTGTGTGTTGGTTTATATAGTGATTGGGGGTTATGGCCCTTAACTTTCTAGTTTCAGACAAAGAATTCATTACCATTGGCTTCACAAATGCAACTGGTAAGTATAGTGCAAATGACGGTTCATATATTGAGAAGTGAGCATACATCTTGAAGGTGTATTTTAAATGAAGATAAATATGTAATAAGACGGTGGAAAACATCTATTAATATATTATCTTAGTAAGGCCAAACAAGAAGCCTTAAATTAGAACATGTGCACAGCTAGCTAGGAACCCACAAAGTCAGACAAACTTTTTATTGCTATGACTATTATTAACATTGATAACCTTGAGATGTGAAGTGATATTAAATCACAAAAAATTAAGCATAAAATACGAAAAAGAGAGACAAAAAAGTGGGACCAATACCTTGTCAACTTTGTTTCCAACAAGCATCTTGATACAGTCTTTGTTTGTTGAGTAGAGCTCTAACTCCTTGGCCCACACATCAGACAAATTTGTAAAAGTCTCTCGCCTTGTAACATCATATACTAAAAATAGGAGTGTTTAATTGGAATTGTTCCATTCAATTTCAGAAGCTGACAAATGAACTGAGACATAATTTTGTCATTACCTAGAATAATTCCTTGAGCACCTCTGTAGTAAGAACCAGTTAAAGTTCTAAATCTCTCCTGTCCAGCTGCACAATTTTCCAAAGCACATCAAAATTCCAATTGAAATAAAAGATTAAATTGGTGCACATTAAATTAGGAGCATTATTTACTGGACTAAACCAGTTCCATTCTGAGAAAAAACTCAGGATTGTTGATTTCTTGTGCTTAATTTGTGTTTGGTTTAATTCCAAATTCGTTTTCAGTTTTAATGTCCACATGCCATATCACTTATATTTAAAGTGGCGTCTCATCAAAATTTTCACATTATACTACTATCGCCTGGTAATGTGCCAAAATTAACTTTCTGTTAACATGGAAATTTTGAATAGTAATTTATGTTAAAATACTGCCAAGAGTTTTCTGGACATTCTTCAATGATATCAGAAATAAAATTGAAATTATTGTTATATAGTATTAAAATTAAAATATCTAACATAACTAACCTGTGTCCCATATAGTGAGTTTAAGTTTCTTTCCACCAACATCTAGCACCTTTATTTTGAAATCGACTCCTGATCAAATGCCACATTGTTGATAATGTTAGAACAATCCAAATTTAGATAGTATAGAGAAAAATCAAAGAAATATGAAAAGTTACAAATGCAGTTGTCAATTTAAAAATCAAATAGGAATAGCTCCTGAATAATTAAAAGGTGCTATATGATATATTGAATTAACTTTATTTTCACACAGACCAGTTGTCCATTGATTCAGCAGTAAGTATTTAAATTCATTCTAGGCACTGAATAATTATCCTCTATTTGAAATACCATATATTTGGATCGTTCTTACAAACTTCTCCAATTGATATTACCAATGAAATAATTATCCTCACAGTATGCCAATCAGCATTTAGTAAAATTAAATATAGGAGATAATGGAAACATTACAAATTGAACATGAAATTTACAACCAGAGGGAATATATCAAATGATTACTTCTTTTCCCATATGTATGAATCATTTACAATCAAAACTTCAAAAAGAACATTGACTCACTTCCAGCCGTAAGAACATGATTAGAAACTAGAGCTTCAATTCTTTTTCACTAAGTAAAAAACTTCACTTCAGTAGCTGATCAGTTTTGAATTTTGATCAACATAATTTTGTCCATTTAACTTCCCAAGGAAAACCAATAAAGTATTTGGGTTAACACTTGCATATATGTACATAAATAGAACCAGCCTTGTACTTCGCCAAAAAAATTTAGTCATAATAGGGAAAGGTACTGACTAACTTCAATCGGAAAAATTAGGAATTATAAGCTCACATAACCATTTATAAACAGTAAACTGATAGCATGCATGGAAATGTATGCCAACCAACCCTGAATGCATAAGATTTCCCAATATAGTTCATAACTAGAGGAATTAGAGAAGCAATAGTAACTAATAAAACTATAAAACCATGGTAATTACCAATTCAACAAAATACCGATTATAGCCACGAGCAATTACTAATAAAACATAACAGAAACTCAGATCCAGCAATCCCAAAATACAATAAAATCAGAAAAAAATGGACAGAAAAGTGTTATAAGTACCAATTGTAGGGGCTAGATCCTCGAGCTGAGAAGAGATGAAACTAACTAGCAAGCTACTCTTTCCCACCCCAGAATCTCCGATTAGAAGAATTTTAAAGGAATAATCGTAACCGCCATGGCTACCTCCAGTGGGTAAAGAAGCCATCTAATCTCAAATCAATCAATCCTTAATCCCTCTCTAATCTCTATTGTTTCTCTTGATCTCAGATGATCTCACTCGGTCTCTCTGTGGCGCAGATATTGGGTGGGGTTGGTGAGGAAAGAGAGAACGTGTAAAGCGGTATAAAGGGGGTGTAAAGGGAATAATGTGAACAAAAAAGTTTTACAAAAAGATTAAGATCAGACAGAGAGAGAAGGAATAAAGAAATGGCGAAAGAAAGAGGGAGAGGTAAAGGAAGAGGTATATGCGTAGCGTAAGTCGGACTGGAAAGAAGATCAGAGAGAGAGATCGAACGATGCACTGACAAGGTGGTGCTTTTTCCCGTAGGATCAGGAAAAGACCGTAAGAAGGGGATGTTCAATTGGTATTGGATCAAAATCGGTCCGATTCCTGAAATTAACCGTTCGATTGACTTCAAGATTTGAGTGTACACTACAAAAATCGTGTGGATCAAGATTACACGAATATTAACAAAGCTCAGACGGCTCCGACCAGACATCGGACAGATTTTTGGTCTAGTTCCCATCGGACGCCCTCTGGTTCTTAGTTTGTGATGTTCCGTTCGTTGTGATGTGGTGGAATAACTACATGTGTGGCGGGTTTCATCCAAAAATCCTAGTAGGTGGCAGTGGATTACTATACGAATTAATACTTCCGTGGTAGTTACAGGAAACGGGAAACTCTCCCTTGCCGCCCGTTTCATGGTTTATGGGACCGCATTACTTCTCCATTTGACTGGAGAAAGAAGCTTCCTTTAGACGCATTTCTGTTTAATATATCTGAGAAAAAAGAAAATAATATGTTTCTATGCTCTAGGCTCTAGCTATCAATAAGACCTAATATTCTTAAAATAAAAATTGAGGTTATATAATTTTTTTTCCTAATTTCAACAAAGATTATTTCAAAGATCAATAATTTATTAATTAATATCTTTATCACCAAAGTATGAACAACTTAACTATATTATCTATTTTTTAAATTATTCTGTAAAGACAAAACCGTCTGTATTAAATATGTACAAAGTTTAACAACATCTTAATATTTTTAGGATTATTTATGATTTTATTGATGTGATGGGATATATTGTTGTGCAACTTAGTTGAAATTGGAAAACCAACATTAATATTAGTTGGTGTTTAATAAAATGGATTATAAAAAATTCTATTATTTCCTCATTTGAATAGTTCGTAGATCAAACTTAATTCAATTGAAATGTTTTTAGTTTTTGACAAAAATAATTTGTTAAGATTGGACTTGTATTTTTAAAAAGCTCAATGGATGATTATTTAGTTTTCGAATCATAATGAATTTTTCATACATATAACTATTTTAAATCGAATTTGACATGACTTCCGTAGTTTCCAATTACTAATAGCAACAAATGATTTACAAAAACTCTTTTAGTTGCTATGAATATATTCATAGGTGTTGATGACCCAACTGATTTTGCTATCAATATTTTAGGTCCCAAAGTCTTTTATCATCTTCCATGTAGTGGCCCTAGACCATTCGCTACAAAATCAAATATATTACGGTATTGCAATATTTTTACATTTTAAAAAAAAAATAGACACTAAAAATTTATATTAGGAGCAAGAATTGTTACATTGTTGTTATGCAAACATTTATTATTTCATAAATATATTGCGAGTAAATATATATTAAGTTTTTTTTTAATAAAAAAGTTTCAATACACATGTTATTTTCGAGAATTAAATCTGCGAAACGGGGCTCGTCCCATTGCATTAAACTCACAATTCACAATTGGTATAAGAGTTAGTTGCTTATTATTATTTTCTTGACATTTACTCAATAGTTGAATGGATATGTGGGTATTTTATGAAAAAATAATCATAACAGAATGGATACATCACAATCCATTTCCAAAAGTAATGAAGAGAATCATCTCAATCCATTTCCAAAGGTTAGTTACACTTGGTAGTCTGGTACTGAGTACACATCAGAAGCCTGACCTGAGTTGTTGCTGAGCACGCCAAATAGTGCAGCAAGACCACGGATTACGGGTCCCACTTATACTATTTCACAAATCCAAATATATGTGGGTCACAGATTAGTGAGTCGTTGTGTTCGCAATTGGATATATACAGCTTGGTGTATTGGATGTATATAAACTGATAGCCACTATCAGTGTTTCAAAAAAAATTGGAGCATTAAATAAGCGCAGACAAATTTGTTGGATTCCTCGCTCCGAGTAACTCAAATGTTGAGTTTACATCCAATCAGAATTGAGGCGAAATGTACGGGTCGGGACTCGGGACTTATTTAATATTCATGTTATAACATATATATCAGACGATTCGGATCTAAACTCAAATTTTGAGTTACCTTAGTTGATATGAATTCAGTCTCTTCAAAGATGAATCTGATCTGATAAACAGTTCGAAATACGACTCGGCATGAATGTAAAATCAGACGATTCACAATTCGATACGATCTGAATTCAGAAAATTTGAGGCTCAAATGATTCTTCAGAGACAATTCTTGACAAACAACGCTATTAATCAAAGTTAATCAGGTGTGATCATATTATAAAGATTAGGTCGGATTTTAACTAATTTATTTAAAAAAAAACCACCACTAATTTTTTATGATAAATTAATTAAAACTTGATCCGTATCTAATCACGCAAAATATAAAATTCGATGTTTTCTGAATCGAAATTGTCTGTCGGTGGATTGATCAAGGGGGATGAGTTGTGTGGTCACCATAGTTGCTCATATCCTGGTAAGCCCCACCCCTGAAAGATCGAAACTGTTTTTTTCCATCATGTTATTTTCACGTGACGTACAGTGCACAAACAGATGAATCTTTAGAATTTTTTTTTTTAGATTAAATCTTAGAATCCGTCTAATTGTACCAAAGATTTTATACCCACTTTTTATCCAAACCAACTGTCATTTGACTAGCAGGAATACTGTAACAATAAAAAATAGATACTGTAACAAACAATATCGAATACTGTAAAAGATGAGATCATTTTAAAAAAAAATAACAATTTCCAACTTTCAACATCTTTGTACTTTGTACTTTCAAACTTGTTGTACATTGATAGTTAATGACAGTTAACTGTACTTGATTGTACTTTAAAAACTACCAACTTGTGTACTTTTCTCTTCTAGAAGTTTTTAATTTTTTTTTTCAAATTTTTCTATCGTTCTAGAAGTTTTGTTTAATATTTTTTTCATATTTTTTAATTTCTCATTTTTTTCCCATTTTTTTTAATTAAATAATATGTAAAATTACAGATTTAAACTAATAAAATTGAATATAGTAAAAAATAGCTATGTAAACTGCAAAAATAACGACAAAATTTATATTCAATGAATATTGTAATAATAAATTATGAAAACTGTAACAATGAAGTATGAAAACTGTAACAATGAATACTGCAGTAATGAAGTATGAAATCTGTAACAATTACGATCACAACTACAATACAACAAAAATATCACAAATATTATAAACAAACATAACTTTGTCCAAAAAACACTCTTCAGCAAACAACTTAACAAACTTTGTCCAAAATAAAGAACTTTGTCTAGCAAATAACAAACACAAAATCTTAAACTACAGATATTTGATGTTTATTGTTGGGATGCGTCAGAAGTTTCATAGCAAGAATCAAACGCTCCTTGAATACATCTTCCTGCAAAAAAATACGACAAATCTTACAATTAAAACTACAAATATTACAAAGAAAATAAAACTACAAAAAAATAATGTACATCAATCAGTAAAAAATACTGTAACAGCTGTAGACAAATAATGTAACAAATTAACTAATTCTGAACATGAATTAGTATCCAATACTGTAACAACTGTAGACAAATAATGTAACAAATGTAGAAAAATAATGTAATAAATTAACACATACTTAACATCAATCAGTATCCAAAATTGTCCCAGCTGTAGACAATTAAACTAAGACTGAAAATCAATCAGTATCAAATACTGTAACAATTGAAGATAAATAATGTAACAATTGAAGACAATTACACATACTAAACATCAACTTCAACTATATCAGATAACAACATATCAATTTCTAAATTTTCATTCAAATTAATGTCCATTGTATCAAAATCTGTAACAGATCAATATTAAACACTGCAACAAATGCAAATCAACAATGAAACAATAGTAAAGCAATATTGTAAAAAATAGAAACTAATAATGTAACAAATTCAAACAAATACTGCAACAATTCTAAACAAATATTGTGACAAATGTAAATCAATAATGTCCATTGTATTATAACATGGGAAGATCAACAACAAATACTGTAACAAATGCAAACAAATTCAGCAACAAATGAAAAATAATAATGTAACAAATGCAAGTCAATTAATATAACAAATTTAAACCAATACTATAATACATTTAAACAAATACTGTAGCAATATTAAACCAATACTGTATAAAATATTAATACAATATACATAACAAATACAAATAACTGAGGAATACTGCACAATAGCTCAACCAGGTTGTAATAATCTATTCTAAATATTGTAACACTGAATCCAAATCTGTATAAAATTCAATTCAAAAAAATATTCATAACGAATATCAAAATCATGAAAACTACACAATGAATCTAAATTTAGACTCTATCAATGGGATCTCTATCAATAGGATCTTAATTTTGAAAGGCAATTGATACAAAAAATTCTTCAAAAATGAAAATTCAAATCTAATTTCGTACAATTAGTGATGAACTACTGCAAAAATCCAGAAAAGAAGATCAAACAACAGTGAGATTATAGATTAGCAACTTACTAATAGTCTCCTCGCTACTAACTGCAGCTTCTGGATCTATCAAATCTTTAAAAACTGACAACCTGCACCAATAGTCTCCTTCTATCTTCTTCAGATCGTCTCTCTATCTTCTCCAGATTGTCTCCTACTTTTTTTAGATCACCTTTCTCTCATCTCCTGGCTCAGATCAGATTCGAACACCGAATAAAAATAATGGCTCTCACAACGTAAAGTGGTCAAGATCTAATTTTACCTAAGTAATTTTAAATTTGAAAATTTGCATCGAAAATGCCAAAGCAAAAGAGACAAAAATAGAAATTGGATTCAAAGCAAAAGTTTCAATTTAGAATCGGAGTTAAATGTAAAAGACAGAACTTCATAAAAAACAATAAAAGAGAATATTGAAGAAAACAAAAATGCATCAGTAAGCGGTCCAAGTTTTTGCTCGATTCGAAAAAATTGAAGTGCTTTCACGAGATGCTCATAATATTAAGCGGTGGCTTCAGAAAGAATTAGAAAGGACAAAAAGACCGGAGAGAAATAGAAATTAAGCAGAGAATTAGCGAGAATTTTCGGAGAATTTAGATCAGCGGAGGAATTTTGGGCGAATTAAGATCAGCGATGGAAAAATTGAGAAGAAAATAGAATGTGAGAGATAGATTATGAAAGTTTTTAAATATGACAGTTTGAGACGATTATTAAAAGTAGTTGAAAGTGGGGACCGGGACGGTGTGGGTACAAATCGGGTACAAAATACTGGGCATAAAAACCTTTTTTCTAAATCTTAGCATCTGCATTTCTGAAACTCGTGGAGTTTCAAAATAACTAATAACTGAATTTTAATAAATTTTAGTCTCTCTGAATTTCTAAGCCTCTACATTCTTCCTGAAACTAAAATTTACCACATCAATATTTAATTAAAACAATACTCATTTTTTTCCGTCAATTTTTTTTAGCGCCGCTATTTTCTTTCTCTTCTCTGTCATTCCTATTTCCTTCCGCTTCTCCACTTCTTTAATTCTCACAGTTTTGGTTGTACATGCTAAATAGCGAGACATTACTGCGACAAATCACTTCAAGTTAGGTCTGCTAAACGAGTCAGGCCGACTCATGGACTTAGAGCTGGACTTTTGAACGAGTCAAAATGAGCTGAGTCCGAACTCGGAATACTTCTTCTTCACCCTAACCGAGTCGATCCGATCTGAGCCGAGCCGAGTGTCGAACCATTCCCTTCTCCCTGTTGAAGCTCCATCGAAATATTTCTTCTTCACTTCTCCGATTGAAGCTCCGTCGCTCCATCGCTCTCTAGTCTCCATCTGCTCTCTCTTGGTTGCTCTCCAGTTTCCATCTCCTCTCCTCTCAGGTGTGCTCTCTCTCTCTCTCTTTTTGAGCTGTTTAAATTGGATAGAAATAAGGTGTAGCTATTCGATATAGAGAAATAGAGAGAGAGAAAAGATGGAAGAAGAATGAATTCTAATTTTTTTATTAATTTCTTACAATCTGATTACAGCTCTTTATATAGACTAGTTACAAGATTATGCTTAGCTCTAACTAGCTACAGTTCATCTCTAACTGATTATGTTATTAGTGCCTAACTAACTGCTGTTACAAGGCTAACTAATTACTGTTACACGGCTGTTTAGTTACAACTGCCAATACCCCCCCTCAAACTGAGCATCCAAGAAATCAAGTAGGGAGGATGTGAAGTTTGGTACGCAGCAGCTCAAGCCGTGGAGCAGGAAGAGCCTTCGTGAAGATATCGGCCAATTGGTCCTTGGAGCATATGAATCGAACCAATAATTCTTTGGACAAGACTTTTTCACGAACGAAGTGGAAGTCGATCTCGATGTGTTTTGTGCGAGCATGAAAGGCCGGGTTAGAAGCAAGAAAGGTGGCCCCTAAGTTGTCACACCATAAAATCGGTGGTGAGATGAGAGGAACCCGAAGTTCATGAAGAAGATGTCGAATCCACATGAGCTCCGTACATGCATTAGCCATGCTACGGTATTCTGCCTCGGTACTAGACCGTGAAACCGTGCTTTGCTTCTTTGAACTCCAAGAAAGAATGTTTTGTCCTAAAAACACACAAAACCCCGAAGTTGATCGTCGATCATCGGGACATCCCGCCCAATCGGAGTCCGTATAGGCATGGAGTTGAAGTGAGGATCTTTTATCAATGGTAATGCCAAGATGAATGGTGCCTTTGAGATATCATAAGATTCGTTTAACGACATTCCAATGATCTTCGGTAGGAGATTGCATAAATTGGGATGCTCTATTCACGGCAAAGAAAATATCGGGCCGAGAAATTGTGGCATATTGAAGAGCACCCACCGTACTCCTATAAAGATGAGGATCGGTCATGGGAACACCACAATTCTTGGAAAGAGAATCCGAAGGAGACATTGGTGAAGTATAAGGTTTTGCCCCATCCATTTTTGTGCATAAGAAGAGAGAATGAATGTAGCTAGGTTGAGAGAGATGAATCCCATGAGAAGTAGGGTTAACTTGGATTCCTAAGAAAAAATGCAAAGGTCCAAGGTCTTTGAGCGAGAATTTAGAAGCAAGAGAAGAAATGAGGGAGGTGACATGATGACTAACGGAGCTTGTAATGATGATGTCATCAACATAAACAAGAATGATAGTGATTGAAGAAGAGGAAGTGGAGATAAAGAGTGAGGGATCAGATTGGGAGGCTTTGAACCCAAGAGAGGTTAGAGCGGAGGCAAGTTTATGAAACCAAGCTCTTGGGGCTTGTTTGAGGCTGTACAATGCCTTCTTGAGGCAACAAACATGAGACGGAAGAAGAGGATCCGAAAAACCAGGAGGTTGAGCCATGTAAACACTTTCTTCAAGGTCTCCATGTAAAAAGGCATTGTTAACATCGAGTTGATTGATCGGCCAACCATGCGTAACAGCAAGGGATAGAACTAACGAATAGTAGTGGGTTTAACCACAGGACTAAACGTTTCATGATAGTCGATTCCTTCCTCTTGAGTATAGCCCTTTGCCACAAGGCGTGCTTTAAACCGTTCAATTGAGCCATCTGATTTTTTCTTGATCTTATAGATCTATTTGCAACCAATGACATGTCTATCGGGTGGTAAAGGAACAAGATCCCACGTACGGTTTTGAGCTAAGGCATTAAGTTCATTTGCCATGGCTTGACGCCATTCAATGTGTTTGTTTGCTTCTTTAAAGGAGGTGGGCTCGATGAGAGGAGGAGGAGGCAAGGGATGTTTAGTGGCAAGAAACGTGATGTGATCTGGAAATAACTTCGGTTTTGAAGAATTTGTTTTGAGCCGAGTTTTCATATGATGTTGATTGCAGGGAGCACTTGAAGAGCTGTCGGTTATAGGTAGAGGATGATCTAGAGGAGTGGCACAGGTTGCATTAGTTGGTATCGGCCCAAGAGGATCAAAAACAAGAGCTGTGATGGACTCAGTTGCAGCCGGCCTAGGAGAGAAATGAGTAGCAGGCCGAACAGGAGAAAGAGGAGTAGCAGGTCGAATAGGAGAAGGCCCAGTCGGATTGTGCTGAGAGGAGGGAGAAATAGCAAACCCACTGGGACTGGGCTGTGGAGTAGGCGGCTTGGCAGCTTCCAGAGGTGGAGTGGGCACTGGGACTTGTGCAACAGGTGAAGGCAGTGAGTAAAACAGCTCCAAATCATGTCCTGTGAGATCTGATGCTTAGAAAAGGGGAAAGAGGTTTCATCAAAAGTGACATTACGGCTCACAAAAATTTTATTTGTGTCAATATGAAGGCATTTGTACCCTTTTTGGGTTTGACAGTAGCCTAGAAAAACACAAGGGAGAGACCGAAAAAGTAACTTGTGAGCATTGTAGGGTCTAAGTAAAGGGAAGCAAAGGCACCCGATGACCCGCAGAAATCTATAGTCGGGTTCACGGTTGAAGAGAGTGGTGTAGGGTGTTTTATGAGGTGAAGTAGAGGAGGGAAGCCGGTTAATTAAAAATACCACACTTTGAAATACGTGATCCCACAAATCAAGTGGCAAAGAGGCATGAGATATGATAGCGAGGCTTAATTCCACAATATGTCGATGCTTCCGCTCGGCAATCCCATTCTGTTGTGGGGTATGTGGGCACGAGGTTTGATACACAATATGGGGAAACATGCGAGTTATTGGTTTAAACTCGGTCCCTCCATCGGATTGAAAAGTTTTGATGGTAGTATTGAACAAGTTCTCGACTTGGTTTTTGAATTTGGTAAAAACATGCACCACTTCGTCTTTGGAACGAATAAAATAAATCTAAGAAAACCTTGAAAATTCATCCACAAAATGCACATAGTATCTATAACCATTTTTTGATACAATGGGAGAGGGGCCCCACAAGTCGGAGTGCACAACCTCTAAAGGAAAAGAAGAAAATGAGGAAGAAAGAGAAAAAAGGCAAAACATGTGCCTTGGCTTTGTAACAATGTTCATAAGCATTTATTTTTTGAGATAAAAGAGGAAGGTGATAAGAAGTGATAATAGAGAGAGTAGTGGTGGATGAAGGATGCCCCAACCGTGCATGCCAAGTATTGGCTGAGACTCGTTCTCCAACAAAAACCTGAGGTGAGGATGAGAAGTGGTAGAGACCATTATTTAGAGGTGCTTGTAGAAGCGTGGTCAATGTCAGGCGGTCCTTAATAACACAACATGAAGAATTAAATTCCATTAGTACATCATTATCTCTAATGAACTTAGATATACTAATGAGGTTTTTGGTGATAGAGGGAACATGCAATACATCTTTCAGTAATAAGGTACCACCATTAATGGGAATAGTGCACCGGCCAATATGAGAAATAGATAAAATATTTCCATTACCTACTTGAAGTGTATCATGACTAACATAAGGTCAAAAAGAAGAGAGAGCATTGATATCGGAAGTCACATGATGTGTGGCTCCCGAATCAAGAAACCACCCTTCACTTGGAGTTGGAGAGGTGGTGTTGACATAGGCCTGAAATTGCGGTGCAGCCTTTGCAGGGTAATTGGCAAAATCATCCCTGTACCAACAAAACAAAGCACTGTGACCTCTTTTTGAACAGATCTGGCAAGTGGGCTTGTCCTCACTGGGACCCTGCACCTCTGCCTCGGCCTGCACCTCTGCCTTGGCCTGCTGGAGTAGGAAGTAAAGGAGGTGGAACTGGCAGGCCTCCAGAGGGCTGCTGTCCTGGGCCTCCATTTTGCTGGTGATAAGATATGCCTCTGCCACGTCCATGAGAATTTCGAGCCCTTCCTCTACCGGATGTAGCGACTAGGGCGGACGGATCCAAATTCGGAGTTGAGAGCTGATGCTGAGTCAGCAGCAAGGATTCGTGGGTGAGGAGAAATCCATGGAGGTCCGCTAGTGTCATCGGAGACGAACGAGTAGTGACAGCAACAATGAACGAGTTAAACTCAGAACCTAACCCATTGAGAATATAGAGGACTAGATCAGAGTCTGTCATCGGTTCTCCAATGGCTGTCAACTGATCTGTGATGCTTCTCATCCTTTCAAAATACTCGTTACAGCTCTGACCGCCTCTGGTAGTTGTCTGGAGAAGTCGCCGTAACTCCATGACTCTGGCGGCGGAGATAAGCCGAGTAGACACTGTGCAAGGCGCTCCACAACGATGCGGCAGTCTGACAAGAGACATACTGCGCCAACACTGTGCCTGAAATTGTGGAACGAAGCCAGCCGAGAAGAAGATGATCCTGCATTCGCCAGGTAGTGAAGGCAGGATTCGGACTTGTACTGGTCTGTCCCTCTGTTTGAATTTGCTGATCAGGAATAGGAGCAGTAGAATCAAGATGCGAGGTAAGGCCATATCCATCAATGATTGGCTCAATTTGAGACCTCCAAGTGAGAAAATTCGTATGATCCAGTTTGGTAGAGACTGGAATCGTAATTTGAATGACTGGGGTATGAACTAGCGGAAGGGTTTGGGCAGAAGTCGAACCATTTGATGCAGGTGACTCCATTAGAGAGGAATTGAATTGGATCAGTGATGCTCTGATACCATATTCGATACAGAGAAATAGAGAGAGAGAAAAGATGGAAGAAGAATGAATTCTAATTTTTTTTTATTAATTTCTTACAATCTGATTACAGCTCTTTATATAGGCTAGTTACAAGATTATGCTTAGCTCTAACTAGCTACAATTCATCTCTAACTGATTCTGTTATTAGTGCCTAACTAACTGCTGTTACAAGGCTAACTAATTACTGTTACACGACTGTTTAGTTACAACTGCCAATAGCAGCCTTACAAAATTAAATGAAATCCCTTAAAAAAATTGGGTTACTTTAACTGTTTTTATTTTGTGGGTTTTGTGAGAAAATTTGACAACAGCCATGCTCAGACCTCATCTCGCTAAGTAATAGAAATTCATGAAATTCTTGATTATTTAGTTACTTATTATAATGATAATGTGTTCTTTTTGTTGCTCTAACTGGTGATTACAGGGCTTTGGGTTCTTTCTGTTGTTGGGAGCTGGTTTGACTTCTTGACATTGTTTTACACAGGTAAAACATCAAATCTCCGTTTCTCTCTCTCTCTCTCCTGCTCATGAAAAATTCTTGTGTACTGTTGGCTTCCCAAAACTTAATTGCACATTCTTGTAAAAAAATAATAGGTTTTCTTTCCCTTAGTGTGCTTTGGTTGGTGCTCAATCTAACATGCTGTAATGGAAGAGTAGCTTAGATACTTATGTTTCTATTTTTTGTGGATAAGGTTTGTACTGTTGCATACTGTACCTGTACGAGAGGTATGAAGACAAAGTTGACGAATTTGCAGAGAGGGGCATGACTGAGATGAACAAATATTACAAGGTGTTGGTTGTTGGTAGGAAGATTGATGTTTTGAAGGTTTTATATTGAACATATATTTACTGGCTTCATATGTTAAGTTCTCATGATCACTGTAGTTGTGGTATCTGAAGCAGAAAGTTTCTGGTTTTTGTTATTTTTAAAGTCCTCATAGCCAGATGTTTAAAGTCATTTAGATCTAGGTAACAGTACCAGCAAACGTGAATTTGAAATCAATTGTACTAAATTAATGCATTCTAATTTTTTTTGCTGTCAGTTGGTACCACAAAAATCAGCTCTGGTATGTTTTGGTACTGTTCAGGGGCTATTTTTATAAGTTCCCAGTTTTCTTGATTGTTCTGGATTAATTCTGGAACATTTGAGGGCCTTTCGTATAAAATTTATGTATTATGTACAGCTCTGGATGGATTCTGGTATATATGAGGAGCTGTAGTGCAATTTTTTTGTCAATTATAAATTTACTTACTATGTTCTTTACTTACTATTGCTATAGATACATGTGATGTACTTGCTAATATGCAATTGTTTGTCTCTAAATAGAGATGACAAGTCTACCTGACAAGACAAGACACAAGACAGGTACTGTTTAATAAAATTTTGAGAAGGTTATAATTGAAGTCTAAAGAGAAACTGAAAACAATTAATGTAAAATAGCTGTACAAATAAACTTGGTATTATATGTAACTTTGCCTTAACAAAAATTTGAACAATAATTTTGGCTTAATTTGCAACCAATGGTAAAATCTAAATAGTAATTTTGGCTTAACTTTGCCTTAACAAAAGTTTGAACAATGACTCGTTAATATTTATGTCATACTACTTTATTCATTGTAGTAAAGAGTGCTATTTCTATACTTGGAGGATATGCACATGAGATTAGAGAGAGTGTTATTTTTGAGCATGAGATTAGAGAGTGTTCAAATTATCTTGTGTCAAATTGATATGTTATTTGTATTTGTGTCAAATTGTGTCAAATTGATGTGTCAAATTATCTTGTGTCAAATTGATATGTTAATTGTTTTGGACTTTTAGTGAATTTTGGATTTTTAGGAGATTTTACAAAGCATAGGATGTTAATTTTATAATGTGTTCTACTTCTAATGTGGACTTTATAATTGTTCTATTTTAATCAATAGTACTATATATTGCAACGTGTGATATGAATTTTTAGAAGAGCAACGTGTCAGATAGAGGGTGACATGAATTTTTATAATTGTAATATTTTAATCAATAGTAACTTTGAATTTGTTATAAAATAATATTAAATAATCATTACAAGGACGAGGTGTCATGAACCCATGATCCCATCACACACGCTGAGTCGCCGAGCAATGTGAATTTTTAAAAGAGTGGCATTTTAGCAGCGACGAGTTCGGGCCGAGTTTTGGACTGATCTGAGTTCGAGCTGAGCTGATGACTCAAACTCAGTTTAATGAGTCGGGCTTTTGTCTTCAAATTTGAGCTGAGTTTGAGTCGGACCTGCTGTGTTATATTAATGAATTGGACCGAGTTTTGAGCCGAGTTGGGCCCATTAGCAGGTCTACTTCAAGTCCCGTTCCAATGGTATTCTTTCACTAGACCGGTAATGATGGTATCCATGGGGTTTTGACCAGCATTGGTCGGTTTGAAGATGACAAGGAGACATCAATTTTTTCTGTATATATTGGATGACATCAATTTTTTCTGTTTTCTTGTCATGACTGTTGGGTTACGGGCCGTCCAAACCGTTGATTAGCTTAATATGCGGAAAGAACGTAAAACAAAAATTTTACTTCTATGTTAAGCCAAGGATTAAACGAGGTATGTCAGAATACTTTCCAAGGGGATCCACCTTCAGTATTCTTTGGCATCAAAACCCGATTTAATCCTTTTACAGATCTACTCCATAATTGATTTCTAAAACTTTAATCTATCTACAAATTAAATAGATTAATATAACATATGTATACCTTGATCCAAATTCCAATTGGATTGCAGCAGACCGAGAAGACCGAATCTGAGGAACGTCTCGCTTCGAAGTATCAGACGTCTGATACCTCTATTGGTTATCCACCAGGACTAACCAAGAGAGCGGTTTATTTCTTTTGCCGAAATACCGTAAACCGCGGAATTCTGCAAAAACACTATTCACCGAGAAAAAGACAAAATAAATATATTTACGACTCGCAGTTATTCAAATAGAAATACCGCAACTTTCGCAAAAATATATTATTTCTGAATCCCGTAAACAACCGTAACCGAGAAAGAGAGAAAATAGATTTATCGATTCGATCAGACTGATCAGATCAGATATGAGTGAATTGGTTATTTTCTCTCTACCCCTACCCCTCTATTTATAGGTAAATGAGGAGGTTCGCCCGATTACCAAAATACCCTTAAAGTTTGGCATATTTACAATTATGCCATTCTTAATGGTGGTTTGGTAAAATGGTAAAATCAAATACCATGGTAAAATCAAATACCATTTGAGAATACCATTTGATTAATATATATATCATATATATATATATTTGGATTTTTAATTTATTTAATTAAGGTTTTAATTTTGCCAATATTCAAAACCATAATTAATATTTAAAATCTAAATCAAATATATATAATTGTTCTAAACAATTATATTTCTCTAGGTCCTCGGTTTCGGTACGATTTTATACAACGCATCGAGTACGCTTATAAATTAACCGTTGTTTCTGCTTGTCATCTTATATGACATTTATAATTTAATTATATCACGTATAATTAATTATAACCATCTTAATATTAATTATAATCAATTTATAATTAATCAGTAAGATTCTCCGACTAGCTCCTATACGGTGTGACCCAATAGGATCACGTGTTATGTTGGTAAATAGAATTAAAACTATTTTAACTTCTATAATCATAGGAGGCATCCGACATCCGCACTATGACCATCCAATTACACGATGATGATCTTTGTACTATACAATACCACGATCCAAGTAAACTATTTTAGTTGTGTTAATTCTTATGTCTCGCAGTATCAGATCAGTTTCAAGGTGGGTGTGTGTCATCCTTGCAAACTTAATCTTTTTCCGATCTTGAGCAGATTATTAAATATAATTACTCTTGTAATTATACTGCATGCAGATAATCCTACTCTATCAAGGGGCCCAGTGATACTGTAACTCGTATAGAGATACAAGGGACAATAGTACTTTTGGTAAACCATCACTACCTCAGCTAAGCTATGTATACCGAAAAGCTACCGTTATGACTGCGTTTTACCGACAGCGTTAAGTAACAATCACACATACACATCTCTTAGTAGGAAAGATGAATACCTCATACTTTAGAACTTAACACTGAATGAAAACATTAATGACACGTACACAATTCCATTTAATGTTTCATTCGAGGTCTGTCAAATACCATGTTCCTAGAACATGTATCTAGGTGATTAAAATGACATCTCATATCAATGGTCTGTAAAACTTGACCATCTTTTAATCCACATTCTAACATTGTAACGATAAATTAGTGTTCCTGCTAATTACCTCGGTTAGAGACTTTTAAGAGTATTTATCATCTATATTATGAAGCTCTACAATTTCAAGTCATGAACCCGAAATGATTCATAAATTCAATAATACTCAAGGAACAAAATGACAGTTTATTAATCACTCAATTCATGAACAAAGCTTTATGATAATTTATCGTATTATTGACTTCTAGATTATTACAAACTAACAATCTCCCACTTAAGCTAGGAGCCAATCATCGTAGGCCCTACTTACACAAATCTCTAATATTCTAAAAATCTCGTAGCTCTAAAGAAAATCTCACAGCCAATTGCCTATGTGTCTCTCAGACCCATAGCAGTATTATGCATCATATGCTTAGCTTGAGAAAGAGGTTTTCTGAATGGATCAGCTGTGTTGCTGACTATGTCAACTCTATATATCTTTACGTCACATTTATTTACAATTTTTCGTATCAGGTGATAACGTTTATTACGAGCTCGGAGTTACTACCGTAGACGAGAAACATATCCTTAGTTCTTCTCGAAAGGGTTAAGTTTCGATTGATATTACTTAACGAATCATTTGAATTACTGGTTTCTATACAATTAATCAAATACAATAAGACAAATCAGAATAAGAAATATCAAATAGAGTAAGAAAACAAACAACCGAAATTCTAATCACATGTATCAAACCTGTAGTGCACCAAGACACTGGTCAACGGCTCAACATTGAAGCCAATTCACTCCAAATGATGTAGGCGTACGTAAAACACAGATAAGTAATTAATGAAAACTAAAACACAGAAGCATGTTGTAACACCCGGTAATTTTTTACATTTCTTTTGAAATTAATATGGACTTATTTGTAATTTTTAGAATTAAAGAGCTAATTGTATAAAATGAACCTTAAAAAAAAAAAAAAAAAAACCTACGTGGCACTGAAGGCCACGCGGCATGCTTTGGTTCTGCATTTAATCCTCCTTATTTCATTCCCCTCCCTCTCTTGGATGAGAACAAGAAATCAAACGGAAAAAAGAAAATACAGAGATTGAAAGAAAGAAAGAAAAAAAATAAAAGAGAAAGAGAGAAGAAAAATAGAAAAAAAAAGAATAAATCTATTTTGATTGGATGTCCGATTGAAATTCTGACTATGTCCCGCTGATTCTGAATAGTTGTCGCAAATCGAATTGGATTTCTGAACTGATCACTATCAGATAAGATTGACGATACAAAGGGTTCAAGAAGGAAAGCTGTTAGTGATCCTGCCTATTGCTCTATGATATCAGGTGCGAGGTTATTAGATTAGTCTGAGATTCATGACTAGGAATTAAATCGTAACTGGCTATGCATTTTGAATATTTGATTGACTGCATTGATTGAACTGTTACATCATATGCATAACCCAATACAATTGAAACTGAATTACAGGTGGGTCTATTGATTATCATGTTGATATTGTTTATCGATTGATTGATTCTTATTGCAAATGATTGATTGAGACCACAGTGACTGAATTGTGATTGAATTGATTGAATATTGAATACTGTAATCCTTGAACCTCCGTATAGTGGAGAAAAATGATTGATATATCATAAAGTCTAGCTAGCTACTAGACTTTACTCTAGGGGCCCTTATGCGCATATGGTGAATGACCCCAACTGAACCCAGTACCAGTTGAGTAGGGGATACTGAATAAAAATGAATTGTGACTGTAAGACTAATGAACTGTGGTAACTGTCTTATTAATGAAAACAGTACTGTGATATTGATTTCGTATTGTTTCTGCTAATCGATTGTCAAGATAGCTAAAACTGTCTTATCATCGATTTTCTTTCTAATATTGACGACATTGAGATATTGAGTCGTTATTGTTTCCATGAACAAATTGTCAGGATGGATATAACAGTATAAGCCCTAATACGATAGATACTTGTTATGGTATCTGTCAGTGTTACCAGACTAGAAATTGTAAGGGTAAGAAACCAAATGTTACCAGACTTTATGGTTAAAAGATTTTGACCCAAACCATTTATTCTTGATTTATTTATATACGTTTTGTTGTTCATTTGGATACTATTATTGAGCATTTGCATCCGTCATTTTAAAATGAACTGTTAATTTCTCATGCGGTGATTTCATTTCGAATATGGATTTCCTTCGAATCCAATAATCTGAGTGGCAATCAGCACTGAGAAATAATTTATTATTTCTCACTCGTTTCCCCTTGTGGGTTATAAGTTTATTAGACGAAGATTGAGAAATGCTTTTGGGATTGTAATTGACAGCAGTGCCATCTGAAGGTCTGGGATTTTGGTTTATTATATCTGACAGGATGCATAGAGAATATCTCTAGTATCATCCACTGTAAAATATCAGATAATTATTGTAAATAAATTGAGATGTGGGAAAATAATAGATGCTATTGGCAATGCATAAAAAGATCCGTATCTTGTGTTATGTAAATTATTATGGAAAATTAGACGCGTAGGCCCGTTGCACCTCCGAATCGGAGGTGTGACACATGTCATAATATATATATATATATTAGAAAAATATCATTATCACAAAGTTCAACATCATAATAAAATATGAGTACTTGACAACAAAACTATACAACAGAAAACTATATAATACCTTATCTTTGATCAACACAGAGATATTTTATAAGTGCAACAAATTAATCAATATTCTTCCCTTGGAAACGGTTCCATCTCTGCTCGACCAAGTTCGCTTAGAGTTGCTGATTGGTCGCACTATTCCGAATTCTTGCATGATTTTGTAAATACTCTTGATATTTACAAAGATGATCTCGAGAAAATTCTGATCTTGATATTGTAAAATTAACTTGAGCATCTGTATAATCGTAATTTCTAATGTATCTATCTCTTTCATCCTCCACAATCATATTATGCATTATCAAACAAGCTCTCGTAATTTGTCCTATGGTTATCACAGAATCATATAATTTGTCCTATGGAGTGAGGTTCTGCTCGTGGGGACCGTTCGACAGGACATGATCCGCTTGGGCCACCTCAACCAGCAGACAAAGGTCTGGATGCTCCAGGTGCTTGAGGTTGCCTGTGATGCTGAGCTATGCACCGATGGGTTCAAAGAAAAGGTCGGCACACGACCTGGCTGTGGGTTTGCTGCAGCTGTGTTGCACTATATCCGCTCTTTGTCAACATTAATGCCCTGATACCGTATTGCCAAGGGTATACAGGTCTGTGTATGTATGCGCGCGCGCATGTAAAATTAATAAATAATCTCTTATTCTCTGTTACTAGATGATCAGCATATGATGCTAGGTTTATTTTCAGCATTGCCATGCTTAGTTTCAACAATTCGGAGTTTTCTCTGCCTTAAAACTCTACTCAGATTCATTCCGTGAAGGTGAACTACTTCTCGGAAGACGAGTTCAACGCCCTTCAGGTGTTGGTCGTGCATTGCGAGTCCATTCGAACAATCAGCACGTACATAGCCTAGAAATGTTCAAGTGGGTCCTATTTCGTAACCCAACCGGCAACATTGTCGGCATCGAGAAGCTGCCAATGCTCAAAGATGTTTCACTCATCGGAAATTTCGACCGAGGGCTTCAGTTAGGGGTGCAAACGAGTCGGATTAGTGGCGGATCCACAGTCAATGAATGGAGGTCAATTGACCCCCATTCATTTGCATTTTTTTTTTTAATTTATACCCTATTTTTATTAAATTTAAACTAAAATATATGAATAAGGTGAAATTAACCTTTATTCGTAATAGAAAATTTTTATATGCTTGATCCTCATTCACCCCCATTCATGTTTGACCCCCATAGCCTGAAAGTCTGGCTCCGCCCCTGGGTCGGATACTATCCGTAAAAATCCGGATACGAATCCGAATTTTTGCGGATTCAGATATTCGGATACGGATAGTTGCGGATTCGGATACAGATACGGATAACTTTTATGCGGATTCGGATACGGATACAGGTTGGATTTCGGAATCGGATACAGATACGGATACGAATAATTATTTTTATTTTTCGGATATCCGCATCTCTTTGTCATGGTTGGAATAAAAAAGTATTGCTTTGGAATTGGGATTCCAGGAATTCAACTCTTCTCCAACATTGCAGAGGATGGGCTCACTTTACTGCTTGGGAATTAAATTTCACCGCTTTGGGATTGGAGCTAGTGCATGGGCTATATTTTTTAGCTTTGAGATTCATGCCAAGTTAAAAGGAATGGTCCGGATTCACTAACTGTAAAAGATTCCTCGTGCAATATTGAAGAGGACGTCAATTTGATATATATTTTGAAATAGTGCAGGGGCTATATTCAACCCATATCACTAATTGTAACAGTGGAACAAGTTAATTTGATATATATATTTTTTGAATTAAAACTCCGAATTATATCCGTATCTATATTTGTATCGGAAAATATCCGATCCGTATCCGTATCCAATTAATATCCGATTCGTATCCGTATCCGATTAATATCCAATTCGTATCCGTATCCGAAAAAAATACGGATACGGATATGGGTTGAACACTATCCGATTCGTATCCGTATCCGAAAAAAATACGGATACGGATATGGGTTGAACACTATCCGATCCGTATCCGATCCGTTTGCACCCCTAGCTTCAGTTCAATATATATGTACAGCATCCTTGAAGACCATGAAAATCACGGCTTTTGCTAGTTATCTTTATAATATATCTTCTTAATTATTATTGTTTTTTTTTTGGTAAACTGCCCTTGGGCTTTTTTTTTCATTAGCTAAAAAAACTAACGACGCTCCTACAAGAAGCAATTTGAAAAGTCAACGATTTACACTTTATCAATAATCAAGTATTTTCAACTTACATTAATTTTATGCATGGTCTGTTGAAATTAGCAAGAATTAATGTGTTTCCAATTTTAATTTTTAATTTCGATGGCTATTTTATCAAATTTCATGGTTGTCAAACTTTTATAATGCAGCTTTTATTCATGTATATATTTTTTTTTCCTTTTTGCAGGGATGACACAGAAAATGGAAAAAACGAAACCGCAAATTCCAATTGTAACATCATTTGGAGGTAATTTATGTTTCATGTTATATATATTGCTCTGTGAATTTCAATATTTGGATTGTAAGGTTACTTTTTTCTATTGTGATGTTCTTATTGAACTTATTTGTTGGGATAAATTCTGGTAATGTGGCTGTAGTCTGTCCTGTATATATATCAATTAATTAGTCAATAAATATTGATTTATTTTTCAAATTATAGATTATTCGATTTCACACTGTAAAAATTTCTCCACGTACACAAAAGTTCGTCGACAAGCACAATATTATTATTTTTAACAAAGAAATTAACTTGGAGCGATCTAGTTCACCTGTTAAACAAATTCAAAGTTTAGTGACGCCAAATCAAAGTTGATCTATATACGACACTAGACAATCAAATTTATTATTGGATATTTTATACATTTTTTTCTCTTGTTATTTATATAATAGCCCATAAACCCATCTAACAATTAAGAATTCTTACAATATAAATATAAATATGAAGGATTTTAGAAAGAGAAATGAATTTGAGACAACAATTCTTTTGTGTGGTCTTTCTTGATACAGTGTACATAGCTATATATATAGCAAATATACCAGTAACTGTTATCTGATATTAATCCTAGTTACATTTGTCTAACAGAAAGTTTAATCGAAATATTAATTGTGTCACAATTTATGAGAGTTGTTTGAGAAATTAATATGATGAACAGTTTCTATTTTTCTAATCTGATTATTTACATCACTGTTACAAAGCTTATATAGCCAAGAGATATAACGGTAATCTCTGTCCGTACATATTTGTAACGGTACAGCCTCTAAAATAAAGAAATAATAAATTGAAGCCCCTGTACAGTGGACTCTTTATTTTTTCTAAATATAGGCTATGATGGAGAACACCCTCACGGGTCTGAACCTATTATTAATTCCTTTAAACCCTTATTTCTTAACACTCCCCTTCAAGCTAGGATTATAGAGATCGTATAATCCTAGTTTACATGAAATATTCTCGAAGAATTTGGCGCTTAATACTTTCGTAAATATGTCCGCCAATTGATCTTCACTCTTGACAAATGGAGTTTCTATTTCTTTAGTTTGGATTTTTCCTCGGATGTAATGGCAACCCACTTCAATATGTTTGGTCCGCTCATGAAAGATTGGATTTGCCGCAATGTGTCTCGCCGCTTGATTATCACAATACATTTGCATTGGTTCTTTAATCTTGATATTCAAATCGGCTAGCACTTGTTTAATCCACGTCAATTCACTTGCGGTTGACGCCATAGCACGATACTCGGCTTCTACACTTGATCGCGCCACAACGCTTTGCTTCTTGCTCTTCCATGTGACTAAATTTCCGCCTACAAATGTGTAAAAGCCGGTTGTTGATTTTCTATCGAAGCTTCCGGCCCAATCTGCATCGGAATAGCCACATATAGCATTAGTGTCATTTTTCCTCATCCAAATTCCTTTCCCGGGAGATCCTTTTAGATACCTTAATATTCTATTAATAGCATCCAAGTGGAGTGTTCTTGGTTTATGCATAAACTTACTAATTTGACTCACGACAAAAGAAAGGTCCGGTCTAGTTACGGTTAAATAAATCAATTTTCCTACAAGTCTTTGAAATTGATTTATATCACTCAATGATTCACCATCTTCGACATTGAGTTTTATGTTTGGGTCAATCGGTGTGATGGCCGATTTACACCCTAATTTAGCGGTTTCTTTGAGCAAATCAAGAATATATTTTCTTTGAGATATAAATAGCCCTTTTGAGGAATGAGCAATTTCTATCTCAAGAAAATATTTTAATTTGCCCAAATCTTTAATCTCAAATTTTTGTTTTAGGTTTCTTTTTACATCTTCAATTTCAATTTGGTTGTCTCCGGTTATAATTATATCATCGACATAAACTAAGACTACGGTGGTACCATTAGCATCGTGTTTAGTAAACAAGGATGAATCGGCTAGACTCATTTTGAAATTACAAGATAATAAGAAAAAACTAAGTTTGCCATACCATGTCCTTGGAGACTGTTTTAGTCTATAGATCGATTTTTTCAACCTACAAACAAGATTAGGAGTCCCTTCTTCTTTGTGACCGGGGGGTAAGGACATATAGACCTCTTTCTCAAGTGTCTCTTGAAGAAACACATTTTTTTACATCCATTTGGTGTAAAAACCAATTTTTATTAACCGCAACGGAAAAAAGAATTCTCACGGTGTTCATTTTAGCAACGGGTGCAAAGGTTTCATGATAATCAATACCGTGAGTTTGGGTATAACCTTTAGCAACTAACCTAGCCTTGTAACGTTCAATGATGCCATCACTATTGTATTTAATTTTGTACACCCATTTACATCCGACCAGTTTTTTTATTTTTTGGTAGGTTACATAATTTCCAAGTTTGATTTTTTACTAAAGCATGAAGTTCCTCTTCCATTGCTTTGCACCATTTTGTGTCCAATTTTGCTATCTCATAATTGGTTGATTCTTCTACCCTTGATAAAGAATTTAAGAATGCATAATGATCAATAGAAATGTTATTATAGGAAACATAATCTTGTATGGGGTATTGTACCGAATACATGACATAATCCTTTAATATTGTAGGTGGTCGAGTTTGGCGGCACGATCTCCTCAAGGATATTTCCTCCTCTTGAGTTTCTTCATGACTGTCATTTTCTTCTTCCTCTTGTGACTCTTCATGGTTACCATTTCCTTCGGTTTCTTCCAATGGTTGCTCATTTCCTTCGAATTCTTGATTACCTGTCTCAATATTATTTTCAAGAAAAATTTCTCTCCTTTCTAGATTAGTAATGCAAGGTATAACAACTTCTTTTGATAATTCTTGACCAAAATGATTTTCTTCAATTTTGTCATAAAAGGGTTCATTCTCAAAAAATGTTACATCTCTTGAGATGTAAAGTTTTTTTGTTTTCGGATCATAGCACTTATATCCTTTCTTTTCAAGAGAATATCCCACAAAAATGGTTTTAATTGAAGTAAAATCTAATTTATCTATTCTATTTTTATGAACAAAACAAGTGCAACCAAAGACTTTTAAATGATCAATATTAGCATTTTTTCTATAAAGTATTTCAATAGGACTTTTAAAATCTAGAATGGCACTAGGTAACCTATTTATCAAATAGGTTGCGGTGAGAACGGCTTCCGACCAAAGATTCTTTGGAACGTTATTTTGAAATAAAAGTGTTCTTGTCATCTCAAGTAAATGACGATTTTTTCTTTCGGAAATACCATTTTGTTGAGGGGCATAAATGCAAGAAGTTTGATGAATGATACCTTTTTGTTTTACAAAATTTAAGAAATTTTGATTTATAAACTCCGTCCCATTGTCCGTTCTAAGAGTTTTAATTTTTTTGTCAAATTGAGTTCTATAAAATTTACAAACGTTTGAAAATGAGAGAAAACTTCACTTTTAGTTTTCATTAAATATATCCATGTGGTTCTTGAAAAATCATCAATAAATATCACATAATATCTAAAACCATTATAAGAGTTTACGGGAGCGGGTCCCCACACATCGGAGTGAACTAGCTCAAAAATTTCTTTGCTCTTAGTATTTGAGTTACAAAAAGGAAGTTTTGTATGCTTAGCAAGGTTACAAACTTCACACTTGCTACAATCAATATCATTGAAATTAAACATAAATTTAAGTATCTTGTCGGAAGGATGTCCCACTCGCTTGTGCCAAAGTTCACTTAGATCTTCATTTTTCCTAATATTCAAAATAGTCTTGTTGCTATCCAAAAAATATAATCCATTTTCTAAAAACCCTTCACCAATCTTCTCCTTGGTGAATAGATCCTGAAAAACAACATTTTTTTTCTTTAAAAACAATCTCACAATTTAATTCCTTAGCAAGTTTACTAATCGATAATAAGTTTACCGAACAATTTTCAACATAAAAAACATCTTGGAGAAATTTCTTAGAGAAAATGCTAATCATACCCCATCCTTTAATTTTAATTTTTTCATTGTTAGCAACCATAAAATATTGTTCACCATTAATTGGACAATAATTTTTTAACAAATTTTGACATCCGGTCATGTGATCGGTAGCACCGGAGTCAAGAACCCATTTGGTACAATTTTTAGGAGCATTTTTGGTTGAGAGACCTACAGTGAGGCATTTATTCAGACAGTTCGCCTTCTGTTTATAACGATTTTCTTTGTATTCTGGTTAAATTCTGTTTTTACTGGGCCGGTGTTGAATTTATAATTCAATTGGGTTTGCATTAAACCTTGGCCCGGTTTTAGAGTTTGAGATGAACCTTGACCCATTTTTGGGCCTAGCAGCGCAGCTAACATCGACTCCAATCTATCGAGTCTGTCGGGTTCGGTCCAACTTGATCCCACCATATTGGCCGCGCAGTTCTTCTCCTTTTCTTCGCCAGTCTCCTCTTTCGCTAAAATTAACCCCCTTCTGTCCGCTTCTTTCGTCTCTAGGTTTTTTGAGACCTTTCTTCTTCGCCGCCTCTGAGTTCCGATCATTTCTCTTGGGTCGGAGGTGAGGGTGAAGTACCCAGCACTTGTCTTGGGTGTGTCCGTCCCTTTTACAGTGCGAGCACTTGTCAGTCTCCCCCTTATCTCTTCCTTTGTTGGCGTTGAAGTGCTGGATTGAGAAGGCATGGGCCTCCGACTTTGGGTTCAAGTCGGCGGTTTTCATTGCAACTCGCCTTGTTGCCTCTTGTCGGATCCGAGTTGTGACATCGTCAAATGTCAGCTTCTCTTTGGAAAGGAGGATCTGAGCTCTAATAGCCTCAAAGCTTGAATCGAGAGCCGCCCGAAAGGTGTAGATTTTGTCCATTTCTTCCGTTTCTTGAAGCACACTCAGGTCAGTTGTTAATGGTCTGTACAATTTGAGTTCTTCGTATTTGGCTATTACATGCCCGATTAATTCGGGTATGTCTCTTGAATCTTGCGTGATTTTGATGATTTCGGTTTTGAGTTGATAAATCTGAGAATGACTTTGTTGATCGCTGTATTGCTTCTCAATTGCTTGCCACAGCTCAGCTGCTGTTTCGCAAGTCCAAAAAGAGGCTGATAGTTGGTGTTCAATGGAATTATTGATTAATGTCATTGCTTGGCTATCTATCATATCCCACTCTTCTTGAGCATCAATGCCTTCTTGGGGTCTTTTCTTGTTGCCGTTGATGTACCCAAGCAAGCCTTTTGCTTTGAGAGTGACCTTGGCCCCTTTGGCCCAGGGTATGTAATTTTTCCCATTTAGAAGCATATTGGTTAATTTTTGGGATGAGTTGAAATCGGCATAGTGCCTGAGTATTGTGGTGGTTTGTTGGTTATTGGTTTGATTATGCACTTCACCAGCTGGATTTGGAATATCAGCTGCTATTCTGACAGTGTTTTTCGATTTTTGCTGGTTGTAGAGATTGTTGCGGAAGCCTTCTTTGGATCAGATATCCTCTAATACCATGTCACAATTTATGAGAGTTGTTTGAGAAATTAATATGATGAACAGTTTCTATTTTTCTAATCTGATTATTTACATCACTGTTACAAGGCTTATATAGCCAAGAGATATAACGGTAATTTCTGTCCGTACATATTTGTAACGGTACAGTCCCTAAAATAAAGAAATAATAAATTGAAGTCCCTGTACAGTGAACTCTTTATTTTTTCTAAATATAGGCTATGATGGAGAACACCCTCACGGGTCTGAGCCTATTATTAATTCCTTTAAACCCTTATTTCTTAACAAATTGTCTAACAGAATGTTTAATAACTGCTAACAGTCTAGGATACACTAACTGCCTAATAGCCTTGATTAGTTTTTTACTGTCAGCATCACTTCTGTTATTCCCTTTAAAATAATAAACAAACAGTGTATATAGAAACATTCATGTAAAATTATCATACTGCGAGGAACAGAGACCATGAGTGCATGAATTTGCACGGAGAGCGTGGGCACTAAAGCGTATATTATTTTTGCAGAGTGCGACTACGTACAGTATGCAATACGCAAAAGATCACCATTTGTTATCATAAATGGAGTTAAACTATATATCGGACCAGTACCACTATTTGTATTTCAGATGAGTTACAAATGATCCAAATCACACTTTCGTATGACCGAATGATCAATCCAAGTCGCTTAACATGTCAACATATCAAAATCTGTGTGATACTGAATTTTATTATTTTTATAATTTCTTCGATTTTTTGAATTTTTGCAAAATGATTCTATTTGATATGCAATTTTTTTTGTAGTTTAGGTTCATCTTTTAGTAACAAAAAAAAAAATAGTTAAAAGAATTTCCAAAATAGTAAAACTTGATATACGTAATTTCATAGTTTTTGAGTGATAAATATATATGAAATTCCCCCCATCATTTAAACATGAATAAGCATAATTTAAATAATTATATTTTTAACAAAATGTAAATAATTTTACAAGAACTAACTCCATTATAAATAATAATGATCTTCCATGCTATACGAACATAACACACGGATACATAATTTGCATCCTAGGTGCAGGGCATATTAACTTCAAATGACAAATGTAGTTATCGATCGAGATTCCGTCGTCTCTGAGTCTCAGCACCTCTTTCAGATCCGGATTACTATGGGTAATCACCTTATTGGGTTTCATAATCGCACCCTACCTCTACCTACGCGAGTCGGATCGTACTTAGAGCATCTAAGTTCCAACAACTTAAAATGAGTTTCTAAATAACTGTTCACACTTTTTATAAATTAAGATCTCTAAAGTTTTTAAACTTTCACATTTTTAAAATTAACTTTTGAATCTATTAAGTCACATCAGCAATAAATTAAAAAAAAAAGAAATAATTTGAATATTTTATTTGACTAATGTGGAGTTTATAAATAATTTTTTAATACGAAACTTTTCTGCATAGTTGTTAAATAAGAAACTCTCTCACATATCTGAAACTGAATTAGAAACTCTAATAATACAAGGATGCTTCAGCGGTTCAACCCTTCCTCTACTCTCTCATTTAAATCGGAGCTGCGCCATGAACCCGCATCCGCTTAGTCCTCGTCCTCCTCTTCTTCTTCTTCTCGCCCTATACTATTTCAATCCGATGTTTGCGAATCTCAACAGTCCCTTTTTGTTTAACTGTTTAGAAGTACATTTTAAATTCAATCATCAAAATTGTCACTCAATTTTTTTTCATCAATAGCTAGTTTGAATTTAAGACTTATCGAATCTATTTTATCATTATATATATAAGGTTGGAAGGGTTTTGCACTGTTCACTGTGTGCTGGCCATTTTCCAGCCGTTCGATTTAGATCGGACGATTCTCAACAATCAGCGTTTACTCTCTCCTTGCGCTGAGGACACCTGTCTTTCCCCTTCCTCTTCTAAAGAGTTTTCAAAGTCTAAACCCGTCAGTGATAATCGACCTATTATGCCAAGGGCAATGATAGTTAATAAAAATACCCGTACTTTAGTGAGTGTATGGATAGAAAACCTCTGCAAAAAGAAAGCTGATTTTGGCTTCGAAGTTGATTATATTGCTAGGTGTGACATTTTCTAAATGAAGTTATCAACATGTATGTTATCAATAACATGGTAAGATAGAAGACATAGTTTACTAACTTTTCCTTTTCTCCAGATACATAGAAGAAGATGGCTTGACACAATAAAGGAAATGATAGGCCCTTCGGTTTGAGTATTCAAGCTCCATTGAAATATCTTTTAACTAACTTCGGTTTGATTGCCGAGAAGAATTGGGAATTTTGATGCCTCCAACTGTGAGTTCAATTATGTAGACCTGCATTATCAATCTTGGGCAATTTGAGGTTTCAAAATGATCTTAAGGATCTCTTTTATCTTGATTTGTTAGTGAAGTATTTGGATAGTTATCTGTTATGTGATTTTTTTTTTTTTGCATTTCTGTCTTATTAGTACTTGATTTGTCCTTGAGCTTGATATTTTATCCATTTTCAGTCCAAATTGTTACTGATTTCAAAATAACCGGTTTACTGTAATTAGTATCATAACTTCGGTAACAGTCAAGCTTTACTTCACGCAGTGTCAAATTAGTATCATAACTTAGGTAATGCTTGAGAAATGTGCCACCTTTGCATCTGATTCGACAATCAACATCCTTGGTACATAAGGAAGATAGGCAATGCTTATGTGTTATCCCAAATGATCATGTTCAACAATCAACATCCTTGGTACATAGGGAAGGTAGGCGATGCTTATGTGTTATTCCCAAATGATTTTAAAGGCTTTCTGGTGGAGTTTTCATATATGGCTCAGTATAGAAAATGTTAGATCTGATTGCGCACATAAAAAATACATTGAATTCAATATTTAAAAGACGCATATTTACTATTATGCGCTCTTTGATATTTATTTTTTGGTTTTTCTTTAAGATAATATGAAGCCTTTTTGTATTCATGAAGTTTCAGAGGTAAAATTTTTCAAAGAAGAAAGAATGGTTGCTCAAATTGATAGATAACAGCAAGGTTAAGGGCGCTGGAATTTCTGAACTTAGGTGCCAACTTTGGTCTTCTCCAAAGGCCAAAACATCTACTAAGATGCTGAGGTTTCTGAACCTACGTGTCGACCTTGGTTAGTGATTTTCTTTGTCTGAAATTCATTTGATATTTTTGAGTTGACCTTATTGATTCCTTGATTTTGTTTATGTTTCTCTAATTGTTAGACTTCTGTTCCGTACAATGAAGACATATTAATGCACTGTACTTGACCTAATAAAATATAGTTGCGTGGTTGTTTGCAATTTCATTCATTATCAGCTGAAAATAAATGACTAAAATTGAAAATGCCTACTTAAATTTTAATTTGGATAAAAAGTCTTCCAAAAATTTGACCTAATTTAATAATTGATTTTACTAACCGGATCTAATACACACTATTGAAAATAAAAATGATGAACAAATCACAACGAACACAGGAATTCAAGTCAAATTCTATAGATAGAGATGGTTTTATTTTTTCAATTTGAACCTTTACAACGCCAATGGTTTTTGCAAACTGGTTCTTTACCAGTAATTTGTAACTTCCTTTCAGTAAATACAATAAGGATGTTATAGTATGTACCAGTTTAGAGTATTGCTTTTGCTTCCAAAAAAATATTTACTTCCATCACTAACTGTACCCTTTCTTTCCAGGTGGGTGGCACAGTTAGGAGAGTGGTGACATCGTCAAAATCGTGCGGTGTTTTGCCATAGAGGAACACAATAGAAGAATAGTCGATTTTTCCTTTCATGGTAAAAACTTAGTTCTACTATTTTACTTTGATATATACAAGTATACAGCATTCTCTCTCCTTTAATCTGCATGAACTAAACTTGGCGAAGTTTAGTTGGTGTGGGTATCACAACTATCCTTCATTTGGGCTAATTGGTGGGTGTATTAATTTCTCAACTAAGTTATAAATATAATTAAGGAACTTTCTTAATTACTCAAGCTATTAGTTTTGTAGTTTTACTCGATTAACTTGTCGGGCTTATGGGTTAAAAATACCAAACTGACACCAATTATTACAATATTATTTCAGTAAAAAGCACACATAAGTTCATTTCATCAACTTTAGATTTAACATATTATTTTTTTTCCTCCGTAAATGAGGAAGGCCATCTATCAAAGAAAATATAACTGTATTTTCTTATTACATTTTTATTATTTTGTTTGTTTATTAAAAGGTTGCTACCACAGCAAATTCAATATATGGAGTATGGGTCAATTGTACCATTTGCAAATTATAGGTTTTATTTTCTGCTATTGTGTCCAAGGCATGTATTCTTCGCCATTGCATACCTGACTAGTATTAAACAGTACCACCAACATTCATGCAATTAAGCACTATAATAACAGGTAATGTGCATGAAGAGAAAACAAAAATGGCCAATTGTATGCTATTAAAATTTAAATGCATGCACAGACAAAATATGTGAATCAAGTTAATTATAGTCTTTCTAATAGCAAAATTTCAACCATTAATTCGCAAATAGGCACAGTACTATAAGCAAGAAGTCAAATAAAAAGAAACTGTCTTTTCTTGCAGGTTGCCCTCCATTAGAAGTGGTTCTAAAATATAGAATAAAACTTGATGAAGTTCGTTGGCTCTCTTTTTACTAGATTATTGATTGGAGTTAAAGATTTATTTCATAGAGGATTAAGATCACTTCTTCACCTGATGAAGGATGTAAACCAGCATATACACAATTATATATGTATGGCACTCCAAATGAATTAATAGTAGTTAGATAAGTTCCAAAGTCTTTAGAAATCACATGAACTACGTCTGGATATTGTCTTAGGTCAAATGCAAATGTTAAACGGACATAATGTCATAGTGCAATATTTAGAATGTTCAAAGAACACTTGATTTAGATATGTAAAAATTCATGTCTTAATTGCTATCGCCGAAGCAGCGCGAGGCTAACCTCTAGTGTATATTTAAATTTTGACAATTTTCATCTAGGAATTTAAGTTCTAAAATATATAGAAATTCTCAAGGGGAGAGTTGGTTAAAATTGATGAACATTTATTTGAAGATGAAATTGAATATATAATTTATAATAATTTGTAATGTTTCTGAGATCAGTAAAATTAAAACTTTTCAGCAATAACTAAAATTTGTTTTATATAATCAACTCGTAGCTTGATTTCAGTTTATCCTCGCAGCCACAAATACTCTAATCTTATTATTTATTTCAGTCAAATCATTGCAACATTCTACAGTATACGTACTTATGTCATTGTCCCTGTAAAAATAATTTCGCCATTAAATTTTTCATATAGTAACTGTAAATATCAGTGTAGAATAATTTGTGGGCGCAATTTGAAACTCAGCAACCTATCGTCATATGAGACCAGTTTGTATCTCCGGAGAAATGTACGTCATTTTGTTCTTGTAACTGATCACTATATACAAATATAACTAACCCTACGTGTAAACACATGATATCCCAGATACGCCCTTCAGAGTAATCTCTTCAGTAGTCACGTCAATGTTAATGTTTATAGCATTCAAGAAGGATGAATAAATAGAACAAGTGATGAAAGAAAATTGCATTTATTTCATAATTAAGTGAAGACAAACTATTTTATTCATTTACTGGTACTGATTTGTTATTATCTGTGGTACTGGTTTATTACCTTAAAACAAAATTGTCCAACGAAAGCAAAAGGATGAGTAAATACATTCAATGTCCTGACAAAATGTTCCATGCATCGACTGAAGCATTTGTGAACAAAAAAGCATCTGAGCCTAATAGCGATAAATCAGATCTTTGTATGCTTCTGGGTTCTTCGTATAATAGTCAATCTCGGCCTGAAATATATACAATAAAAAAACAGTTAATCAGAGAACCTGCTACCGTGCTTTGATTGTATTGGATGCTATTTTGTATACACTCAAGATCACGCACAGGTAATTGTTGCCTTTTCATACAAAGCTGACCTAACAAACACCCATGCAGCTGGGTGTATACATAAATTAAGTTATTTGCCATTGAGTTTTAACTATTATTTGTAGTTTATATCAAATAACACGGATTGATAAATTGCTGAGGAAGTATTTTTAATAAAATTTTGTTGAATGTAATCCTTTCTCACATTTTCCCAAATTCACCAGTTGGAAGTACTCTAAAATTCCAGAAAGTAAGAAGGATTTGGATAATCCATTTCAACCTGGCAATCGTCAGGACAAAAACCAATCCAAACCTAAAGATAACCAGACCCAGCTCATTATTATCTCTAAGTATGTATTCCATCGTTTTCATGAAAATTATTTTAATACCACCCACCAACCAAATGCCTTATTATTATTATTATTGTTTAAAGATTACTTCATATAATTCATTATGCCATCAGCTAGTGGACCAGTGCAGCTCAAACCATCATTTGCACAACCACAGATATTCAAAATTGACCTTCTCGATCTCATAAATACAAACAAGTAAATATAATATCATACCTTTCTGATGGCAATAATAGCTGTGACGAGCTTTTCACCAATAAGCTCCTTAAATATATCATCTCCCTCAAGTGCAGACACAGCTTCTCCTAAATCCTTCGGCAACCTTTTAAGGTTTGCACTATGGTCTGATGGGTTTGTCTCTGTTCAAAGAAATAGCAAAAAAATCAAATATAATTCTCAAGCAACTATACCAAATGCAGAGAAGATGTAGATGGGGTCATACCAAGACCCAGCCTTAAGTGACATCACCTGATATGGCTTCTTATATAATAGACATGTAACTATATCCAGTTATCCACATACTTACATCCAGCATAACACATATATGCTGGTTTTTGTATGAAATATTTGAATATTTTGTTAGATTTTATCTACTAATTATTAGTCAACTATAGACAAAATCAAAACTACAAAAATCTTTTCCAACAAGAGAAAAATCCGGGAGACATCCAAATCCGTCCTGACATGACATGAACTGCTAGCATGCCTTTATCAAAATGGAGGTGCAAAAAATTACTCACATTTCAACAAAATGAAAGTTTGTCGTACCTATAGGTTCAGGTAAGATGAGGCCTCTCCTTAAGCCATCAATACCGGCTGCTAGTATAGACGCCAGACCCAAGTGTGGGTTCGCGCACCCATCAAAGGATTTGATTTCGAAATTGCTAACCAGCTCCAATGGGACACCAGGTGGGCAAGCAGTACGTAAAGGAGCCTCTCTATTTTCTTTGCCCCAGCAGTGGTAAGCACCACTCCATGTATCTGGCTTGATCCGATCATAACTACAAACCAAGACAACAATGATACGAAAATACAATGCTGATTATTGAAGGAAGAAAAACCTTAAAAACTTATCCTTTGATTTAAAATTGTTTGTGGAATTATAGTGATACTGGTCCCATTTCTATCCAGTCAGGTCCAGTACCAGTGTGAAACCAAATCCTTGGTTTGAAACTAGGATTTATGTACTTGTAGTACCGTGGATCTATACTATAACTGGCCCTTACAAGGAGAAATGAAATAAATTTAAAATTTTAGTTAGCTCATTAGGGTTATTTTGTAATCGTCAAATCTGTACCAGCTATTAGGTACCAGTATCTGTAAAACTTCTCGGTTTAATGATAACAGGTGGACTTTGCTCCATTTTATCAAAAAAAAAAAAAAAAATTGCAAATTACCTGTTTGGTAGTGGAGCTGTAAATGCTAAGATAGAAGGGAGATGGTTGTACACTCCAGCCAGAAAATTTTGACCAACCTTTGACATCCCATAATGGGTTTCTGGGTCATTTTCAGATCCAATGAACACATTCTGTCCATTATCACTTAAGCTTAAATGAACATGAGAACCCGATCCTATATCATTCAAGTCATACCTACAAGGAGTAATAGACATATTGTAGATTAGTAACTTATTTTTCAACAACACAACATTGTATGTTTGATCTGCAATAATTGCTCATTGACCTTTCCTTGTTGAAAACATTTGTGATTTCTTATATTAATAATTCACAAAAATTGATAGACTCTGCATGGTTTTTAGAAATATGAAGATGGCCTGAGGCTCTAGAAATTGAAACCAAAAAATTATTGTTTCTGTCAAATAGTTAAGCCTGATAAGGTACGCCAAAATAAGATCCATATAAAAAGGATAACAAGTTAAACAAGGTGCATCTAAAGTCAAATGTATATTAGAACACAATACATGCAAGACACAAAATACTATATAAGATTAGGAAAGCTAATTCAGACTGAAAGTATACTTCATATCTACAAAGGCAAATTGGAACATATATTTCAAAAGACATACTTTGGAAGGAAGGTGGCTAATAACCCATGCTTCCTTGCGACTGATCTAATGACCTCACGTGCATAAATAATGTTGTCAGCTGCTAAATTGCACGGTAAGTACTTAAATGAAAATTCAAATTGCCCCTTTCCTGCCTCAGCATGCAACTGTCATGGGACCAAAAAAAAAAAAATTAAAATGAAACACATCATAAGCATGCAGCAAGTGCAATATTGTAAATTTGTAATTAATCCACAAGTCATAGTTCAGTTGCAGTTGTAAATTCAGTTAAGCTTTAATTTAACCCAAGTTGAATTTTATCTATAATAACCTAAATCAACCCTTAATCAGGCGATGATTCATCCTCGATCCAACAAAACTGAGTCTCAACTAACAATCAGTTTTGAAATGAAGCTTATGTTGTGCTCATTTATATCTCACAACATATAGTAATCCATCAAGTCTAGAAATTGGAAGCAGAGTCATACCTGTTCAACTGAAATATTCAAAGACTGAATAAAACTATATGCCTCCTGCAAGATAGAAGATGCAGTGTCGAATGACGAGGAGGAACAGTATGTGCCCAAGTCAAAAGGGCCCCACTCTTCTGTTCCATTTCTATATATATAGATTTCAAATGAGAACCATTTACCACACAAAACGAAAAATATCAGCCAAAAAAAAAAAACTTTCAGGTGATTGGAAGTTTGCAATATAAATACCTCATTATTTTCTTAAGAATGTAAAATTCATTCTCAAATCCTGCATTCATCACCTACAATTATGTAAAAATAAGATAAAAAAGATTAGGCCTTATTTCCCTTTACTCTGTATTAGAGCAAATAAAATTACTAGTCTATTTATGTATCATATTCACCATACAATAAAATTTTCTTACCAAGTTGAACTCTTTTTGGAGGAACTTGGTGACCCGTAGCAAAGCACTTCTAGGGCAGTATTCCCATGCTTCTCCAGGCTTTACATGCATCTCAGCCAATACCATCTCTTCTTTGGGTGACCTAGCCATAAAAGGGATATGAGAGATGATTGAACCTAACAATTTATTAGGATTTCACTACCGGATACTAGTACCCGATTTGAATGATCTTCATATTTTCAAGATAATAAGTTGTAAGATCGAGAGAAAGTTGGTTTTACCAAGGAATCCTAGATATGGTTGTCATGTCAGGTACAAGCCGGATCTCACCAACACCAGTTAGGTTGGTACCTTCAGCAGGTCCATCGATAAAGGAAAGCAAAGCCATTGATGCATGAGTAAGACCTACACCTTTGGTCTTAACCTCCTCATAAAACCGGCCGGCCGGTACAACCTGAGAACAGGAAACATGAACATATAAAATTAAAATTTAATGAATATATGCATAAAAAGTTGAATTTCTTCTACTAGGTATACTCACTCGACATCTATGTTGACCTGAGGCATCAACCCAAATAATGCGAACAAAAACCACATCTTCTCCATTTTGGCTATCATTGAAATACTTCGGAACAATATTATGTGGGAAAATGTTTTCACTATTTATCGACCCAGCAATGCTGTTTAGCTTGTACAACCTCAATGCATTTTCTCTCAATATGTCTTTAACTGCTTCAAGGGCTTCTTGAAGTGTTAGGTCACCATCTCCACAGGCATCTGATAATACAGTAAATACCACATCTCTTGACCTTCTTGCACCTGTAAATTAATTATTTAAAGTACATACATGTAAACCATAAGTTTATATTTTGAATTTAACAAAAATTAAATATAGTATATTGCTTCTTGACATACCAAGATAGAATGTCTCGGGAAATGCGTACCCGTCAGTGCTGAACATCACCTATAAAATGGATGTTACTAAACACCTAAAGAAATTGGATATGATAAAATTCATGCTTTCAAGAATGGATATTGTAAATTTTAAGAATTTTAGTTGCAGGAGTTCGATTTAATCGAAGTCGGTGCCTCTGTCATTTTTTCGGAAGAATATAATGCAAATTATTCTTAAAGACAGTCAGTTCTAATTTATTTTGCTATTAAATCGTAAATTATTCCTTTGTCCAAAAGCTGTGCAGTTTAGAAAAAAAAACTAATAAGCTGATCAATAAATTTTGATTAGTATTGTACCTTCTTAGTGGGTGCTAGCTCTAGGAGTTCCTTCAAAGAAGAGATCATCCCTTGTACACTAAGCTTTGGTATAGCCAATCCAAAATCAAGATAAACCTATTTTTTTTTTTTTCAATTAGTATGGAGTTGTCTTTAACTCAAGCAATGAGATTAACCATTAAAAGAAATAAAAATTAATAGACCTGGCTATAAACTGAGGCAAGATATGATGCTTCCTTAGAGAAAGGATATGACGCATGTAGTAGAACAATTTTAGATTTGGCAAATCTCTTATCCTCTAAAACAGTACGTAGATGTAAAGGATTACTCTTTCTCAAATCTAGGTCCTTGTCTCCAAATCTGAATATTATTACAGCACAGACACATATAAGTAACTACATAAATTTAAGCTACACAGGGAAGAAGTTGAAAAATTACCCAGTATGAATTTGCAAGGGCAGATCAAAGGACACGGCTACTTCAAGACTACGTGTAAATATATAATCAATGAAGCTCTTATTTGTTATCCTTATTGGCTTACTACCTGAAAGGGCAAAAAGTACATCAGAAAATATTGAAATATAAAATCATCCTGTCAGGTTTGACACATGCCGATACAGCAGATAAAAAGCCTGGTTCTCTTTTCATTACTTTTTTTTTTTAAATTACATTCAAATTATTTATCATTTCCAGTACTTATTGGGCTGTTTGTTTTTTTTATTCAGTAGAATATCAAGCATAATTTGAATAACACCATGGTATATACCATTCAGCTCTTGAAGAAGGCCTTCCTCAGCTTCTATCTCAGAGACACATGGATCAATCTCCAACCCACTTCTATAAGCAGCTACACTCTTCATCCCCACTATTTTGTCCGTTACTGTACAATCAAGTTTAGGAGACAATAACTAAAGAAATATGATTGGGGGATCGACAAAAAAATATTTTGCATTTGTTTCACTTGAAGGATATGATTTAATCTTCATCACAAAAACTTCAGTGAATGAATCCAAAGTCACCTTCGATCCACTGCATTTCTCCTGGGGGAAAAGAAAAGAAAAGTTACAGAAGGCAAAGTCACAAAGGATTGCTATATTAGCTGGCCATAGACATATTGGTATAGTAACACTAGCAATACTAGTTTATGTTTTTTTTAGGAAATCAAATAACCCAGAGCCAGAAAGGGTAAATACATAAAGACTGGCACCGCATGATAATTATATATTAGTACAAAGGAGGGTTACTGACTTCATTGAGAATAGTTTCAGCCAAATGTTCAATGCGCAATATCCTGCCAATGGCAGAGACAAAAGACTTGTGGGACTGCCAGTCAAGCATTTTGTCGAACATAATGCCATCATCAATAAATACTGCAGATATATTTGCAGCCCCAAAGCATTTTGAGCTGATAGAAGCCAGCCCCTCAGATTTTCTGTGGTCTTCCACTTTATCTAGTGATGGCTCACATTTGTACAGTTCAGCAATGTCCCTCAGGCTTCTCTGTAGTTTCATTTCAAAAAAAGAATATTTCGTCATGATAGAAAAATTATGTTTTATGTATCCTTGCGGCATTAGAAAATGGCAAAGTTAACCATACAAGATATAAATGTTCAGGGAGCATGGTAGTGAGAGAAAAGGGGCGCTAAGGGCCCCCTATAATTTGAAGATTGCAGTTTGTCCATTAAATTTTGTAAGTTTTGTAGGCAGCAATACATTTCAGTGCTTCTTATAAAATGAAATTACATTACACTAGATTTTCCAGCCCCATTCAATTTAAATTTTCTAGTTCTGTCCCTCTATGTTCTTATAATTTACAAGATAATTCAAAGCAACTTTATCTAGTGATCAGTGTTATCGTAACCGGACTTGACCGGTCAGTTCGATCGGAATAAACCAGAACCGGGGGGCCATTCAGGTTGGTTCATTAAAAAGACCATGTATGTGCTCAAACCAGTTAAAACCGAGTTAATTGACCGAGCTTCGCGAACCGTTTAGTTGAAAAAACCCAGTTCTCGACAGGTTACTGAGATCGATCCTGGACCATTCTCTTTGCATATCATATTCTTTCGAATTCTTTCCCTTTTGTTCTCCCATGAAATTCGAAATTGACCATAGCATACCAATAATCAAAGACATTTGTAAATTGTGAGAAACTTTGTTGTTTTAGCATCTGCAAAAGCATTTCTACAAGCACATGCAACAACTCACCACATCCAAATAAAACAACTAAGAGAAGCTAGTCATATTAAAGATGTTCTCCTCCAACTGGTGAGTTTACCTTTGTAAATATATATGATTTATACTTATTGATAATGAATGCTTTCAAGGTGTTTGATAAAATGCTCAAGTCAAAGTTTTTCTTCTGTTTTGTGAGATAATGGTTTGTTATAATTTGTACAGTAAGTATTAAGCACACAAGCATGGTTTGTTATGATTTTGTACTGTAAGTATTAAGCACACAAGCATGTTTCTAGTCAGAAGACTGCATTGAATCTTCAATATTTATCAATGTTAAAATTCTATGATATTTGCTGGTTGGTGCTGGTTGTATACCAGCAAGAAGATTATATCCATTGGTACCATACTTTGCATTTTGGTTCACCATTAGTTATTCAGTTTGGGGATTAATGTTACATAAGGACTTATTAATTTTGTAAGCTCTCTTATGAGTTACATAAACCCGGCATGGAATGTCCATGCACTGGTCTAGCTAATTTGTGCTTTTCAGTTATATTCATTGATTCACCTATTAATGCCATATAACAGCACAACAGTTTAGAATAATTTGCTTATTTCACTAAATTGGCCATAATTAAAGATATATTATGCTATGATCTCATATTTTTGATAAGTTGAAATGAAAGTCTCCTTATAGTTATTTGAATTATAAATGTCTAATTATCTATAAATTCAGCTTTATAGCCTATCAATTTTCACCAAAATATATGTAGACATTATTTTTTATGTATAGTATATGTAGCCTAGCATCTTCTTTCAGCGAGAATTAATTGACTACCTTGAAGGAGAGAGAATGGGGAGCGAAAGAGAGAGCTTCTCCTTCCGCCTCAGAGAAGCACCTGAGGAAAGGGAACTCCGATTCAATCTCTACCAGATTGTGTGCGTGCGCATCGATCGCTTGTATGGAATCCACCGCCTCTCTGATCATATTTCTGCTCCGGTAGCTGCTTTCAGTGGCCGTCATGGCTGATCTCACTCTTTCTTCCTATCAGGGTGTCTTTGTCTTTGTTTCCAGTTGTTTGATGGAGAGTATTTGACTGCTGACTGCCTGGGTGTTAGTGCAAAAGGCGTGGGGTTGGTGATAATTCATTTAATTGGATAATTGATAACGATTATTCAATGCTATCGTAGCGGCTGATCTCACTCTTTCTTCCTATCAAGTTGTCTCCCCTTAGTCTTTGTTTCCCGTTGTTGATGGAGAGTGTTTGACTGCCTGGGTGTTTGTGCAAAAGGCGACGGATTGGTTACATTTATTTAATTGGATAATTGATAAAGAATTATTTAAAGCTATCGTATTCGTATATGCATGTCCGTTGACTTAACTGTTAGCTATTTCTGTAAGATTCGGTGCGTTTGAATTGTACAAGAATTACCGTAAAAATAGTAATTTTTAGATTAGTGATTGACAACAGTGTTAATTCAAATAGTTTGAGAATAATATTAATTTTAAATTATTTGAATTAGTAAAAATGTTATTTGAATTGTATATTTAGAATAGCGATTAAGAAAACAAATAAAATAATGATTAAACTAATTTAATATTTAAACTAATATTATATTACATATCTTGGTTATGAAATCCAACGAACTCAGTTTAAGTCTGATGGGCATCGGACCCAAACTGCTCTTCTCTGAAATACATTAAATTTTAACTAAGTACATAAGTGCACACTCCAAGTTTGCGCTTCAAGTGGTGGGCACTCTTAGTACGCGTACAAGTTCAATTTGACGCACAGTCTGAAATGCGTGACTGGTATTTTGTGAATTAAGTGGGTTAGAGCGATTTTTATTTAATTAGTATTTAGTATGGTGCTAACTAAAAAATTCGGAACAAAAAACTGCAAAATAAGAAAATCATTTTATTATTGAAGAAAATTGCAATCCACACGAACACTTTACATATCTCAACTTTCGTAAAATAATGACCTAGTTTCTGCGCAGTTCAGGCCCAATAACCTAGTCAATGGGCCAAACATAGTTGGCCCAAATTTCGGCTCTCTCTTAATTTTCTTTTTGGTTTGGTAATTTTTTTTTTTTTTTTTTTCACTTTAATCCGAAGGAGAAAATTATTATAGCTCTGGAATGCTCTTAGACAAAGTCAACGCTGCAGAAAATTATGACAAAATATATATTGTCCTTTATAGTACAACTGATAAATTTATCATTATCCCCTCAACACAGAAAAACAGTTGTATCTCCATGTATCTGTTCGACACCTTTAGTTCAGATTTCATTTTAGATTTAGTTCATTTTTATAAATTTAATCAATTTATGTATTTAAATTTTGAATAAAAAATATATTTTGTAAACAATGAATATATACAATTATATTTTATAACAATCTAATTTGGAATACATTGATCTTTCACTAGAATAGATTTTTTTTTTATTTACCCTTATTTTGTAGTTGTAGGATCTGTTCCAGAAGGAGGAACGTGAGGAGAAAGAGAGCGGAAGAAAACTGATAGATCTGAATCTGATCAAGGTTGTTTGTTTAATTACTTGCTCCGGAAAAAAAAAAGTGAAATATATATAAAACTCGAATAAAATATTGAAGATTTTGTCCCATCTAATATAGAATGTAGAGGAAATCAAATAGATACCTTTTCTCTTAGCTTCTCATTCTTTTTGTTTCTTTTAATGAGTCAATTGTGGAGTTTTGTCGAATATGAATTTCTTAATAAATTTTAAAAAAAAATTCTCAATCTCTCAATGGGGGTTGCTGAACGAGGTCCATGTGTTTAATAATGGACCGGCGCAGCTTATCAAGGAAAGGTTAAATTATGCAACGACACGTGTCACGTGGACGCCGTAAGAAGTTGGTACAGCTAATTCTCAAGACAAAGTGACTGATTCCAAATCTCCCGTTGACAAACGCTAGCACTGGGTAAAGTAACTAGCAACTTTATTTATTTATTCTTTTGACAGAGGTCATATTTAATTTACTTTACCTCGCCTCCACGTTCAGAATTTTTATTCATATAAATTAATTAAAACAATATAGAAAAAAGAATAGATTGAGTGTTATTTATAAAGAACTGAATCATTAGTTTCATCCCTTTAATCCATATTTAATTATGAATTAAAGTTAATTATGAAATAAGTTATTTATTTTAAGTTAAGATGATATAAGATATTCTTGTTTGTTGTGACTTAAGTTTATTCATGATTTAAACTATTTTTGTTTGGTTAGGTTACTTCAGTAATGATTTAAAGTAATTGTTGTATTTTAATTGAATGCGAGACCTAACTTTTCATTGTTTTTATTATTTTCGATCACTTTTTAAAAAATATATAAAATAAGCAACTAATTTTGTTTCCATTTTAGCATTAAGGAACTTATAACTATATCAATTATAGAATCAAATTTATTTTTTTCGAAAAAAATAACTTTCTAAACTAACATAATATGCAAAGTAAATAATTAAATAAAATATTTTATGAAAATATACTACAAATAAATAAACTTTTTTTCAGCAACCCAACATATTTTTGACAAATGCAATATGCATCTCTATGATGAAGCATTAATTTGTGCATAATTCATTTTTTTTTTACAATTCCTTTCAATTAAAATGAAAAAAAAAATTCGAAGAAGAGTTTATCATTGATATTACAAATTTTGTAAGATAAAATAATACTGCACATAGATTGAGCCCCTATTGGGTTCAAATCCGATTACCACTTGTACTTCTAATTTATCCGTTTGATGTTTGTACCTAGTGGGAACTGAGAAATACATTATTCCAGTGCCAAATGACACCCTTGTAATTAATAATATTATCAATACTACTGATCGGGGACCAATTTGTAATGGTTTTATAAAAATAAGAGGTCCAGTGGTTACAATTTCATTACAAAAATAAATTAAGTCATGACTTAAGCTATCAAATTCCTAACAAATATAAAATAACTTAAGTTAATATATAGTTTTAGACATCAACCAAACATAAATAATTTAAATCAAACAAAATTAAAATAATCAAGTTAGACTTCCTTACCTTTAGTTCCTAACCAAACAACACATTAAGGTTTAAGCACTTCTAAAGAGTCATTTGATGTATTGCATGTTTCTATATCTGTCCTCGAAATATTTTCTGTACTCACATTTTTTTTATAGTTAGTGGTTAAAATTACCACTAAAAAATATATTGATAAGAAAAAAAGTTATTTATAAAAATCTAAGTTTTATCTCCTCATATAACATAAAAATAAATATTTACATTCATCCTCAATTTTAGAATTTATTTTCAATCTCGCTTCACGACCAGATCTATTCGATCGCCGCCGCGCTTCGACAACGATCAGATCTTAGTCACCGCCGCTCTCCGATCGAGATGAAAACTCTATACTCCGAGCTCCGACATTATCGCACTCTCAGCTCCAATCGGCTTCGCTCAGCACTAATTCCTTCCCTCTAGCTCCACGATTGGATCCGCTTCTTCGAGTGCCGCAGTGCTCCGACGACAACCGGATCTACTCACCACTGCGCTCTGACCGAGATGAGACTCTACGCTCTGAGCTCTGACGATACTGCACTTTCGGCTCTGGTCGGCTTCGGTTTCTTCCCTCTCTCTCATTCCCCTCTTTGCTCGAGAAGGTATCGAGAGAGAGGAAATATGTTGTGTTGAGAATGAGATCTACAAGAAGTAAAAAAGGGGAGTTGAATGGAAAAGAGTGGAGAAATGGAGGGACGGGAGTGGCTGACCTAATCGCCCAAAAAATTCTTCAATTTTTGATTGAAGCGCAAAAGAAAAATTAACCCCCTTTTTCTATTCACATTTTATTTAAAAAGAAATCAAATATTGATTGAGCTCTTTTAAAATTGTGCAAAGAAACATAACCAATAATTTGAATTCTTATGTGGGATCGAAATTCTCAAGCAATTTGATAATATATTTTAATAAATTCCAGTAAATAAAAAATTCTAGTACGTCCACGTAGCTAGGTTTGAAAATTGACTAGGACGACCAGAGAATATATGAAATGTGAATTCTTAGATTGACACAAAACGCACACAGAGTCTCGGCACGTCAAATTCGGATCCAATTAGTTGCGACTTGTGATATTGGGGGAGCTCCCACCAAGCAATCTCGTTGCTGGTCGGTCGATGACATAATTTTACATTTCAGGACACATAATTCTTACCACTTAGTTATGCTGATATATATGATGGAATGATTTATAAGTTTATAAAATAATTAATGTGGCCACGGATTGTATGTGCGTGTTTGTTACGTATTGCCAATGACCTAAGAAGGTAAAGAAACTTTTCTAATTAATTGCTGTCTTATTTATTAAAAATTTCAAACTTCTTATTATTTTCATCAAAACATTAAAAGAAATTATATTTTTTTCTCATTAAAATTTGGTAGTTTTCGGTTGTTATTTTTCTTCATTAAAATATCATTATTATTTTAAAATTTTAAATTGACTCCTTTATCCGTTTGCTAAGAGGGAACAGTTTCTTTTTGTTATTTTGAACACGATCAAACTAGAGGGAAGTTCTATTGGCGCATAAAAGCTGGTTGGGGATGGCAGAGATATAAAGAGTGGTTGTTTGCTCTTAGTCATGACTTGTAAAATTAGGCTGTTTTTAAGTTAATATCTTGATGAGCTTAATTATAAAATTGTTGTTTTGATTTCAAATGTAAAATTCAAACTCTTTAAACTTATCTAATTCAGAAGTGGTAGGCTTACATGCAATTTTTATAAAATTACGGATTAATTTAATATAAAATCAAATGATAAAAAAATAATGAAAAATGCATGGATGTGTGGAAATTAATTTAAATCTTCTTTCTTAATTGTTTGACTTTATACTAAATTAATTTGAAATTTATAAATTTTATATGTAATCACATCACTCGTGAAATATGTGGGTCAGTCTCAATAATTTAAATTTATTGTTTGAAGTCAATCCCATAAATTCTAAAATTATACTCACCAAATTTCTTAATAAACTGAATAACACTCTAGTTCTACTCGCAAATATGATCTTGTGGAATAATATTGAAGTATTACTTCTTTTTTTCTTGGTGTATTTCACCTGTTCTTTCATGATGAAAAGGGGGAATTTGACGTATACCTCTCAAAAACTTCAAAATTACGTATTTTTCTTTCTAAATTTTGAAATTACGTATGCCCCCTCTAAACTTCAAAAACTCACAATTTTATCAAATTTATTGTCTTTTATGTTAAACTTGCAACTTATATAAAAGAGGAGGATGAGGGGAGAAAGAGAGGAGGCAGTAGAGGTGTCGGTAGCTTGGTGTGGCCGGGGGACGAGAAAGTCGGAGAAGACGATAAACGTGTTGGGTTGCTCAGTTGATTGCTTGTGTTCATGTGGTTGCTCACGAACAACTCGATCGATTCGATTATGAACAGTGAACTAACTTCGAGCCTGGTCATGCCCTACGTCAAAAGGTGCGGGTTTCGAGTTATTCTCAAATTCTTCCAATATATTTTACTATTTCTATTTGCTTGTGAGTTTCTTTGCTTGGTTATGTTGCAAGTTGCTTGGCTGTGATTTAATTGTTGTTGTTAGCTTATCGTGGTTGATAAGTTTGTTTGATTGATAGTAAGTAGAGATAAATTCTTTAGTAACGATACTTTATCTTTGATTGGCATATGTATCTGACATGATATAAGAAACAATTAATGACCACATGTTCTTGTTACAATTTCCGAAATCAGTATATGTATGGTGCAAAACATAACCTTAACCATGAATTAGGTACCAGCAAAGTACTTGCATGACTTGAACTATAGATTTTATATAAATTGGTTGCATTAGAAATTAGTAAACCTTGTATTAATTGTTATAGTGATGAATTGTTTACCAAATCAGTGCATATGGAGGCACACTTTAGACAAGGTATTGTAAATTAGAGAGAGATGCATAAACCTCAAGTCTAGTAAGATATGACATGATTGAATCATTTGGTTTAATATTATTTGAAATATGACCTGGTTTGCTTGATTGCTATTTTCTAGATTAATACTTGTCGACCCCTTGTTTCTATGTCGAACAATAGTTACATGTTATTATTTTGAAAAGTAAGATATGAATGCATGATTATAGTTTCTCAAAACATGAATGCATAATTTTGCATATGAGGCTTGGCCATATTTTCTAAACTTGAAATATGATATGATTTGAAGTAAATGGTTAGAATATTATGAGCTATAGTATAAACCATGCTAAAGTATATATGTCTGAAACTTGACGGTCATGTAGGCGCCAATTTCAGGTAGCGCATGATCGAAATCTTGTATATTCTTGATTGAATTTTGTGCTTGAAAAATGATGGTCATGTATGCGCTCATATATTCGAGGTAAGCGCAAAACTTCATTCGTGTGGGATGAAGTTCTGTAGGTGCCATATATTCGGGGTATGCGCGGAATTTAAGTCGTGTGGACTGAAATTCTGTAGGCACCATATATTCGGGGTATGCGCGGAGTTTCAGTCGTGTGGGCTGAAATTCTGTAGGCGCCATACATTCGGGGTAAGCGCAGAATTTCAATCGTGTGGGTTGAAATTCTGTAGGCGCCATATATTCGGGGTAAGCGCAGAACTTCAGTGCACACCACTGAAGTTCTGTAGGCGCCAATATTCGGGGTAAGCGCAGAACTTTAGCAGTGTGCACTGAAGTTTTGTAGGCACCGTATTCGGGGTAGCGCATGACCAGATTTGTGTTGATGCATAATATTATAGAGCATGCCTTGGAAATAATGAAGGTTTGAGAAATGTCATATTTGAACAATTGTGCATATTTTAATTTATAAGAACATAGCACTTCAAGAACTTTTATCTTTTCATCAGCATGTTTTAATTCATGAAGTTCTATTTTATTTAAAAGATGGAATGAAATTCTTATAAATTTCTGTACATGAACATTTAAATATTTGATATGATATGTTAATTTATATCAAAGCTATATGATTTGGAATTGGTGATCTATATTTGTATTATGTTAATTAACTTTACTTGACCAATTGTGCATTTGAAATTAAAATTGAGCATTGCATACTAGAAACTAATGTTAGAATAAAGCATTGAGACAAATGCATATTTCTTGAAAAATTATTATTTACATGCTACTTGATTGATTTCAGTTTTGCAATATATCCAATTCTTGAATTTTTATCATCGATGTTGTTTCTTTTATTTAAACTTGGTGGGTTGTTTGGTTTATGTTGGTTGCATCTAAGAATAACTCGACTGGAACTGAATACCGCACTAAGAGATTATCAATCTCTTACCTTTCCACTTTGTGGGTTCCAGGGTACGAAGAGCGAAATTAAGGAACGGGATCTATAACTTGAAGAATTGTGGAATTTGCCACAGAGTGATTATTTGCTTCAAATAAATCTTCTATGGTATTTCGGTTGTATATAATTATACCGTAGTAGGTTTATTTTCAATTGGTTTACACATGTATTATGAAACTTAAAAGAAAGTTTTATCATGTATTGTGGCTCTTGTCTTGTCATTGGTAATGTATGTATATATATGATTGTGTATGATTAGTGAAACGCCTTGCGCTGATGAGCGTGGCGGGTTGTCGGTCCTGTTGTCGGGATGTGACAGGTTATGGTTCCGGAAGTGGGTACGGGTCGGGATCAGGGTATGGTGAGGGTGGCGGTGCCTCTGCTGAAGGGTATGGAACGGGTGGAGGCGGCGGTGGTGGTGGTGGATCGGGCAGTGGAAATGGTGTGGTAGTGGGTCAGGTTATGGGTCGGGCTATGGATCTGGATATGGGGAAGGTGGTGGCAATGCAAAGGGATACAATAGAGGTAGCAGTCGTGGCAGTGGTGGCGGTGGAGGTGGCGGTGAAGGATATGGATCTGGATATGGATCAGGATATGGGTTCGGGTATGGCAGTGGTGATGGAGGTCACCCTTGAGATGTTAAAAAACCTATAATGTGGATAATGCATCTGCACATACTGCATGAAACCTTATAATTTATGTTACAGACTAAATAATTGCTAGACGTAAATAAGTGGAGATTTTTCACACATGAGATTAGAAAGAACATATAAAATAAGTTGTTTTGTCAGTTTGGAGCTGTATGTAATTATCTTAATATTCTTGTAATTAAAGTAGTGGTGCATAATGCTATATCGATATCATTTGCGTGTATATGTTTCTTAAATAGTTTTTTTTTTTTTTTTCTGAAAGCTAGGTAGATGCTACCAGGTGATGTTTTATAAATAGTCAAGTGTAAGTTTTTGTGATTCTAAAATGCAGTATATGTATGCGTAGAAGAAATGCATCAGATGCATTCTGAAAAATCAATCAGCCAGACAAAAATTTCAATATAATTTATCCTGCACCGTAACGGTATTGGAATTTGAAAAAAAAGTTACATAACAAAAGGCAATAATTAATAAATTATATCCCTATTTCAATATACAACTGCTATTCATTCCACATTTTTTTTCCATTTCCAAAGACATGGTGGTTTTTCGGATGGGTACTATATATAAGGCCACTGAATTAGAACTTATAATCTATAAATGCAATCTTTAGCAGCAACATCAAAGAAGAGGAATTATAAGAAACGGGGGTATATATGCAGCAATAAATTTGTTCCATTAATTCTTTGTTAAAGTTATGGCAGGTGTATATATGCTGCAATAAATTTTGTGACCCACAAACCCTTAGAATCCATGAAGGAAAGAAAAAGCCTACGGACAGGGTCGACGAAGCTACTGTAGTACAAGGGTAGACGGTCATCTACTTTTTGGCAATAAAAAAAAAAAAACATTTTTTTTTAACAAAAGCTCTTAGACACAGAGTCTAAATAATCCTGACTAGGATTGATCTTAAGACCTCCCACATGGAGGCATATGCCTTAACCATTGTGCTACACAATATTTGACAAAAAAAAAAAAAAAAAATTGGACCAAGTTCTTTTAAAGGATTTTGTTTATCTTTGGATTTGATTATGCCTATCCTTATTGGCCTAGACATTTCTTGTGCAACCATATATGTTTGTCTACTTTTAACAAAAATTTCTCACTACACTGCTTATGGGTCTTTTCCTAAAAGATAAAATAAAAAAATAAAAAAATTGTGCCAAAAAATCAAAAGGAAAGAAAAAAAATCTTAAATAATATTTATTAAAAATGTATTTGAAACTTGGTTGTAATATCAAAATAGATACTTTGGTACTGATTCCTGGGATAATTTTTTATTTTGGTTAGTGGAATCGGTGAGCTCTGTTCACTTTTATTAAAAAAGAAAAATATTTATTAGAATGGACAAATAGCGCGCTTTTAACCGCTGAATCCAATCCATCAGAGAACAAGAGAGCCTTCGGTCCGTTGGATTTGATCAGTGTCTTTATTCATTTTTTTCATTACTTTGCTGTTCCGTGGTTTTGTGATCAAATATATTTATAGCATCCGTCAATTAAGTTCACACAGCACAATGCTCCATTATTTTGAAATTTGATTCAATATTAGATTGAAATCGTTTGATCTATATCAAAATTTGTATGAACAATTTAAAATTTTCAATTATTTTGAGAAAATCGGTATCGGACTAAATTTAATTCAATATTTGATTGAAGCCATTCAATTTATATCAAAATTTGAAATCGTCCGAACAATTTAAAAATTAGAAACTGTCCGAACAACTTAAAAAATTCACACAAACATATTTACGCGAATCTCGATAGGATAATTTTAACCAGGAATCGGATTCGGACCACCCAGTCCTATTTTAGAATCGTTTCGGCAAATAAAATTACGTCCACCTAAATTCAAGTAGCACGTGGCGGGCCCACAGAACAATGGGTTTAGGGTTTAGGATTTAGAATTTGGAGTTTAGGTTTCATAGTTTGATAGTAGACTCTGCTCCGATTTATATATTTTGCAGAGGTATATGTAAGTTTTCATTATTTTATTATGTGTTTGACTTTCAGAGAGTTTGATAATATGACTCTGCTCTGACTTATATATTTTGCAAAGACATATGCAAGTTGTATGAATGGAGGTCAATTGTTAAGTTTTTGTATTTAGGTATAATTTAGAAAAAAATTTATTACCAGTACTGTATTCATTCTTTATATGTTTTGATTTTATAGTTTGAAAATCTGAGTCTTTTGTTGTTGTTTTGCAACTTCTTAATTTAAAATTAAATGATTTATTTTGAAAGGATCATTCTAATTGTACCCAAGGATTTGTACCCAATTTTTACCCAAACCAACTGTTATTTACATGATAATAATACTGTAACAATATAATATAATACTGTAACAGACAATATGGAATGATGTAAAAGATGCGATCAATTTTTTAAAAATTAACAACTTGCAACTTTCAATATCTTTGTACTTTGTGTACTTTGTACTTTCAAAACTGTTGTACTTTGACAGTTAATGACAGTTAACTGTACTTGTTTTACTTAAGAATCTGCCCACTTGTGTACTTTCTCCCTTCTAGAATTTTTAATTTTTTCTACCGTTTTAGAAGTTTTGATTATTATTTTTTTCATTTTTTTTTAAAATTCATCATTTTTTGAATTAAATAATCTATAAAATTACGGATTCAAACTAATGAAATTGAATATAGTAAAAAATAGCTGCGTAAAGTGCAAAAATAACGACAAAATCTATATTCCAAAATACTGTAACACAACATTATGAAAAGTTGTAACAATAAAATATCAAAACTGTAACAAGAAATACTACAAAAAATACGACAAATCTTAAAATTAAAACTACAAATATTACAAAGAAAATAAAACTGTAAAAAAAAAATGTACACAAAATACTGTAAAAGATACTGTAACAACTGTGGACAAATAATGTAACAAATATAGACAAATATTATAACAAATTAACTCATTATGTATATCAATCAGTATCAACATACTGTAATAAATGTAGACAAATAATGTAACAAATGTAGGAACAAACTGTAATAGATATACGGAATATCAACCAGTGTCGAAAACTGTCTCAGTTGTAGACAATTAAACTAAGACTGAACATCAATCAGTATTCAATAATATAACAACTGGAGACAAATAATCTAACAAATGTAAATAAATATTGTAACATATTTATCTAATACTTATAGACAATGTTCCCAGTGGTTCTTCTTACACACAGGAACAAATAGCTATTTGATTGTCTCAAACTGTTGGCCAAACAGTTGAGAAATAGCCACCACTGCCTGTTTCTCTATGTATGTGTGCATCAAGATTTGCATTTTACAACAAATAATGTAACAAAGGAAAATCAAAACTGTACAATAATAATTAAGTACTATCAAATATGAAATGAAATAATGTAACAAATGCCTAACATAACTGTAGCAAATAATGTATAATACGACAACAAATTCTAAAACTGTAGCAAATAAATGAAAATAAAAATACAAAAAGAGAATAAAAACTTACTGAAGTGTAAAGGGAAATGAAAAACCAAGGGTGAGCAACAGGTATTTTAAATTGCATAACCTGCAGAACGACCTCAACCAGCTGAACAAAAAAAAATTATATGTTAAACATGCAAAGCTATAATGTAACAAAGGAATAAAAATACTGTAACAGATATTAATAAATACTTTAACAAACATGAATACACTAAATTTGCATGCAAGAACACTGACTTAAATAATGCAACACATATAAAACAAGACTGTAACAGATGTGAACAAATACTGCTCAATCTTGAATAAATAATGTAACTGCATCATGCAGACTGTAACTTAGAGGACTGAACAATAATGTAACATACTAAGAGAATACTGTAATTTATACGGAGTGGATCATGTAACAGATAGCACATATGCTGTAATAATCACAGTCTGAAGACAAGATCTAGATTCAAAATTAAAAACAAGTATAACTCGTTACCTTTGAGCTTTTTGTGAAGATTTTCTTCATTCGTATACTCGATTATCTTTGACCACAGCACGAGGCCGCCTCATGTGAAGATCAAGAGTTGTCCATTCCTGCCTTGTTTGATCCATGCAGGGAGAAGATATAGACCAAATCGAATGAACAGATCGGTAAAGGAGATCAAGAGTTTCCGTACGATCCCTTGAATCGCTCCCCTCTTTTGGTTTCTTGTCACCTCTTCCCCACTTCCCATCACCTGAGTTTCTCTGGACGAGTCTAGATTGATCATTCAGGCTCTTCTGTTGGTTTTGGATCGATCCGGCTGATCGTAGATGAAAATCCCAGGAGAGATCGCCAATTTGGAGAAGAGATCGCCAATTTGGAGAAGAGAAAGCAATCGGAATAGGAGAGAAAGAATTTGCCAGAGATTTGCTGAAATCGCAAAATCGCCGGAGTCCTTTTTTGAACTAGCTGAGTTTTGAAATGAGAAATGAGATGCGGAAAATATTTAATGACAGATGTATTGGTTTATATAAGCGGAGACGATGACCGTTAATCAGACGGTTAACTCAGTTTAGATAGGGTGTGGGTAAAAAATGGGTACAGAAGAGTGGGTATAGAAATATTTTCTCATTTTGAAAACAAGTGTTTTGGCCTCTCCATCTTTATGCGTAGAACAGATGGCATGTGGGCATTTTTATTAATAACCAAAAAATTAAATAAAGTAATATTAATAACTAATTTTCAGATTTTTTTTTATTCATAACCAAACCGCCCCCCTGTGGGGCGGTCTACTGTAGAGACCAAACCGCCCCCCTATGGGGCGGTCTAGACTTCAGAACAAACCGTCCCCCCGGGGGGCGGTTTACTATATATATTTATATATTTTTTTATTTTGTGTATAAAATGATCATTTTGTCTCTCCTAAGTCACAATAATCCACTCACTCTTCTTCCAAACTGACTTCTGCTCTCAAACAGTACTACGAGACGATTTTTTAGGCGATTATGAGGCGATTGCGCTCAACAGTGACCGAAGTATATTTTTTTAAAATTAATTTTTAGAAACATGTCGAAAATTTCAGAAATAAACAAAAAATATTAGAAATTGTTTGATCCATCCTCCAAATTTGAAACCTTAGTATTTTATATGTTGTTTATGATGTTTGTTTTTTTAGGTGAAAACGATGAGTAAAAACACACCAAATCAATCGTCCGGTGGTGGAAAACTGAAATCTAAGCCCTGGTTTAGTAATTGTACTGGAAATGACTGTATCTGTAAAAAATATTTAGCATACCGTAGGTTAATCCCAGTCAATGACGATGATGATTTTGAGGAAAGCCTTTACAAAAAACCAAACCCATTACCTACAAAGAAAAATACTGGTAAGACGGTATCTTCGTCTACTATGACTCGTATCGGCGATATCAAAAGAAAGAAAAATGTCGATAAAGGCTGTCTCTTCGCTCGCTACGCCGAACCGGACTCGGACGATGATTTTGTTCCTTGTACCTTCTGCATCGGTTCTCGAAGTAGTATTATTGGAAGGTCTGTAATAATTATTTAGTAATTCTAATGTATCAGTGTGTAATAATTATCAGGTTTTGTAATCGGATCGAATAATTAAAATTCATCTAAGGAAAATGGTTCACAACATAAGTCAATTGAATAAGTTCATAGTGTAACTGAGCAAACCAAGCATAGAACATAAGATACAAATATAAATACAATATTTGTTGAATTAACTCTTCCTGCATCCGAGCAGACCAAGTCTACTTCTTAGGCTTCTGGAAGTGGATGACGGCGCGACACCAGCAGTTGTAGAGCCTTGACTACTCCCTGAGTGGCTTCCCTGACTGGGTTGCCTGCTTCCAGAAGGTCCCGTATCGGCAACCACTCTAGCATTCTCTCTTTCGTTGGCTTCGATTATTACCTCTGCAATGCATTTCATTGAACATTCAGTATCAATATTTAAATTTAATTTTAAATCATTTTTAAGTTGTGTACGATCATCTACATACCTCTAATCTGCCTGTCAGTAGTCGAACGGTGAGCCTCGTGTTCCACTCGCCGACCTTGCAACCTGTCCATATCCATTACGCGTCGCTTGTGTTTCCTCCACTCCTTCCTGATCCATTTCTTATCGGAAACCACCGTAGGCCCAAGGTAGTATGGCCACTGGTACTAGTTGGGGTAGCTATAAAATGATGCTCCCCAGGTGTTCAGAAGACAATCGGTACGGTAATAGTTGTCAACAAAGACGTCTTCAAGGAAATTCTGTTTTCGACAAACCACCATAACATGAGAACACGGAATGCGAACTAACTGGGGGCCTTGGCACTCGCACGTTACTTGATTGTTCACGCCTAAAACGACTCTGTACTTGCATGCGCGTTCATGAGTTTGTATAATGTCATTTTGTCCCACCACCGGTGGAATGATCTCACTTGAAACCTGCACTTCATATTCCGTACCTGTGCTGCCATATGCTACAACGTTCATGACATAACCTTTTTCTCTGTGTTTTCTTAAGATCTCCTCCACCCTATCTGAGAATACTTGGTCCCTACTCGCTAGTACAGTGGCTTTAGCATGCCTCTCAACAAACCAAGCATTTAACTTGTAGAATGTCTCCTCCACCAGTGAAACCACGAGTAACATACGGCTCTGTTTGAAGACACTGTTTAATGACTCTTGACCCATTAGTGGTCATAATTCCCCATCTCCAACCTCCATCACGTGATTGAAATATCTTCTCATATGCTGACGGCTCCATCGGATCGCGCGGACGTCTCTTGTCCGCCTTCGCTAAGTAGGCATTTGCCTCTGGAAATGTCTACAAAAAATAGAAATATACCTCAGTGATACAAGTCGTGCAAATGTCTAAAAAAAATGCATACATACTCTGGCAAAATCTCTGAACATCTCTTCCATCTGTCATGGTTTCTTTCCTCTTGCAGCCAATTTTGAACCTATCAGCAACCCATTCTCCTGCCGGTATTCTTGCACAGGTTCTTTGAAATGTGTTGCATGCAGTACATGTGCACAGACTCTCCGGTATTTGTGTTCCACCCATAGTTGAGGTTATTAAATACATGCTTGATGCCCTTGTGCTGGTCTGATATCACGCAGACGAACCTGTTCCCTATCACCTCTCTTCTCAGAAAGGACATGAAAAAACCCCAATTTGGACCATCCTCCTGTTGAACAATGGCAAAGGCTATGGGCAACAGCTGGTTTTCAGCATCATATGCACATGCTATAAGCAGAGCCCCACCATACCGGCTGGACATGAAGCATGCATCGATGCTGATCACAGGTCTAACATATTGAAAGGCTTCAATACATGGACCGAAAGCCCATGCTATGCCCTTGAATTGTACCTCACCGGGTGTACCGGTTGGTACATGCCACTGCTAGAACCTGTTTCCCGGATTTGTACATGTTATGGCCATGAGCAATGGTGCGAGGAGATTGTACGACCCCTTCTAAGTTTCAAAGCATCTGCATACTGCAAGTTTCCGACCACTCCACAACCTATTGTAATGTGGGGTTACATGTTCATAGACCCGACTCACCGTACGAGCGACCTCCTTAATGCTCATCGCAGGGTCCTCCTTAATGTCTTTCATAATTACATCGACAATAATTTGCCGTCAGCGCACTATGATATGTCCTTCTTGACGCACTCTTGCAAGTGTGTGGTCCTTCGACCTTCTTAATTATCCATGCCTCTCCCCTGCCTTTAGGCGTGGTAGACATTTTCCATTTGCACTTTGTATCCTTGTAAATTACAGCATACCGGTTCCTCTCCCGCCTAGCCACTGTAAACTCTCAGTTACCCTTCAAATAGAACTGCTTAACTTTGCTCGACAGTTCTTCTATGTTGGTGTAAAGCTAGCCCGGGCTAATCTCTTCGTTGTATACAACGCGTGTCCCAAAAAAAGAAATGTCTGTTTCTTCAAAAGAAGTAGTGTCATTGAATGTCCTTATCGGGTGCTTGTCTCCTCGTCCCCTGATCGGAAATCTGTCTTCAATTGGAGGAGGCATAATCTCCTCATCGTCGCCCTCTGATAATCTGTCTGAATCCCAATCCCCATCCCAATCATCATCAGTATCCATTTTCTTTGTCGGTATTTCATCAATACCGTCAAAATCAATGCCTGTATCATTTCGATTGATTGTGGACTGTCTTCTAGGTTCAGGGGGGCTGTAGTTAGGTAATGGATCAGGTACTGATTGGTATCCAACCCGACCAACACATGACCGTCTTCTAGTTTCAGCCCGGGGTGCAACACTACGCTCAGGTACTTGCAAATACCTATCTCGTCTCACAGGTTCACGAGGGGGTGAGGTCACATCCTGGTTGTGATCATACCCATAATCAGTGGCGTCATTATCAAATCCCGGGTTATCATAATCCGAGAAATAATTCTGGACAGAAGGTCCAATCCCGGTGTCCAAGTTGTGCTCTGTAAAAGGTCCAGCCCGGGGTTCAAGTTGTTATGGGTAGAAGGTCCAGCCCCAGTATCAAAGTTGTTCTGGGTAGAAGGTCCTATCCCGGCACCAACTGGTTGAATTGAAACTTTTTTGCAAAATAGGTCCATTACCGGGATTAAATTGGACTCAAAAAACCCGTACATAGCTGTTCATATATCCTGCTCTGCTATAGGATATTTTACATAGTAAGGTTTGGCACCGGGCGGTTGGTTGTTAATTTGGGTATTGATTTCTACGGTAAATCAGGCACGGTCCCAACCAGTTTGTTGCAAGATTGCTTCCTTTACTTCATAAATTGAAGTATTGGCATTCACCTTGGAAGCCGTAAGTCGCATCTTTCGAGTATTGGCATCCGAGTTCTCCTTTCGTGATTTTTCCACCCATGTACAATGCAATGAACATTTTTGTTTATTTCTGACATTACAAAAGAAATTCGTCGTTCAATATTAGTTTTTGGTTTATTTATGAAATTTCTAACATTTAAAAAAACATACATTGGTCACTGTTGAGCGCACTGTTGATTGCAATCGTCTCCTAAAAATCGCCTAAAAATCGCCTCTGAGCACTGTTTGAGAGCAGAATGGATTATAAGAAGAATAATGAGTGAATTATGGTGAGACAGGAGAGAGAAAACAGCCAAATATAGACCAGCCAGTGCAAACCGCCCCTGGGGGGGGCGTTTTTGTGCTCAGGGTAAACCGCCCCTCAGTGGGGCGGTCTGGTGTCAAGGTAAACCGCCCCCCCCCCGGGGGGGCGGGTTGGTTAGGAGTAAAAATATTTCAAAAATTGATTATTAATATTACTTTATTTAATTTTTTGGTCATAAAAAAAAAAATGGCGGGATGGCATGGATAAAAAGCACAAAGCAACGGCCTCTAGGCTCTAGGTAGGTGAAAGTGAAACACAAGAATAATAAAACCCCACACACACTTGACTTTCTCTTTGGCGCCAACAATAGATAAATATGGCCACCACAAAATGGTCGTGTACTATCTCTACTCGCCACAAATTTTATTGCTCTACAGGCTGCATGGTGCTCAACACGCGCACTTCATCATGGATTGTGTTTGATTGAAAGTAGCCACTATAACTGTTTGGCTTCAATCAATAGGGCGGACAAATAGACTGGTACGAATTTTTAGCATAACTCATAATTTCTAATTATTTTGAATATTAAGTTCTTTTGTTATTTTTTAGAAAGCGAAGTGAAAATATGTATTTTGAGGAGAAATATAGAACAAGACATAATTTTATATATTTTTGAATCTCAAGTACTTTTTATAATTTTTTTTAAAACACAACAAAATAGAAATAATTTTGAGTCCGGAGACAGACAAGTGTCCATTCTGACTTCATCTTCAGTCATGTGGCTCCGCTCCCCCTGAAACGTTTATTATATCAATAATTTGGGCATATCTAAAGCGTTTTGTTTGGATTATTAAACTAACCGGTATATGCTGAAATTTATTTTTTAGTATTTAAGTATTTATATCCCACTTAAAAAATTATAAATAATAATGTGTTCTTGCAATTTCAATTACAAAAATGTGCAACACTATATAACTTAGTAATTTATCCGAGCATATCACAAAATTTTCTATAATTATTTTGCAAGTAGTATAATTATTTAATAAGCAATTTGTACGAAGGTATTACATATTTTTTTCAATTGATGTGCAAAAGGAACTAGCATCTATCTTTTTTTTTTATTTTTTAAATCAAGAACTAGCATCTATCTTCAATTGTAAAATATTGTTCTCTTTACTATTTTAAAAATTAATTTATTTGCCACGTCATCAAAATTAAAGTTACCGGAATAAATATATTCTCAAATTGACGTAAAGAAAATTTATTTTTTATAATTATAAGAATAAAGATACCTTAAATATATAAATATATAGACACAAGTAACAAGTATACAATATTCTAACTTGATTCAACAAAGACTATATATCACAACTCTATGCACTTATGAAGTATATATTTTTCTAGAAGCAGTCCTAGTTCTACCATAGTAATTGCATACATTAAATCACGTGGTAATTGGTATTGATCTTTTGCTTTGTAAGCTTACATTCGGAGAAGGTTTCAAATCAGGGACCGAATTCTCTACTCTCCAGGGGGCAGGATTTTCTTGGCCCCCGAGGGTAGATGATCTCTTTCCTTCGAATCAACTGGTTTTTGTCATGAAGCCTCGATTTATAAATGAAATGGAAAGATCACGCCCGGGGCTAATTAGGTCTAAAACAATACGACCGTTGAATGAGAAAGGGTACAACTGTTGGATAAGGGGAGGTAATAAATTAAGTTGGTTAAGAAAAAAGTTTTAAAATTATTAGTTATCTAAAAATTGAGAGATTGATTTTTTATAATTTTGTAGCTTCTTGAAGATTTTTTTTTTTAAACAAAAATACAAGTATTGAAGGCCCCATTTGTAATTGTTGACTTGTTAATCTCCTATTGTACGATATTCATTCGGCTCATATTTTGTATATGTTCCACTATGTAATTAGTCAAAGTAACTGAGTAAGTAGAGGCGGATGCAAAGAGTAACTTTGGAGGTCAATAGACATCTTTTTTTATTTATTTTTTATATTAATATATAATTTTCTATATAATTTGAAGTAAAATATCAATAAATAATATAATTGACACACCTTCTCCATACAAAAATTTTATATGATTGGCTTTCATAGTTCGAAAGTCTAGTTTCGATCCTATGAGTAAAGGCTATGATAATATGCATATTACAGATAAATACGTACTATGAATTCATATCTTTATATTAAAATCTATATAATCAATTTGAATTGTTAAATGTGATCTTCATATGAAAATATACTTTGAGATAAAGTTTTACAATTTTAGATTTTTTTATTATTTTTTTATAAATAGAAAATTAGTTGATCTAAATTATTCAAAAACAATGAATTTCTATCTTTCTAAGAAATAGAAAATTATTTTAAAGAGATGTAAATTATGAAGGTTTCTAATATACTGCTGCTTTTATGTAGGAGAAATGTGGGAGTCAAGCTCCCAAATTTCATATATGGGACGCAAGAGATATCTAAAGTTTGCTGTTACTAATATACTACAAATGAGAAGATAAAATGTATATCATATTTTATATGTGCTTTAAAGTTTAAATTTTCTAAAAAAAAATGTAAATTATGAAGGTTACAAATATACTTCTAATGGGAAGATAAAATATTGATCATATTTTATATACATTTTTTTTTTTTAAGTTTAAACTTTTCATTATTAATCTGGAAAAAGAGAAGCCGCGTAAAATATAAACAAGCGAGAAATTTGAACCCTTGACCAAACCCCAAATCAAATGCGTTGTACTAATTCTACTGGAACAAGAATTTTAGTCGGAGAGTCAAAATCAATACTCTAGAAATTTAAGACATACGGATAACATTTTTTTTTTTTTTTCAATAATTTGGACAAATACGATTCAACCAAATAGGAGCTTCAGACTTCAGCCTTTCTCTTACTAAAAGAAAATAATAATTTGGATAAATAAGCTCGGGACTCGAGAGTCACTGGATATTGAATTATTGACTTGACATCAAATGACTAAAGTAGCACTCAATTTGAAAATTATGGTTTCTACTTATTAATAAAAAAAATAGTTACCACCTCAATTAATTAAAATTAAATAAACATCACTCAACTTCTTAAATTTTAATTTCTACCACCCATGCATATTCAGCCCGGGAACCAAAATTTTTAATACGCGGACTTGGTATGCACTAATGCGCACCAAATTATTTTTTTTATTTTTCTTATTTTTTTGGTGTGCGCCAAATATTTTTTTTAGTTATGTTCTAAATTGTTTGAAAATATTAATTGATCAGGGACGAATTAATTTGATGCGCATACTGAGAGTGCTCACCAAAAAATAAAAACACAAAAAAGAAAATTATAGAAAAATCAATTTGGTGCACATACCCAGTCTGAGCACCAACAAATTTGATGCGACGACTAAGTATGTGTGGGTGGTAAAAATTGAAATTTAAGAAGTTGGGTGGTGTTTGATTAATTTTAATTAATTGGGGTGGTAATAAAAAAAATTCCTGCTTTCTCCACCACATATCTCTATAGTGTTTATATTTATCTATTTATAGTTTTATACAAATACTCTGAAATAAATTTGAAATTTTGAATGGGCTAGACCAAATCTGTAGCTAAAGTTGGATTGCAGCTGTGTGTATATTTATCTATTTATAGTTTTATGCAAAGACTCAATACATTGATAATATAATCGGGGACATAATTAATAATTAAAATTGAGAACGCTTAATAAGTCACAATAGTGTAATATTATTTTATAAAGAACTAAAAATTATAAGTATTTATACAACTTATAAAATATAAAAAAGTAAAACTGCTAATCTAGGAATGACTTTATCTTTAAAATATAAAATTGAGAACGCTTAATAAGTATTTATACAAATTATAAGTATTTAGTACCACACCTGAATACAACCATAGTATGGCTTTATCTTTAATTACCAGTGTGTTTTAGCAAACAAATTCGGAAACCAAAATACGGTGGGTACAATTTGGATTCGCAAAACAGCTCAATCATTTTAAGTCAACAGGACGTGTAAGATTGGCTTCAAAAGTGTGGCTATTTCTATTGGAAGAATCGGAGATAAACTTTTGGGGCAGTGATATTAACACCACTTTTTTATTTTATTAACACAACATTTTCGTAAAATGGACAATTTTACCCCCTAATAATTATTACTATAGTTGTTATATATATTTTTTCTATAATTATTATATGCTATGATCATTTATTACTTAATTAATTTCTATAATTATTTAAATCTTCTCTTCTTATTTTTGTTAACTTTTTAAAAGAGGAAAAAAAAAATCTAAAACATCAAGTACTAAGTGACAGAAGAATGAACCAATCTATTATCTTGTTCTTTCTATTTTTCTTTTAACAAATTTAATAAATAATTTAGTATATGTATTTTGAGTAGAACTAGGTGATCTTAAATTCACCAAATCTCTAGGTAATAGTTTAACCCAAAATTTTATTGGATTGACTTCAAATGATAAATTCAAATTGTTCAAGATGATTTACTTCAGAGTGATGTGTTATCATATTAAATTTATAAGTTTTTGAATTAATTTAGTATAAACTATAAAGTCAAATGGTAAAAATAATAATAAATAAACACATTAAAATTAACTCATAATTAAATCATGTTTTTTCACCGCTTTACATTATACTAAATTAATCCAAAAAAAAAAAAATTTGACATTAAACATATCACTTATAAAGTTGATCGGTTTTTAACGGTTTGGAACTTTGAACGAAGTAAATTTTGAAGTTAAGCTCATCGGAAAACTTGATAAACTTAACAACACCCTAGTTCTATTCTTGTATTTTGTTTGATCCGAAACAATACAATTATATTGTTTGAGGTTATTTTAATTATTCTTCTAGTTATGCACTTTTAAATTTATACGTGTATCTTAAAAAAATTGAAAGAAACAAATAATTTTTATTTTGGACGGGATTGAAGTTCAATAATCCAATTACGGTGGTGATTGAAGAATTGAGACAAATTGCTTTTGTGGAGAAAGAACAGAATAAAAGATCACATACGAAATATGATATTTTATCTAATGAATTTATCGGTTAATCATTTTATTTTTAGCTAAGACCATAATATATGGTAATGCATCTACAATTTATACTTTTACAAAAGAAAAATAAACAGAGAAGGAAATATTGATAGACATCAATATAACTGAAAGATTTAATTTTTTAAAAGGAAATAATTAATGAAGGGTAAATTTGTCTAATATTTGAAGGTGTTGTGTTAATAAAAGAATTAGTGTTGTCAATATCAGCACCCAACTTTTGAAATTTGAGCAACTTTTTCGGTGGAGGGCACTTTGCATTTTTTTTTTTTTGGCACACATCCATTCATTCAGCAATCAACTAACACAGCGTTGAAATCAGAACTGACCTAGAAATTTGATAAGGAGTGGACAAAAAGTTAGAATTTATCATAATTGTTGGGTTCAGAAAAGAAAATTAATAATGAGTTAAACTAAAGAACTTTCGAGCTCCAACAGACAATTCCAAAGATGATTGCAGAGTAGGTCCAATGCTTATCGAATTTACTTTAAGTTTGATAGATTCTAAGACTGTTCAATTCATTTTAAGATCCGTATACTCTTTCTTTAATATTTGTATGTGATCGTGTCAATGTTTGTGCTCAAGAATTTTAAAGCGGATCAAACGATTTTGAAGTCCATCATACTCAAAAAATAGGTCAAATGCCTATCGAACCTACTCCGTTCTCATCATAGATAGGCAATATTTCAGAAATCTATATTAGAGATGAGGAAATTCAAATGTACCATCTTTTTTGTACTCCAATATGATCCACATTGTTTACCTCCGTTTTCAAAGTTCGAATAGTCGATCTGAACTGCTCAACATGATCTTCATAATAAAATATGCTGGGAGACCAAATTTTATATTTTTTAGAATTTTATTACTATTTTTTTTAGATATATACAAAATCACTGTTTTAAGGAGATTCTGAACCATCTGATAAAGTGATATTATACCTATGTAAAAAATAGTAAAAAATTCTAAAAAAATATAAAACTTGGTTTTCAAGCATATTTTATTATGAAGATCATGTTGAGCGGTTCGAATAGACAGTTCATATTTTCAAAACGAAGATAAAAAAAATATAGAGTATATTGAAGCACAAAATAATAATACATTTGAACTATATATTTATTTAGGGATAAACACAGTCTATCCCTAGTTGAAGTCCAAAAAAAATAATAAATAGCTCAGAAAGCTCTGCTCTTGTAAATAACATAGATGCTCGAGCTTGCTTTGGTTTGAACAGTAATTTACAATTAACAAATTCTAGGATCTATGGTTGAACGTAAAAGTGAGCTCTATATAATTTTGTCCGATAGTAATTGCTTAAATAGATATGTGCAATTAGACGGAGGGTTAAAGGCCGGAGGGGCAGAGGCCAGATGGTACTCCCATATATGGCTAGAGCCTTCAAAATGCCAGCTCGTCTCATTTTGAATGTTCTAAATAACTGCTCGAGTGTGTTACCCTTTCTACTGTTTTTAGGAGTGTTTGATGCTCTCATAACAACTTCATGAATTGAAGTATTGTCATTATATCACTAGTATAATTTACTATCATACAAACTGTCAAATCATTAAGAGACTTCCAAAAATAGCCATTTGACTGAATAATTAACATGCTCAGGTGATATATTTAAGATTTAATTGTTTTAAATAACTGTTTTAAGATTTAGCTCAGGTGATTTTCATATTTTCCATACCATAAAATATGGAAACCCGTCTAGCTAAGTGATTTATAGAAAATGACCAAGCAAAAATAAGTATGAAATATGGAAACCCCTACATATATTAAGTATCAAATTAACAAAAATAGAATTCAATCCAAGTTGAATTTATACCAGTAAGTATGAAATCAACAAAAATAGAATTCAATTTAATTTGTACCATTAAGTATGAAACCAACAAAAAAATAGAATTTAATTCATTAGAGACTTCGGAGCAACCTCTTAGCTAATCGCTACTAGCTTTTCACTGGATCCGCCTAATCAATAAAAGAACGGAAGAAATAAAAAAAAAGGGCGACAATGTTGCAAATAAAAAGTTAGATTTGAAAATGGTGCTGAGGATAACTCAAATCATGCGAAAATCTTGCTAAAACTCTAAAACCAAGCTATGATGGAAAAATAATGCTGAGAGAGAGATCGTACATGAGCGGGACTGAGCTGGAGAAGATATGATTCGGATAAGAGAGCAAGCTTTTAAGTCAATGGATGTGTGAGATATGCTTCAAATGCGGCGACTTATTTAGACAGATAACAACTTCAGTTCGAAATTAGATATGATCTTAATTTTGAAATTTTCTGCAATTTGTTCGGAGTCTGAAATAGAAAGCAAATTTAATTGCTCAACAACCTCTACGAAAGACTGCATTTTTTAATATTAAACTGTAGCATGTTATATATAAAAGCTTGTGTAATTTTTAATTTTAAACAAAAGTTCAAGCTCTTTAATTCTATTTGAGTTTAAATAGATATTTTGAAACTGATCTACTCAACGATATATATACATATTACAGCTAGAATATTATATGTTGTTCTGAACTAGCTAGTTGATAATTAGCAATCAATATGCATGTAAGAGATGTCGCAAAGTAAACATTATTGTCACCAACCATATCATCTATAAGATATAGATTCCAAACATCAAGTTGATGACAAGATAATGCTATGAAATTATACAGGTCTTTATATGAAAATTACAGATTCCAAATATCCAGTTGATGACAACCTAATTAAGTTGTCGAATCGATCGGATCCGTTCGGGTTGAATTTTTTTGTCGTCCAATTTTAATATAATGTTCAGATTTCGAGCGAGCGGGGTAGGATCAGGTAGGGTCAGATGGTAACATGTTTGAGTGATCATGTCGAGTATGACAAGCGAGCCCGTTTGAATTGGGAGAACGACTGTTGAATCACATGTCGGGTCGAGTTTTGAATCATCCGATTTTGGGTCATATTTTAGTCTCGGGTCGGATATTGTTAGACTTTCCAAACAATCGACAAGGGTTAGGTCAGACTGGTCTTAATTTGTGGGAATGTGGGGTCAGATTTTACCACCTCTAGTTCAATTAATGTATTTTTTTTTTTCATTTTTACGAAAGAAACAATTTGTAATTAATATTATGATTAAGTTTTAAAATTTAATTATTAATTTAATTTTCTTATCGTTATGACATGAGTCAACTATTTAAATTAGTTGGATGATGAACAGCTCATTGTGTATTACCTCAATCAATTAGCAGTTAGGTAAAAACTAAAAACTAAAAAAATAATAAACTTGGTCATTCCTCACTCTCAATGACGAGAGAAATTAAACAAAATATGATGTTTTCTCTTCAAACAGAGAGATTAGGGAGAACGAATTATTGTGACAGTTCTGATTAATTATTGTGACAGAGTTCTCACAAGAAATTTCTTTCTGTTTTTTTTTTTCTTTATTTTTTTCATGACAGAGTTCTCACTACTTATTGTGATTATTTATATATTTTAACATGAACTGTTGTGTGTTGAACATTTGGATATTAGTTGTTCAAACTAGTTTTTATTCGATCGGTGACTGTGTTAATTACCGGAATCTTGACAATGGATAGGCGGTTAACTTTGCACAAGAGCATTCAATTATATTCTTAGAGCAAGCGCGACTCAATCGCTCCGCGCACTAAAATATATAATCCATGCTTTTCTCGACCTTATTTTGTTAATCTAAATTTATTTAAGTGTATTATATAAATTTATGCTTGATTTGAATTATAAAACTCTATAACTATATATATTAAAGCCCTCAATTATTATTTAAGTATTTGAAAACATTCCAATGTACTAATTACCTATTATTCTTCTCTCTAGCTTCTTTCTGATTAATTATTCCTTCTTTTAATTTGCACACTGCAAACAATTTCAATTACAAAGGAAGCTAGGACATAAATCACACATAAACACATCACTCAAAGTTGACAGTGAAACAGTGCATTAATACATAAATTAATGCAACAGTCTACGCCTACTAATTAAGTGTGAACCAGAAGGTGGATAAATACCTAACTTACAGAAGAGAACTCCTACTACGCAAGACTTAATAAAGTTCATAATGAAAAATGCCATGACCATTCACAAACCACTTTTTAAAACTGTGTAGGAGATATGAAAGCTTGGCTAATTAAAAAAACTAAGCTAAAATAGTATAGAATTATTTATTCAAAAAATTGAAAAGAAGAAAGCTATCCTTCTAAACTTCCATCAATCGAGTATGGACAGAATCCATTATTAAAGCAAATAACGTCGAATATTTCGCGCCAAAAAATAAAAGGCAAATAAAGGAAAAAGCTTGCCAACGACATCTCTCCATCCAGCAAAATGTGTCAAAAACCAACCACAACGGCACCACCACTCCTCTAGGCTCCAAGTCTTCCATTTCACATATATGAATAATACTATGAGTTGGTTCTCTTGCGGCATTAACATCATACTCTAATTAAGGGTGACCCAATATATATACTGTGTACTACATCTAACCAATGACAGTTCACTCTGCAGTCAAACAAAAATTTGATTGATACAAACTGTATAGCAACACCGATCACCACAGAGAGAAATAACACGTAAGAACCTAGCAATCAAAACTACGTGCATCATTTGTACCATTAGCCATGCAAAACCCCCCTATAAATACCCCTTAATTGCCTCCCTCTGCTACCACCATCTCATCAAATCTTCTCTTCTAATCTTCTTCTCTCACTCACTTGGCCATCATGGCTAATAGCACTAAGACACTAGCACTTGCTTTCTTTTTGCTCCTCAGCATTAGCCACTTAACCTTTGCTGCCAGATCCCTCACAGGATATGGTCTTGGATCAGGAGGTGGTGGAGGTGGCGGCGGCAGTGGCGAAGGTGGAGGCGGTGGTTACAATGGTGGATCTGGTTATGGCTCTGGCTCTGGGTCTGGGTACGGTGGGGGTGCCGGTACAGGAATTGGTGGTGCATATGGCAGGGGTGGTGGTGGCGGCGGCGGAGGTGGTGAAGGTGGTGGTGCTGGTGTAGGATCTGGGTACGGGTCTGGGCATGGATCTGGGTCCGGATATGGTGGTGGCGTAGGAGCTGCGCAGGGTGGCGGCTACGGAAGTGGTGGAGGTGGTGGTGGTGGCAGTGGTGGAGGAGCTGGCTATGGTAATGGATCCGGACATGGATCCGGTTATGGCTCTGGCTCGGGATATGGTGAAGGCGGTGCTCATGGTGGTGCATATGGTAGTGGTGGCGGTGGTGGTGGTGGAGGCGGAGGCGGAGGCGGAGGTGGTGGCAGTGGAAATGGGTCTGGATATGGGTCCGGGTCTGGATATGGATCTGGATCCGGTAGTGGCGGTGGAAACGGGCACTACTAAATTTGAACTTTGAAGTTTGCTATCTCAGATAATATACAATCTATTGCAGTTTGCAACTCAGTTAAAGAAATAAATGCTTGATATTATTATGATATGTTACCTTTTAAAGTGTAACAATAGCTTACCCCGAAATGGCCTACAGGTGCGTGCTTGTAACGGTATATAAATGTATGCTGTAATATTTATTATTTAATAAGGAAATCCAAAATTTTCTGTAAATTTCGTCAATCCTATGTTTTTTTTAGGAGGTTTCAATATCTCGTGCATTTCGTATCTTATTATATTTTATATTTTATATCTTCATCAGAGAGGAGGCAGATATTTGAGTAATGAGGTCAAAAATATATAAGAGCAAAATATTACAAGAATTTAAGTTGTACATATTATAAAATAGTCTGTTTTTTTCTTTGAAAAATAATGGGGTCAATGCTATACAATTTTCATAACAAGTATCGAAGTCAATTTATGATATCCATAGTATTTTACCATAAAATATATAACAAAATCACATGATAATAACTGATTTTTTTTAAAGTATGGAGGTCAATTGACCCCCACATTTAGTCTCTCTCCATCTGCCTCTGATCTTCGTTTTCAAAATCCATAATGTTGATTTGAAATCGCTCAACATGATATCCATACTAAAATATGTTGAGAGACGAAATTTTATAATATTTGGAAAAAAATTATTATTTTTTTAGATAGGTAGAAAATCATTATTTTTGAATGGTTCAAAAATAATGATTTATTAAAATAGTAAAAATGATTTCAAAAATTATCAAATTTCATCCACAGACATTGTAGTATGAATATTATCTGACCTAAATATTTTAAGTTTAGCATTAAATTATGTTTCTATAAAACAGAGAAATTCTTTAAAACAATTAAATAGTTCATCTTTTGATTTAAGCAAATATAACCATATAGTTTTAGAAAAATCATCAATAAATATAACAAAATATCTTAATCCATTATAAAAATTGATCGGAACCAGGCTCCATACATCAGAATGGACTAAATCAAATGAAACTTCACTTCTACTATTAGAAAGTGAGAAGGGAAGTCTCAATTTTTTTGTCATTTTACAAATATCACAATTAATATAATTTGATTTTGAAAAGTCTAAAAAACTATTTAAAATCTTGTCGGATGGATGTTCAAGGCTTTTGTGCCACCTTTCATAATTAATCGAACTTGCCGAAGCACAAAAATTTAATTCTTGTAACTTCAAAAGGTAATGTCCATTTTCGAGAAAACCTTCGCCAATCTTCTTCCCGGTTATCCGGTCCTGAAATACAATATTTTTACAAGATAAAATAACATTACAATTAAGTTATTGTGTTAATTTTCTAACCGAAATTAGATTTATCGGAAAAGCTTTTAAGAATAGGACATTACTAATTTTTTTATTACACAAAATAACTTCACCTATATAATTTATTTTTTCTTTCAAACGGTTTGCAATTACTGATCGGTTTTGGGTAGTTTTAAATTGGTCAGAAATTTTTCATTACCAAACATGTGGTCAGTCGCACCACTATCAATAATTATTTGATCAATTAAATTGAGATTTTTTTAGTGAGATACAATACCACAAGAGCCTTGAATTTTGTTTTGATTGGAGATCAACATAGATAGCTGCTGGAGTAGCTGTTGCATCTGATCTGAGCCTGACCCACTCCAAAAAAAACTCTCTTTCGGGCCAACTTGGTTTGAGCCCAGTTCAGCTGAGCCGCTGGATGAACCGTTGGATGTATTTGTATTAGGTCTGAACCCAACACAGAGTCCCATCTTTGGTTCCGCCCCTCTGCCTTTATCCTTCCTCTTCTCCTCATTCCAATGACCGCTATTTTTTTTGGCTCTGCCTCCTTCCACCATTTTGATTGGAGGTGAGGATGGAGAAAGTAGCATCTCTCGACTTTATGACCTTTTCTCTTGCAATGAGAGCACTCTTCTCTGTCACGAACTCAATCGCTCGATCAATCTCAGTTCAATACAAGGATAAACAACTAACAATCTCAGAGAAGCAAACTCTAATTTGTATTAATTTCCAGGAAAGATACAACAGCAAAGCTGTGTGGTTAAAAGAGAAATTGGAAAACAAGGTTGTTCATATCATGAAATTGAAATGCTAGATACCACCTTTATATATAGGCGATGCAATATAAAGAAGAATTATTCTATTTAGTGAAGTAAAATATGCTAATACTCATGTGAATGCCACGTCAGACGAGAACCTGGCGTGTGACCTGCGATGCAACAAACTATTCAACCACCTGGGTTGTATCCCCTCCAGTTAGCTCTTGCCCAATCTTCTCTGGTTTGGTGTTGATGGGGCCCTCTTCACAGATAAGTGTTGCCTCAACGGAAGCTGACGTCAATATTGGAGTAGGGCTCTGATTCAGTGTCTCTCCTTCTTTTAAACTGCTGTTCTTTTCCCTGCCCTTACTGCCCAACAGCTCCTCCTCTTTTATTTGGTGGTTGACCGGGTCAAAATTGAATTCATTCCCCACCAGCACAAGCTCCACTCTTGACATTATCTCTGCTTTTGCCGATTACTGTGAGGTTTCGAATTAGGGTTTTGATAAGATTTTACGGCATGGCCATGGAATTTGGGACCCTCGCTATGGACTGCTTGTGGTCCCCCCATGGCTAATCCCATAGACTCCTCTCGCTGAATTTGGCTTACTACTTCGACAAATGAGGGAAGGTCACTGAAAAATCTCATCTTCCTCTTGCATTTTCATAATTTATTGTGGATCAGTTGTAAAGGGTCTATAGATTATGAGCTCATTGAATTTCTTTTTAAGCGAGCCGAGATACTCAATGTGGCTTCTGTTCCTCTTTTTTTTTCTTGCTGAATTTCTTGTTTCAGCCGGTACACATGGGAGTGATTTTTCTGTTGCCCATAGAAGGTCTTAATGCCTTCCCATAGCTCTTTTGAGGTGTTGCAACTATGAATAAATAGATCGGAAATGTGTTGTTCCATTGATCTGTGTATCCAATATATAATTGTGTGATCTTCTTTTTGCCATTTTCTTATTGCCAATTTCTCGGCATCTGTTGGCTTTGCTGGATTTTCTGGTTCAGGTTTTTTTTGTCTCTAGTGATGAAATATATCTTGTCTCGGCAACTAAGAGCAAAAGTTACCGAACGAGCCCATGACAGATAATTTGCTTTGTTTAGTAAGGTATGAGAGAGTTTTGATGAGTTGGCGGCTTCTTGTTGCCCCCATTGATCCATTCTCGGTTTTGCTTACTTGGACGAAGTATTGGTTATGGGTTCTCAGTTACCAAAAATTTTTTATTGGTAGATATTGAAGCTTGGAATTTGAAGGATTATCGGATTTACTGTTATTGATTTTTAGAATCTTGCTCTTGATACCATGTAGAATTTTATGAGACATATATGATTATGAGGAGAAAAATTATAAAAGCTTTTTCTTATTGATATATTTCTATATCTTACTGTTTACAAGTTCCTAAATCCTATTTATACTAAAGAGTTCCAACGGTTTATTTAATTTATCGTTGGAATGCTACAGTGTCACGGTTACTGTACAATTCGTTTATTATTAACCTATTCTTATTCTATTTGATCAATGATGAATGGTTGAGATCAATTCTTATTTTCAACACGCACATTTAATGTCTTCCCTATATATTACTTGTACTAGCATAACATATAGATATTAATATCCAACGATGAAGAACAAAAATTATCTAGAGTAAAAAGGAACGGCTAGGTACTTAGTCACTAGGATGAAGTCAAAACTTTCATACTATGGAGGTCGAACATGAATAGAAATTAAATATATAAAATTTTCTTACTATCAAATCAATTTCAATGGTGATCAATTGACCCATTCATTAAAGAAGGTAGATTCACCTCTGATAGTCAAGTAAAATTATTAGAACAAATATTAATTTTTTATTTTCTACTTCCATTATGTCTATATATCTCGTAAAAATTTAATATATGTCATTTTAAATCTCTATTAACAGAAGAATCATTAGATATGATCTAACCGAAAATAAAGTCTAGTTTATTGAAAGTATATATGTCTCTGTGTGAGAGACCGTAGTATTGAAGATTATAAATTCTCTATATATATATGAAAGATTATAAATTCACTTTTTTTTCTACCAACAATATCAAAAAAGAATTTACAATCTTACACATAGAGGATGTTGTTTTTTGTTACTAGATCAATTATTGAACGTGCTTAATATATAATTTTAGAATTAATAGAGGAATTAGTATTTAACTTAACAAAACATAATAAAGGAATTAGCAAACAAAGGCAGTAATCAAATTTCGGTGGGTAAAATTTGGATTCGCAGAACAGCTCAATCTTTTTAAGTCAACAGGACGTGTAAGATGGGCTTCAAAAGTGTGGCTACTTCTATAGAGTATAGACAACTAACATCTTCTATTCGAAGAATCGGAGATCCTCTGTTGAAATTTGAGCTACTTAATTCTTCAGTGGAGTCTACTGTGCAACTTGGACCGAATTTGTCCAAGTCAGAAAATCCCAACTCCGTAAATGGTGGTTTTAGTAAATTACTATTCAATGCAAACCAAACTTGAGTATCTATGATTTTTTGAGACAGACTTGAGCATCTATGTTATTTAATTGGTTTCTACATTAACGTTGTTTAGTGTTGGAGCTTGTTTTTTTTTTTTTTTTAAGTAATCGAAATTTTGAGTTTTGATCTAGACCATCCGATCAAAATCCGGACCCGTTTAGTTGATAAAAGTTGGATTTGCTGATCGCATAACAGAAAAAGCTTTTTTAAGTCAACGGACGTGTGAGATATGCTTCAAATGTGGCGACTTATTTAGACAGATAACAACTTCAGTTTGGAAATTGGATATAATCTTTTGAAATTTGTACTTTGTTCAGTCTGGATCTTCTGCTACTGACGTACGGTTATGGACAAGAGCGGACCATAGGTCTAGCACTCTAGCTGGGGATGCTAAGTCACCCCAAAATTTGAAAAATCACATTACTAAGTATATAAAAATCATACTAATTTATTTGTTTTACATGCATAAGTCTCTCCTATAACAAATAATATTTTATTTAGTTCATCCTATACTTAAATCTTGATTCTGCCTCTGGTTATGGATGGATGAATTTTTAAAAGGAAATTATAAGATTGAATCTGCACTAAACTGGATACGATTGAATGGTTTAGAGTTTGCATTGGATGGTTATTGCGCGGTAGAAGGTTACAGATTGTGCGCGCTTCTTCAGTAGTGGAGTGTACTGTGCATTCTCATTCCATTTGTCCATAAACTCTTAATTCATGCAGCTGACAAGTGACAACTAAACAGTAGTGTTGAAATAGAAAGTAATTAATTTAATTGCTTTCTATTTTTAATTGCTGGGGCCTGGGGTGTGTGTGGCTGTGGAGTGCGTACCCTCAGAGATATCTCAATTTTTGCGTGACCAACGTGTTCGGTGCTTATTCGGGGATAGCGCAGGGGTCAGTATTATTTGTACTTTGAGATTCGTGCAAAACTATTAAACGGTTAAGATATTCTCTAAAGTCATGCAAAGTTTGAGATATCTCAGAGGATGTGAATTCGTGGCTGAAGCGCAGTATATGGGTAATGTTTGGAAATAAATCTGTTGCGATTTTCAAGGAATCGCAGACCATGCTTTTTCATATTTAACTCTTAATTTTTTTTTTAGATTTGTGCATAAAAGCCAATTAATTTAAAGATTCGTGCATTCTAAAAAATTAAGGGTTACAAGGGTTTTTAGTGGTCTTTTTGCTGAACTTTGACCTGGATGGTGGTAGTTAGAACCCTTGTTAATGTTTACTGGTAAATATGCCGGGCTGTTACAATATTTTCTCAAAATAATAATAATAATAATAATAATAATAATAATAATAATAATAATAATAATAAATAAATTATTTTATTTTTTGTAATAAAAGTGGAGTATACCCACTGATATCTATTACATAAATAATTAGCATGTTTGGTACCAAGCAAGTACCAACATACTAAATGTTCTTACAAAACCAACTTAATTTAGTACTAAAAGTTCTTACAAACACATATAACAACACATGCAACACTAGGATAAACCTGCATCCAAGTACTAACCAAAAGTAAACCGATATCTGTATCAATCCACAAAAGATGAATAAAAACAGATTGACATTATACTTTTGCAAATAAGTCCACAAAAGCAACAAAAACTTCAAGACCTAACTCATCTTTGTATCAGCAAACGAATATTGAGGGTCCTCTTCCTCTGAAGTTCTCCCATGTTCTAAACTTGGCGGAAATAAATCTGCTGTTATTCCAATGGAATAATAGGGTCATGTTATTCTGATTCCAAGTTTTCAACCATTCAAAGTTTTCTATGTGTGAATCTTTTTTATATGCACGAAGCTTGATGAAGTTGAATGGTTGGGATCAGAATTATAGCTGATCTATTTCCTTAACATCATTTGGTAAAAAAAGAGTAAGTTTAAATTAAGTATAATCATTTCTACTTTTACACCAAAATGTAGCAAGCGCTATAATCTTAGAAGCTAAGTATTGCATAGGCCTTAAAGAAGCATTATTAAAACTTAAATTATTTCTTTCAAGCCAAATCACCCAAATAATAGCTCCTCTTATCATTTCTTTTTTGAGGAAACAACAGGAGTAGAGCCCTATTTCATTAACTATATACAATTAGTTACAAAGGTTGAGTTTCCGATAAGAAACCCGAGTTTCCTCTTATCAATTCTATCAAAATTCTATCTATTAAGGGTATGTAAGCACACTTCGGTGATTCATCAGGTTTTAGCAGAGAAAGCGTTGAATGCAGAAGTCTTGTGGGAACAAATTTGATAAGCTGTAACAGGGAGCAGTTGGGTCTAATGATCCACTGTATCCCCTAATTCCCCTCTATTGTAAATATTGTGATTATATAATAAAATTTTCCAAGTTGGCAGCCGCTGCCAACTCTTCAAAAAAAAAGAGGGTATGTAAGCATCTAAAAGTCACAGATCCTGTATCACATTACAATTAAATACAAAATTGTTAAACTGTGCAAATATGCAATTCAATTCCAAATTGAAAGTATAAGGACAAGTAACAAACAAATGAATAAATAATTTAATTTAATTGCCGAAAAGCCAAAAACCTCCACTGTTTTGGCATGGTAAATATTTAACATGAAACCGTAGCAAATTAAAGCTTGTCTAATTTTCGCAGGCAAAATACTTCAATATATAGCCGTAAATTAAGCTGAAGTTAAAGGATATATTAAAGCTATATATGTAATTCTATCTGTTGGAGTTCAAAATAGTCTTGTTGGAACTGATCTATCCAACTATATTACAGCTAGAATATATGCTGTTTGAACTACACATAATTAGCAATCAATATGTACGAGATGTCGCAAAAGTAAATATTATTATTGTCACCAACCTTATCACCTAGGATATGGATTCTAAACGTCGAGTTGATGATAAGGTACTGCTATGCAAGTTATACAGGTCTATATATGAAAATTAACCAGGAGGTTTTCAATTCATTTTAAGTATATATAGGTGGTAATTGAACGGATAGGTTCGGTTTGATTTTTAAATATTATTAGATTGTCGAGCTCGGATAGGATTTTTTGTCATTCAATTTTGGAAATTATGTTCGATTTCAAGCGGGCTGGGTCGGATCAGGTAGTTTCAAAATTATACCCATCATTGTTCTCTCTTTTTTCTGACGATTATTCCCTCTGTTGCACACTGCAAATTAACAATTTCAATTACAAAGGAAAGGCATCACATATAAACACACGACGAAAAGTTGGTAATGACACAGTCTGCATTAATACACCAGTTAATGCAACAGTCTATGCCTACTAATTAAGTGTGAACCAGAAGGTGGATAAATACCTAATTTCCAAAGGAGAACTCCTAGACAAGACTAAAGAAAGTTGATAATGAAAAATGCCATATCGATCCATAAACCACTTTTGAAAATTGTGTAGCGGATAAAAGTTTGGCTAATAAACTAAGCTAGAATAGTAGAATTATTTATTCAAAAAATTAAAAAGAAGAAGGCTAGCATTCTAAACTTCTCTCAATCGAGTATGGACAGAATCCATTATTAAAGCAAATACCGTTGAATATTTCGCGCCAAAAATTAAAAGGCAAATAAAGGAATGTCAATATGTCATGCAACGACATCTCTTCATCCAGAAAATTGTGTCAAAAACCAACCACCACCACTACTTTAGGCTCTAAGTCTCCCATTTCACACATGAATATTATGAACTTGGTTCTCTTGCGGCATTGATATTATAGTCTAATTAAGTGTGACCATTGACAGTTCACTCTGCAGACAAACCAAAATTTGATCCATATTCCATAATAAATAGCAACAGAGATTGCCACACAGAAAAGTAACCCGTAACCATCCAGCAATCAAAACTACGTGCATCATTTTATTATCATTTGTACGATAAGCCATGCAGAACCCACCTATAAATAGCCCTTGCCACCCCTTTGCTACGACCATCTCATCAACTCTTCTCATCTCACTCAGTTACCTATCATGGCTAATAGCACTAAGACACTAGCACTTACTTTCTTTTTGCTCCTCAGCATTAGCCACCTAGCCTTTGCTGCCAGATCCCTCACAGCATATAGTGTTGGATCAGAAGGTGGAGGAGGTGGTGGCAGTGGTGCTGGGGGAGGCGGTGGTTACAATGGTGGCTCTGGTTATGGCTCTGGCTCCGGGTCCGGCTACGGTGAGGGTGCCGGTACAGGAATTGATGGTGCATATGGCAGGGGTGGTGGCGGCGGTGGTGGAGGTGGTGAAGGGGGTGGTGCTGGTGTAGGATCTGGTTACGGGTCTGGGCATGGATCTGGATCTGGATATGGTGGTGGCGTAGGAGGTGCGCATGGTGGCGGTTACGGAAGTGGTGGAGGTGGTGGTGGTGGCAGTGGAGGAGGGGCTGGCTATGGTAATGGATCTGGGCACGGATCTGGTTATGGCTCTGGGTCGGGATATGGTGAAGGCGGTGCTCATGGTGGTGCGTATGGCAGTGGTGGCGGTGGCGGTGGTGGTGGCGGAGGTGGAGGTGGTGGCAGCGGAAATGGGTCCGGGTCTGGATATGGATCTGGTAGTGGCGGTGGAAACGGACACTACTAAATTTGAAGTTCGCTATCTCAGATGTACTACTATATATCTGTTGCAGTTTGCAACTCGGTTAAGAAAATAAATGTGTGGTATTAGTATGATATGTAATTAATTATCTTTTAAATTGTAACAATAGCTTACACCGGAAAGGCCTGCAGCCTGTGTGCTTGTAACAGTATAAATGTAAGCTGTAGTATGTAATAAGGAATTCCAAAGTTTTCCGTAAATATTGTCAAATCTTATGTTTTTTGTGCGTATATATGTGTGTGTGTTGTTTAATTAGTTTTATGATGAGTAGCTGGTTTTTAAATAAACATGAAAACAATCCAAATATATGCAAGTGGCTTAACTTAATTAGTCTGATGCCAAGCAGTGGGCATGTCAAACCAGTATCACTGATCTGCTGCTTAAAATTTCAAATTTTTCGGAAAAAAATTATTAGAAGAAAAAAATCGCTAGCGGCCGTTATTCGTTAAGGGCACTGTCAAGTATATTGATGCGCTCATTGCGCTGTACGAAACTAATAGAGAGAATCCATGCGTTGAAGTCTCCATGAGTACTGAGCGTGAAGCGTGAACAACGCCCTCTCTTAACTAAAAAACTAACAATCTCCGCCAAAAAAGCAATTACATAGGTAAATATATATACATCTGCACAAATCATATATCTTCGCAGTCATGTAAATCACACAGATCATGTTATTCAGCTCAAATCAATGCATTATGCAGTAGAAGACCGATTAGTTCACAACAAAATAGATAACAGCAGACCGGCCGGACTGAAATTACCCATCCGGCAAAAGCCAGCTACCGAACTCAACAAGATGCTGCTAAAATTTACAGAATTAAATGATACAAATCTCTGTCATGCATGATTCGAAACCAAATAAATCCAAACTTAAATAAAAACTGCTAAAAGCCTGTTCAGCTGATCTGTCAAACATGGCTCTTAAATTGTAAAGTATTGGGCTACTAGCATAACATATAGATATTAATATCCATTCTCCAACGATGAAAAAACAAACGTTATATATCTAGAGTAAAACAAAACGCCTAGTTCTTTAATTTTTTTTTTTTTAATAAAGTGGGGATACTACCAGTTTCATTGCGAAACTCAAATGTTCATTAAAAAAAAAATACGACCTCTGAAATAGGATACTACACAAAATATCTAAACATGGATTAAGAACTGTGTAAAGCCTAAGTAAACTACATAATAGTCTTGCAGAAGGGTAATAATAGACGAAACAAGTAGTCCACTAAAGTAATTAAGAAGTATCACTCATAACTATAACGCTAATACTAGCAGAGGAACTAGAAACTTTATTAGGAGAATCAACATTGAGGAAGCCACCAGCAGCATCAATTGCATTGATCTCATCCCTATCACGTAGATAGTCAGAGAAGTCCGACGCCCCTAAACTAAGAAAATTGTCCTATTCGGAACCCAACAGAGAGTTTTTCCTTTCTTGAGTGTCTATATCCAAGAGGATTATCAAAGAGTTTATCTAATACAAAGAAATAACATTCATAGGTAGAATCAAAGTTAATTTAAATTATGAATTATCAAGTCTTACCTTACACCAATAAGAAATTAATAGCTACAATAGCATAACCTACATAGCTAATGGGAATGGTATTTGTTGAAAACAAACATTATTTCTGGTACACCAAACCAACCATAAAATTGCAGCCTTAATTAATTTTGCAAGTCTTTTAAATAAATCCAGTAATAAAAAAGCCACAAGTTTGGAACTGTAGTACAATTATAATCGAAGTTATTGATGTTCTCTATTCATAATTAAAGAGTGGAAATATAAGGATATGTCACAAAAAACTGATTTACTGTCTTGGGTGCACCACATAATGAACAATCTACCTTACTTTTTCAACCCCGTTTAACTAAGTTACATTTAGTAAGAATCTTATTTTGTCAAAGTAACCAAATAAAATTTTTGATCTTTAATGGAATTTTACCATGGCTTGAGGTAGAATGTGGTTTATTTAATTGGGATACACCTATTGGACACCCACAAATAGAGAGAGTGAACTGTAAATAAACCTGAAGGAGTCCATCTCTAAAAAAAATATCTGAGGAGGTTGGATCAGTAAATATAGTGAGTTATAGGTTAAATAGTTAAGAATGTGTCGACATTCAGTAAATAGAATGCTTATAAGTTGTCTAGTAAACCGAATATCAAGAAGAGAATGAGAGAATCATTAGAAATTAAAAGTTATTAATTAGAAGCAATTCTAGAGATATTAGGGTAAACACATTACAAAGCACAGTCACCTAACCAAACAAATGTATTCCAACCATTACCAACAATTCTATATTGATGCCCATCTCATAAATTTGTAAAAAAAAACAAATGACAAAACTCCAGACCAGAATGAAGAACACCTAAGTATATGCAAACCAGTCAATCCATATTTAACATTTAAGATAATCTTCCATTTACCAGTGACAGTGGGGTATTTAAAACAATACCATCACTTAACTAAAAAGGCAATATTCATGTAATATAAGTCAAGAACACCTAAACCATCATGATATTTAGGTAAACAAACAGTGATCCAGCTAATAAGATGGTATTTTTTTTTGTAGTGCTATACTGAGAGCAACAATTCAAGTTTTGAGAGCTGAGAGAATAATTTGTTTCTAAATGTCTAATTTACTCTTAGCTTTTAATGAATGGCTTGATTAATGGATCTACTTTCTCTATCATCCGATTAGTAATAGAACTAATAAAGAAAGTTCCTTCAGTGATGTTTCTTTCCTTCCTCTCTCTCACACCTGATTAATAATATCCAATTTTCTTTCCTTCGTACTAACTCAGAGAATCCAATAGCATCGGTGTAATAAAGCATGTTGGCATAATTGTTAGTTTGTAATAATCTAGAAGTCAATAATACGATAAATTATCATAAAGCTTTGTTCATGAATTGAGTGATTAATAAACTGTCATTTTGTTACTTTGAGTATTATTGAATTTACGGATCATTCCTTTATATGAACTAGAGTCAATAGTTGGAATTGTGAAACTCCATAATATTAAATGATATATATATTCTTAAAAGTCTCTAACCAAGGTAATTAGCAGGAACAGTAATTTACCGTTACAAGGTTAGAATGTGGATTAAAAGATGATCAAGTTTTACAAACCATTGACATGAGATGTCATTTTAATCACATAGATACATGTTCTAGGAATATGGTATTAGACAGACCCCGAATAAAACATTAAATGGAATTCTATACGTGTCATTAATGTTTCCATTCAGTGTTAAGTTCTAAAGTATGAGGTATTCATCTTTCCTACAAAGAGATGTGTATGTGTGATTGTTATCTAACGCTGTCGGTAAAACCTAGTCATAACGGTAGCTTTTCGGTATACATAGCTTAGCTGAGGTAGTGATGGTTTACCAAAAGTACTATTGTCCCTCGTATCTCTATACGAGTTACTGTTGGGGTTTTGACAGTTCAAACCCATTTGATTAGCCTTAAGTGCGGAAAGCGTAAAACAAAATTTTACACTACTTAAGCTACGAATTAATCGGGGTATGTCAGAATACTTTCCAAGGCGATCCACCTTCAGTATTCTTTGGCATCAAAACCCGATTTAATCCTATTTACAGATCTACTCCATAATTGATTTCTAAACTTTAATCTACTTACAAATTAAATAGATTAATATAACATATTTATACCTTGATCCAAATTCCAATTGGATTGCAGCAGACCGAGAAGATCGAATCTGAGGAACGTCTTGCCTCGGAGTATCAGACGTCTGATACCTCTATCGGTCGTCCACCAGGAACCACCAGAGCGCTGGCTTTCTACTGCCAGAAATACTGACCAGCGAAATTCGCAAAAACACTATTCACGGGAGGCGTGAAAACACTATTCACGAGGATCGTAAAAACTGACTGCGTCTCGCGCAAAATCAGATTCACGAAACTTCGCGAAAACACTATTCACGACAACCGCAACCGAGAAAGAGAGAAAATAGATTTATCGATCCGATCAGACTGATCAGTTCAGATATGAGTGAATTAGTAATTTTCTCTCTACCCCTACCCCTCTATTTATAGGCAAATGAGGAGGTTCGTCAATGACCGAAATACCCTCGGTTTTGTGGTATTTACCAAATTGCCATTGAGATATTTATATCAAATATAGATATTTATATTAAATATCTCAAATATAGATATTTATATCAAATATCTCAAATATAGATATTTATATCAAATATAGATATTTATATCAAATATCTATATAATTGTTCTTGAACAATTATATTTCTTATGGTTCGGTTTCGGTACGGTTTTATACAACGTATCGAATACGCTTATAAATTAACCGTTGTTTTTGCTTGTCATCTTATATGACATTTATAATTTAATTATATCGTGTATAATTAATTATAACTATCTTAATATTAATTATAATCAATTTATAATTAATCAGTAAGATTCTCTGATAAGTCTCCTTTGCGGTGTGACCCAATAGGATCTGTGTTATGTTGGTAAATAGAATTAAAACCATTTTAACTTATATAATCATAGGAGGCATCTGACATCTACACTATGACCATCCAATTACACAGATGATGCTGTACTATACAGGACCACGATCCAGTAAACTTTTAGTCGTGTTAATTCTTATGTCTCATAGTATCAGATCAATTTCAAGGTAGGTGTGTGTCATCCTTGCAAACATAATCTTTTCTCGATCTTGAGTAGATTATCAAATATAATTACTCTTGTAATTATACTGCATGCAGATAATCCTACTCCATCAAGGGGCCCAAGTGATACCGTAACTCGTATAGAGATACGAGGGACAATAGTACTTTTGGTAAACCATCACTACCTCGGCTAAGCTATGTATACCGAAAAGCTACCGTTATGACTGCAGTTTTACCGACAGCGTTAGGTAACAATCACACATACACATCTCTCAGTAGGAAAGATGAATACCTCATACTTTAGAACTTAACATTGAATGAAAACATTAATGACACGTACACAATTCCATTTAATGTTTCATTCGAGGTTCTGTCAAATACCATGTTCCTAGAACATGTATCTATGTGATTAAAATGACATCTCATGTCAATGGTCTGTAAAACTTGACCATCTTTTAATCCACATTCTAACCTTGTAACGATAAATTAGTGTTCCTGCTAATTACCTCGGTTAGAGACTTTTAAGAGTATTTATCATCTATATTATGAAGCTCTACAATTTCAAGTCATGAACCCGAAATGATTCATAAATTCAATAATACTCAAGGAACAAAATGACAGTTTATTAATCACTCAATTCATGAACAAAGCTTTATGATAATTTATCGTATTATTGACTTCTAGATTATTACAAACTAACAATCTCCCACTTAAGCTAGGAGCCAATCATCGTAGGCCCTAGTTACAAATCTCTAATTTTTCTAAAAATCACGTAGATCTAAAGAAAGTCTCACAGCAATCTCCTATGTGTCTCAGACCCATAGAAGCCGTGTGCAACTGGTGCTTGGCTTGAGGAAGAGGTTTTGTGAGTGGATCAGCTGTGTTGCTGACTGTGTCAACTCTACATATCTTTACATCGCCTCTATTTACGATTTCTCGTATCAGGTGATAACGTCGTAAAACATGCTTGGATTTCGAGTGCGATCTCGGTTCCTTGGCCTGGGCTATAGCTCCATTGTTGTCACAGTAGAGGTCCACAGGTCCTTGAACACTGGGAACCACTCCTAGTTCGCTAAGGAACTTCTTGATCCAGAATCCTTCTTTGGCTGCTTCGGATGCAGCTATGTACTCAGCTTCGGTGGTTGAGTCTGCTGTAGTCTCTTGCTTTGAACTCTTCCAGCTTACGCACCACCGTTGAGTATGAACACGTATCCGGACTGTGATCTCGAGTCATCTCGATCAGTTTGGAAACTTGCATCAGTGTAACCGTTTATTACGAGTTCGGAGTCACCACCGTAGACGAGAAACATATCCTTAGTTCTTCTTAAGTACTTAAGGATATTCTTTGCAGCATTCCAGTGCTCCATGCCTGGATTAGCCTGATATCTACTCGTCACACTCAAAGCGTACGAGACATCAGGGCGAGTGCACAACATGGCGTACATGATAGAGCCTATAGCCGAAGCATATGGCACTCTACTCATTATGCTTCGCTCATCAGTTGTCAAAGGACACTGAGTCTTGCTAAGCTGTGCGCCATGATTCATTGGCAGGAATCCTTTCTTAGAATCCTGCATGCTGAACCGATTCAGCACTTTGTCAATGTATGTGCTTTGACTTAATCCTATAAGTCTTTTCGATCTATCTCGATAGATCTTTATGCCTAGTATATAGACGGCCTCACCCAAGTCCTTCATCGAGAAAACTTTCTTTAATGAAGACTTAGCTTGTTGCAACAAAGGAACATCATTTCCTATTAAGAGTATGTCGTCAACGTATAAGATTAGAAAGGCGATGACACTCCCACTAGTCTTCATGTACACACATGGTTCTTCTTCGCATCTGACGAAGCCAAACTTTTTGACTTCTTCGTCAAACCGAAGATTCCAACTCCGTGATGCTTGCTTCAATCCATAAATGGATCTAAGGAGCTTGCATACCTTCCCAGCATTCTTTGGATCTTCAAAACCCTCAGGCTGTGTCATGTACACATCCTCTTCTAAATTTCCATTTAAGAAGGCGGTTTTGACATCCATTTGCCATATTTCATAATCATGAAATGCGGCAATTGCTAGGAGTATCCGAATTGACTTAAACATAGCCACGGGCGAAAAAGTTTCATCATAATCAACTCCCAGAATTTGTTTGAAACCTTTCGCTACAAGCCGTGCTTTGTATACAGTCATATTACCATCCATGTCTGTTTTTCTTTTAAAAATCCACTTGTTAGCTATGGGTTTCACCCCATCAAGCGGTACAACTAGGTTCCAAACCGTGTTGTCATACATGGACTGTATTTCGGATCTCATGGCCTCTAGCCATTTATCAGAGTCAGGCCTATCCATTGCTTCCGCATAAGTCAGAGGATCTTCAGTATCAAAGACTGAGACCTCGTGCAGTCCCAAGTACCTCTCGGGTGCATGGACTGTCCTTGTTGACCTACGTAGCACTTGACCTTCGGGCTGTTGAACTTGATCCACAACTATCTGCGGATCCAGTTCTACCTCAACTTGCGTTGAAGTACTTGAGCTCGGGACTAGAACCTCCTCCACAACTACTTGTGGATTTGGCTCTTCCAGATGCTCATCAGCCGAAGTATCAAGCGGTGGGTTCATTTGATCTAATTCAGATATTGTATTGTGTGATGTATCTTGAATTTCTTCAAGTATTAAATTACTCCCACTACTTCCTTTTGCGAGAAACTGGTTCTCCAAAAACATACCAACACGAGCAACAACTATTTTGTTCTCGGACTGGTGATAGAAGTAATATCCTTTCGTTTCCTTAGGATATCCTACGAAAAAGCATTTGTCAGATTTGGGATCAAGTTTGCCAGATGTCGGACGTTTGACAAATACTTCGCAACCCCATATTTTAAGATAAGACATATTTGGGGCTTTCCCAAACCATAACTCATACGGAGTCTTTTCAACTGACTTAGATGGAACCATATTTATTGTTCGCGCGGCAGTTTCTAGTGCGTGTCCCCAAAATGATTTCGGAAGAGTGGCGTTACTCATCATAGATCGAACCATGTCCAACAGAGTTCGATTCCTTCTCTCAGAAACACCATTCCATTGTGGTGTCCCCGGAGGCGTGAGTTGTGAGACTATCCCACATTCTTTTAAGTACGTTGTAAACTCAAAACTCAAGTATTCGCCTCCACGATCAGATCGTAAGGCCTTAATACTCTTGTTTAATTGATTTTCTACTTCAGCCTTGAATTCCTTAAACTTTTCAAAGGATTCAGACTTATGTCTCATCAAGTAGACATAACCATATCTACTGTAATCATCAGTAAACGTGATAAAGTAAGAACAACCATTTCTTGCACAAGTACTCATAGGTCCACATACATCAGTATGTATAAGACCTAGTAAGTCACTTGCCCTTTCGCCCTTTTTGGAGAAAGGCGCTTTGGTCATTTTTCCACGTAAGCAAGATTCACATGTGTTAATTGATTCAAGATCAAATTTACCAAGAAGTCCATTTTCATGCAACTTCTTCATGCGTTTCTCGTTTATATGACCAAGGCGACAATGCCACATGTAAGTCGTGCTTTCATGAGACGCTTTGAGTCGTTTGTTAGTTATGTTGAACACGGGTTTTTCCATTTCCAATATATACAGACCATTCATCATACAAGAGGATCCATAATATAATTCATTTTTATATATAGAACATCTATTGTCCTTTATAACAAAAGAGAAACCATTCGTCTCTAAACATGAGATCGAAATGATGTTCTTGGAAATGCTAGGAACAAAATACACATTTTCAAGTTCCATTACAAGCCCGCTGGGCAAATACAACTCTATACTTCCAACTGTTACGGCTGCAACTAATGCTCCGTTTCCAACTTGGAGTTGTACTTCCTTGTTACGTAGTTTCCTTCTATTCTTTAATGCCTGCATATTCGAACAGATATGAGCACATGATCCAGTATCTAATACCCAATCATTAATAGAGGTAGCAACGTTAACTTCAATTACAAACATACCTGAGGATGAAGCCTTGGAAACCTTTCCAGACTTCACGTCCGCCAGATACTTTGGGCAATTCCTCTTCCAATGACCCTTTACGTTGCGGTAAAAAGCAATGAGGCAACAAAGCAACCTTTGCTTTGGGAGGATTTGGTTTAGCAATCTTTTTGCCTTTGCCCTTGCACTTAGTAGCCACTTTCTTTGGAGCCTTTTTAATCTTCCTCTCACCAGCTTGGATCATGAGAACAAGTACTCTTCTTCATGTCATCATCTGCTATCCTAAGCATCCCCTGTAGCTCTTGCAGACTCTTGTCCATCCCAAGCATGTGGTAGTTCATGATGAACCCCGAAAAGCTAGACGGGAGTGAGTGCAAGATAATGTCCGTAGCAAACTCTTTGCTCAACGGAGCGTTTAGCTTCTCCAGCTGCTCAACATCGCTCGTCATACGGAGCATGTGAGTGCCGACAGAGCCGCCTTCAGTCAACTTGTGACTTAATAGGGATTTGGTCACCTTAAATCTTTCAACACGTGCTTGCTCTTGAAACATGTTCTTGAGCTGTTGGCACATGTCATAGGTTTTAGTGTCCATGAATCGGCGCTGCAATTCAGGACCCATAATACCTACCAGAAGACTTTGTACATCAAGCTCATCATCCTTGTGCTTGTTGTACAGAGCGACCTCATCTGCTTTGCCATCTGCTTTAGGCGCAGCAGGGATCGGTGAGTTAAGGACATATTCTTTCTTCTCTCGCCTTAATACGATAGTGAGGGTACGGAGCCAATCAGTGAAATTGGATCCGTCCGCTTTCAGTGTTTGTTTCTCGAGCAGGGAACGCAAAGAGAAAGACGATTCTTTAGCCATATTTCTACAACGTTAAAAGTAAAGATTTTAGCTTTGTTCATGTAATGTTTTATTCAAATAATAAAACTCCCACTGCAAATTTGTTCTATTCCCTTTTGCGGTAGGTCCAAGATCCCTATTTTCACCAATGTACAAGCCGGTTTTACGCATGACTCGGCCATTAGTTATTTTAGGTAAGCAACCTTGCTAATCACACCTTGCTTTGTGATTCTTGGTTTCGTTAAAACATCACGTGTTTTTAACGAAGACTTTGCCCCAAGCCCAAAATTTTTTTGGAAATCATTAGTAAGTAACCTCACTCTATTTGGTTTGATATGTCTTACATAACCCTTGACCACCAAAGGTAAAAGGCGACGCCACCGAGTAGAGAACCGTCAACCAATGAACAATAGTGTGAGAAGGATAGAGTAGGAAGGGCATACTACTTAATTCGTATGGGTTTGTGTTTATGCTTAATAGTGCAAGCGAGACTTTAAAAGAGATATGTCAGATAAACAACCGAGGGTGTCCTCCTCCAGTCTATCTTTGGCATCAGAACCTCTTTCACATGCTTACGTTTGTTAAGCAGTCAGTTCTTTAAACTAACTGTAAGACATTCTTACGGATACGTGAAAGTCGTCTGCCAGAAAGATTAACGTGAGTTCCTTCACAAATCTATCTTTGACATCACGTTCTTTCACGTTTCCTTGAAAGCGATAAATCTAATTTATACATTTCATATCAAATCAGTAAATCTAATTTTACTTATATACGGGACCTAGTCAGGTATATCGTTTATCAGTTTCTAATTCTTTATTTTGCAGTAATGCTCAGTTCTTATTTATACCGTTAAAAGCACATAAACAGTTTATATGTTTTTCAAAACAGATATTCTTTTCGGTCCATAAAGCAATTTGGTAACGTGACAAAGTTCCTTTTGGGCCAGCCATTAGGACACGTAAAAGGGGCTCCCAGGAAAGAGGGGGGTCACGATGTGGACCACTTTAAAAACTCTTTCCTAGACAGAACCATCTCTTTCACGGTGTGGAAATGACAATTCTTACTAAGGTACTTTATTGCTTCATCACATTCTTCGATGAACTCTATTTATATGAAGGTTTTTGAAAAGGCGAAAACTTACACTAAATTTTGCCATTTCAAAAGCGCAAAAGTAATTTGGTAACGTGACAAAGTCCCCTTTGGACCAGTCATCAGGACACGTAAGGAGGGTTAAGTCGAAAAATCGGTTAAGAGTTTTTCTTGACATTTAACCTTATCCTTTTACGGGTGGAGATTAACAGCTCTTACTCAGGTACTTTATTGCTTCATCACATTCTTAGATATACTTAAACGCAGTTGAAAGTTTTTGAAACCGAAAACATAAAGAAAGCAGTAAGAAAGCTTAAATCTAATTTAACTTTCTCAGTCGGTAAAACCGAACCAAGAAAATCTCATTTCTAATCGGTTTTGGACTTAAGCTGCAAATCTAAGAATTCAACTGATATGCGGTATAAGTTATAACTTTTATAAAATCAATTAGCGGGAGAGCCTTGTGCTCTGATACCACTGTTGGGGTTTTGACAGTTCAAACCCATTTAATTAGCCTTAAGTGCGGAAAGCGTAAAACAAAATTTTACACTACTTAAGCTACGAATTAATCGGGGTATGTCAGAATACTTTCCAAGGCGATCCACCTTCAGTATTCTTTGGCATCAAAACCCGATTTAATCCTATTTACAGATCTACTCCATAATTGATTTCTAAACTTTAATCTACTTACAAATTAAATAGATTAATATAACATATTTATACCTTGATCCAAATTCCAATTGGATTGCAAAGCGGACCGAGAAGATCGAATCGAGGAACGTCTTGCCTCGGAGTATCGGACGTCCGATACCTCTATCGGTCGTCCAACCGGGAACCACCGTCGCAGCGGGATGCGCCGGCTTTCACCGCGAAATACAAATAAATAGCGACTCCAGCGAATATTTCGCAAAAACACTATTCACGGGAGGCGTGAAAACACTATTCACGAGGATCGTAAAAACCGACTTTCGCGTCTCGCGCAAAATCGGATTCACGAAACTTCGCGAAAACACTATTCACGACAACCGCAAAATAAATAAGAGAGAGAAAATAGATTTATCGATCCGATCACTATTCAGGAGTTCGTATATGAGTGAATTAGTAATTTTCTCTCTACCCCTACCCCTCTATTTATAGGCTTTAAATGAGGAGGTTCATCAATGACCGAAATACCCTCGGTTTTGTGGTATTTACCAAATTGCCATTGAGATATTTATATCAAATATAGATATTTATATTAAATATCTCAAATATAGATATTTATATCAAATATCTCAAATATAGATATTTATATCAAATATAGATATTTATATCAAATATCTATATAATTGTTCCAACAATTATATTTCTTATGGTTCGGTTTCGCGACGGTTTTATACAACGTATCGAATACGCTTATAAATTAACCGTTGTTTTTGCTTGTCATCTTATATGACATTTATAATTTAATTATATCGTGTATAATTAATTATAACTATCTTAATATTAATTATAATCAATTTATAATTAATCAGTAAGATTCTCTGATAAGTCTCCTTTGCGGTGTGACCCAATAGGATCTGTGTTATGTTGGTAAATAGAATTAAAACCATTTTAACTTATATAATCATAGGAGGCATCTGACATCTACACTATGACCATCCAATTACACAGATGATGCTGTACTATACAGTACCACGATCCAGTAAACTTTTAGTCGTGTTAATTCTTATGTCTCACAGTATCAGATCAATTTCAAGGTAGGTGTGTGTCATCCTTGCAAACATAATCTTTTCTCGATCTTGAGTAGATTATCAAATATAATTACTCTTGTAATTATACTGCATGCGAATAATCCTACTCCATCAAGGGGCCCAAGTGATACCGTAACTCGTATAGAGATACGAGGGACAATAGTACTTTTGGTAAACCATCACTACCTCGCCTAAGCTATGTATACCGAAAAGCTACCGTTATGATTGCGTTTTTACCGACAACGGCGTTAGGTAACAATCACACATACACATCTCTCAGTAGGAAAGATGAATACCTCATACTTTAGAACTTAACATTGAATGAAAACATTAATGACACGTACACAATTCCATTTAATGTTTCATTCGAGGTCTGTCAAATACCATGTTCCTAGAACATGTATCTATGTGATTAAAATGACATCTCATGTCAATGGTCTGTAAAACTTGACCATCTTTTAATCCACATTCTAACCTTGTAACGATAAATTAGTGTTCCTGCTAATTACCTCGGTTAGAGACTTTTAAGAGTATTTATCATCTATATTATGAAGCTCTACAATTTCAAGTCATGAACCCGAAATGATTCATAAATTCAATAATACTCAAGGAACAAAATGACAGTTTATTAATCACTCAATTCATGAACAATGCTTTATGATAATTTATCGTATTATTGACTTCTAGATTATTACAAACTAACAGTTACGGTATCACTGGGCCCTTTGATAGAGTAGGATTATCTGCATGCAGTATAATTACAAGAGTAATTATATTTGATAATCTGCTCAAGATCGAGAAAAGATTATTTTTGCAAGGATGACACACCCCTATCTTGATCCAAATTCCAATTGGATTGCAGCAGACCGAGAAGATCGAATTTGAGAAATGTCTTGCCTCGGAGTATCAGACGTCTGATACCTCTATCGGTCGTCCACCAGGAACCACCAGAGCGCTGGCTTTCTACTGCCAGGAATACTGACCAGCGGGATTCACAAAAACACTATTCACCGAGAAAATAACAAAATAAATATACCGCGACTTTCGCAAATATATTATTTCCTAATCCCGTAAACACTATTCACGGAAGGCGTGAAAACACTATTCACCGAGAAAAAGACAAAATAAATATACCGCGACTTTTGCAAATATATTATTTTCTAATCTCGTAAACACTATTCACGGAAAGCGTGAAAACACTATTCACCGAGAAAAGGACAAAATAAATATACCGCGGCTTTCACAAATATATTATTTCCTAATCCCGTAAACACTATTCACGGGAGGCGTGAAAACACTATTCACGAGGATCGTAAAAACCGACTTGCGTCTCACGCAAAATCAGATTCACGAAACTTCGTGAAAACACTTTTCACGACTCGCAAGTTATAAAAGACTGAATTTCAGATCGATCAGACTTCGATCGGATTTTGGAATGGAATTTTTCTCTACCCCTACCTCTCTATTTATAGACTTTTGAAATAGTCTAAATGACCAATATGCCCTAGGGCAACATGGTATTTACCAAAATGCCATCGAGCCCATTAATCAATTGATTAGTTTGGGCTTTGACTTTTGGGTTTTGACTCTGGGCTTTGGGCTTTGATTTTGGGCTTTTAAATTAAATTTTAAATTTAATTTAGGTCCAAAATATTAATTCATAATTAATATTTATAATCCATGTTATAATTGATCTGATCAGTTGTAATTTCTTGCGACTGTTGCTGCGATAGTTTTTACACAACGTGTCGTACACGCTTGTAAATTGAATATGTTTAAGCTTGTCATCTTTATGACATTTATATTAATTATACCTTTTATAATTAATATAAATATCTTATTATTAATTATAACTATATATAATTAATTATAAGATTCTCTGATAAGTCTCCTTTGCGGTGTGACCCAATAGGATATGTGTTATGTTGGTAAATAAAATTAAAACTATTTTAACTTCTATAATCATAGGAGGCATCTGACATCTACACTATGACCATCCAATTACACAGATGATGCTATACTATACAATACCACGATCCATTAAACTATTTTAGTCGTGTTAATTCTTATGTCTCACGGTATCAGATCAGTTTCAAGGTAGGTGTGTGTCATCCTTGCAAACATAATCTTTTCTCGATCTTGAGCAGATTATCAAACATAATTACTCTTGTAATTATACTGCATGCAGATAATCCTACTCTATCAAGGGGCCCAGTGATACCGTAACTCGTATAGAGATACGAGGGACAATAGTACTTTTGGTAAACCATCACTACCTCAGCTAAGCTATGTATACCGAAAAGCTACCGTTATGACTGCGTTTTACCGACAGCGTTAAGTAACAATCACACATACACATCTCTTAGTAGGAAAGATGAATACCTCATACTTTAGAACTTAACACTGAATGAAAACATTAATGACACATACACAATTCCATTTAATGTTTCATTCGGGGTTTGTCTAATACCATGTTCCTAGAACATGTATCTATGTGATTAAAATGACATCTCATGTCAATGGTCTGTAAAACTTGACCATCTTTTAATCCACATTCTAACCTTGTAACGGTAAATTAGTGTTCCTGCTAATTACCTTGGTTAGAGATTTTTAAGAGTATATAAATCATTTAATATTATGGAGTTTCACAATTCCAACTATTGACTCTAGTTCATATAAAGGAATGGTCCATAAATTCAATAATACTCAAGGTAACAAAATGACAGTTTATGACAACACGGTTTGGAACCTATTTGTACCACTTGATGGGGTGAAACACATAGCTAACAAGTGGAGTTTTAAAAGAAAAACAGACATGGATGGTAATATGACTGTATACAAAGCACGGCTTCTAGCAAAAGTTTTCAAACAAATTCTGGGAGATAAATATGATGAAACTTTTTCGCCCGTGGCTATGTTTAAGTCAATTCGGATACTCCTACCAATTGCCGCATTTCATGATTATGAAATATGGCATATGGATGTCAAAACTGACTTCTTAAATGGAAATTAAAAGAAGACATGTATATGATACAGCCTTCGGGCTTTGAAGATCCAAAGAATGCTGCTGGGAATGTGTGCAAGCTTCTTAAATCCATTTATGGATTGAAGCAAGCATCACGGAGTTGGAATCTTTGATTTGACGAAGAAGTCAAAAGTTTGAATTCGTCAGATGCGAAGAAGAACCTTGTGTGTACAGGAAAACTAGTGGGAGTACCATCGCCTTTCTAATCTTGTATGTAGATGGCATACTCTTAATAGGAAATGATATTCCTATGTTGCAACAAGCTAAGTCTTCATTAAAGAAAGTTTTCTCGGTGAAGGACTTAGGCGAGGCTGTCTATACACTAGGCATTAAGATCTATCGAGATAGATCGAAAAGACTCATAGGATTGAGTCAAAGCACATACATTGACAAAGTGCTGAATCGTTCAGCATGTAGGATTCCAAGAAGGTATTCCTGCCAATGAATCATGGTGCACAACTTAGCAAGACTTAGTGTCCTTCGACAACTGATGAGCGAAGCATAATGAGTAGAGTGTCATACGCTTCGGCTATAGGCTCTATCATGTACGCCATGTTGTGCACTCGCCCTGATGCCTCGTACGTTTTGAGTGTGACGGGTAGATATCAGGCTAATCTAGGCTTAGAGCACTGGAATGCTGCAAAGAACATCCTTAAGTAGAGAAGAACTAAGGATATGTTTCTCGTCTACGGTAGTGACTCCGAGCTCGTAATAAACGTTATCACCTGATACGAAAAATCGTAAATAGAGGTGACGTAAAGATATGTATAGTTGACACAGTCAGCAACACAGCTGATCCACTCACAAAACCTCTTTTTCAAGCTAAGCATATGATGCATAATACTGTTATGGGTCTGAGAGACACATAGGCAATTGGCTGTGAGACTTTCTTTAGATCTATGAGATTGTTAGAAATTTAGACATTTGTGTAAGTAGGCCTACGATAATTGGCTCCTAGCTTAAGTGGGAGATTGTTAGTTTGTAATAATCTAGAAGTCAATAATACGATAAATTATCATAAAGCTTTGTTCATGAATTGAGTGATTAAGAAACTGTCATTTTGTTACTTTGAGTAATTAGCAGGAACACTAATTTACCGTTACAAGGTTAGAATGTGGATTAAAAGATGGTCAAGTTTTACAGACCATTGACATGAGATGTCATTTTAATCACATAGATACATGTTCTAGGAACATGGTATTAGACAAACCCCGAATGAAACATTAAATGGAATTGTGTATGTGTCATTAATGTTTTCATTCAGTGTTAAGTTCTAAAGTATGAGGTATTCATCTTTCCTACTAAGAGATGTGTATGTGTGATTGTTATATAATGCTGTCGGTAAAACGTAGTCATAACGGTAGCTTTTCGGTATACATAGCCTAGCTGAGGTAGTGATGGTTTATCAAAAATACTATTGTCCCTCGTATCTCTATACGAGTTACGGTATCACTGGGCCCCTTGATAGAGTAGGATTATCTGCATGCAGTATAATTACAAGAGTACTTATATTTGATAATCTGCTCAAGATCGAGAAAAGATTATGTTTGCAAGGATGACACACACCTACCTTCAAACTGATCTGATACTGTGAGACATAAGAATTAACACGACTAAAATAGTTTAATGTATCGTGGTATTGTATAGTACAGCATCATCTGTGTAATTGGATGGTCATATTGTAGATGTCAGATGCCTCCTATGATTATAGAAGTTAAAATGGTTTTAATTCTATTTACCAACATAACACAGATCCTATTGGGTCACACCGCAAAGGAGACTTATTAGAGAATCTTATAATTAATTATAAAAGGTATAATTAATATAAATGTCATAAAGATGACAAGCTTAAACATATTTAATTTACAAACGTGTACGACACGTTGTGTAAAAGCTATCGCAACAACAGTCGCAAAAAGTTATAACTGATCAGATCGGTTATAACATGGATTATAAATATTAATCATGAATTAATATTTTGGGCTCAAAGCCCATTTGAATTTTGAGTCTAAGTTAAAAATAGATTTTAATTAGAAAGCCCAAAAGTCAAAGCCCAAACTAATCAATTGATTAATGGGATCGATGGCATTTTGGTAAATACCATGTTGCCCTAGGGGCATATTGGTCATTTAGTCTATTTCAAAAGACTATAAATAGAGGGGTAGGGGTAGAGAAAAATTCATTCCAAAAATCCAATCGAAGTATGATCGATCTGAAAGTCAGACTTTTATAACTTTCGGTTTTCTCTCCCAAATAGTGTTGGGCTAGAAAAGAAAGATATACGTAATCCACGTATAATCTTGCGAGTTGTGAATAGTGTATTTACGGTTGTTGTGAATAGTGTTTTCACGAAGTTTCGTGAATCTGATTTTGCGTGAGACGCAAGTCGATTTTTATGATCCTCGTGGATAGTATTTTCACGCCTTCTGCGAATAGTGTATTTACGGTTGTCGTGAATAGTGTTTTCGTGAAGTTTCGTGAATCTGATATTGCGTGAGACGCAAGTCAGTTTTTACGATCCTCGTGAATAGTGTTTTCACGTCTTCTGTGAATAGTATTTACGGGATTCGAAAATAATATATTTGCGAAAGTCGCGGTATTTTATTTTGTCCTTTTCTCGGTGAATATTGTTTTTGCGAATCCCGCTGGTCAGTATTACTGGCAGTAGAAAGCCAGCGCTCTGGTGGTTCCTGGTGGATGACCAATAGAGGCATCAGACGTCTAGTGCTCCCGTTGTGAGTCAGATTGCAATCCAATTCGAATTTGGATTAAGGTATAAATATGTTATATTAATCTATTTAATTTGTAAATAGATTAAAGCTTTAGAAATCAATTATGAAGTAGATCTGTAAAAGAATTAAATTGGATTTTGATGCCAAGGAATACTGAAGGTGGATCGCCTTGGAAAGTATTCTGACATACCTCGTTTAATTCTTGGCTTAAGTTAGAAATATTTTTTTTTTTTACGTTCTTTCCGCAACTTAACTAATCAATGAGTTTGGACCGTCTGTAACCCAACAATAATGACATTACTAAATCAATTAATTATGAAGAGATTGCTCCACACGTGAATTTATGCAAAGAGCCCTAATTTTTGTCTGTATTATCGTAAACATTAAATATTTTTTGTTTAAAATTTATAAAATTAAAATAATTATAAAAACTTGTCTTACAATATAGCAAAACAATATAGGAGTATATTGGATTGAATATTTTTTTAGTAAACATTTAATAAATATTTCCTTTTGAAAAAATTAAAGTTAGAACGATAGCCAAAACTTACTTACAACAGTATAAGAAATGAATTAAAAAATATACCATATATTTAGTATACCTTCGATATTTTTTGTTTTAAATTTATGAAATTAGAACAACAGCCAAAATTTAACTTATAATGTACCAAAATAATAAAAGATTATATCATATTTAGATATATTTAGTAAATTAACATTCAACATTATTTTTAATTTAATTATTAAATTAAAAGAAAATTGGATATTATTAATTAGGCGTGGGAGAGAGGAAGGAAAGAAACATCATGGAAGGAACTTTCTTTATTAGTTCTATTACTAATCGGGTGAGAGAGAAAGTGGATCCATTAATCAAGCCATCTATTAAAAGCTAAGGTTAAATTGGACATTTAGAAATAAATTATTCTCTCAGCTCTCAAAACTTGAATTGTTACCCTCAGTATAGCACTCCTCTTTTTTTGTAGGGGATCCTGATTCAGACCAAAGAATTTTCTTTCTAATTCTATCAAGTTGTACTCGAACCTTAACAGGCATTTCGTATAGAGAAAGCCAATAAAGAGGAATTAATGAGAAGGCTAAATTAAGTAAAGTAATCCTTTCACCTAAAGAAAGTAAAAAATATTTTCAAATTTGTAATCTTTATTAAATTTATTGACTAAAAGGGACCAATTAGTAATCTGTAATCTCTTCCAGTAGAGAGGCCTAGTTACTTAATTAGTCACCAACTAAAATAATTAAAACAAATATAGATTTTCCATTTTTTTTTTTACTTTCATTAAATGTATATATCTCATTAAAACTTAATATATGTCAATTTAAAGCTCTATTAATAAAATAAAATCATTAAATATGATCTACAAGAAAAATATAACGTCTAGTATAATGATTAAAATTGTGCCTCGATGTGAGAAGTCGCAGTATTGAAATCTAATATACGCTGGAGTTTTTTTTTTCTTTGAGTAAAGTTTGGGAGTCAAGCCACCTATTTGTTTTAATATCCACTAGAAATTTTTCATTCGCATTTTTAATCTGCAACCTTTTACACATAGAGCATAGATCAAAGACTGATATCTATACGATGGAGTTGTTAAAAGAGAAGCTTGATCCTGCTCTTTTCTTAACAAAAAAAAAAATCTAAATATAATCTAAATATATACTTCTACACTATGTTAAGATCATTTCGATATATAGAATTATAAACATTAAAAAATTAAAATAAAACTGCTGTCCCAACTTTTTTTTTAACTTTTTAGTAAATGATGGAAATGCAGTGAACTTTATGTATGTGTTAAAAAATTAAAATAGATCATATTTTATATGTTTTTCTAATATAAGTTTTAAAATTTTCATTATTAATCTGGAAAAGGCGAAGACAAGTCAAATTAACATAAAAATTGAGGAATTTAAACTCTGAACCACAAACCAAATGCGTTGTACTAATTCTACGGGCACCGGAACTTTAGTCAGAGAGTCAAAATCAACAGACTGTTGAAATTTAAGACTTTTTTGCTTTTTCAATAATAAATTAATTCTAAGTTAGAAAAAAAAAATTAATACTCGAAAGTCGCTGGATATTGACTTCACATCAAATGACTAAATCAGCACTCAATTTTAGTTTTTTGTTCGTAGCTTCCCCCGCTAATCCCTATCCTATATATACTTGTATAAAGGGCGACCTTTATGTATATTTCTTAAAACTTCAAAATTACGTGTTTTTTTTTTCAAATTCATAATTTTTTAGTAAAAATTGAAAATTAAATCATCCAACTATTTAATATTCACAAAAGATTTTCTCATCTGGGTTTCGTATCTACAACCTCTCACATGGAGGGGCATTGACTTTGACACTAGACCAAAAGACTGATTCTCCAATTCATAATATTATATTAAAATTTCAAAAACTCAAAAATTTATCATTTTTATTAACTTTTCGATTAAAATTTATTTCAAATTTATTAAGTTCTTGTTTTACTCTTTACTAAAAAAAATTAAAAAATATATAGCATGTGTAATAACTGTTTAGTCATTTATTTTTTAGTAAAGGATAAAATGAAAATTTTATAAATTAAAATTAGTTTAAATAGAAAAGATAATAAATTGGGTAAAAATTTAAAATCTAGAAGGGTAATACGATGTTATGAATTTTAGGAGAAATATATAATTTCAAAAAAATTGAGTAGTATACATGAAATTTTCCTGAAATGTGAAATTTGAAAGGTCAAAACTGTAGCTAAAGTTGGATTGCAGCTGAGTGTATATTTGCCTATTTATTATCAATTTTGTACAAACAGTCTGAAAAAAACCAATATAGTATGGTTTATAATTCCAGAATAAACAGAGGAATTTGTATTGAACTTAACAAAAACTTAAAAAGACTATGGTATTATCTTTAATTAACAGTGTGATTTTAATAATAGCAAACAAACTCGGTAAGTACAATCAATTTGGATTCGCAGAACAGCTCAATCTTTTTAAGTCAACAGGATTTGGAAGATTTGCTTCAAAATTGGCTACTTGTGTAGATGACTAACTGCTGCTATTGGAAGAATCGGAGATCATCTTTTGAAATTTGAGCTACTTATTCGGTGGAGTCTACTGTGCCTTTTTTTCTTTTTTGTCCACCTCTACTCAATTATTCATTCAGCAGCGATCAACTAAACGGATCCGGATCCCGTAAACTTAAAATTCTTAACTTGGACCGAAATCTTCCCAGTTAGAAAACCCGAACTCCGAAAACGAATTTTTAGTAAATTACTGTTGAAAATAACGGCTATTAGAGCCGTTACAATTTGAAAAGGCATATAGCCGTTGTAATTAAAGGCTATAGAGCCGTTGTAATAAAAATAGTATAAATAGTTATAGGAACATATGAGATGTAATATATCAACATACAAGTGAAAAAAACTTACTCTCTCAATCTTTTCGCTAAATTCAACATGGTATTAGAGCAAGACTCAATGATCCGATAAACTTCCAAAACTCATAAAAAACCATATCCATACAAAGAGCCGGTATCTAATTTATACCGAGACAAACCACACAAAAAAAAAACACCACGAATCAAATCCTTGCGATCGATCTCGAAAAAGGTCAAAATCCTAACCTTAGATTGAAGGAAAGGGGAGCGCCAACACCAAGGTGTATAAATTATAAGAAAGAAGGTCATTTGCATGATTGGTGTTGGTTCCTCCACCCACACCTCCGACCAAAGAAGTGGGTCGATCGAAGCAAGGGGGAGAGGAATAGCAAGTTAAAAGAGGATTCAATGGTTCAAGCATTCCTTCAACTTCTCATGTCGTACTCTAAAAAGCAAAATTTAAATTCATATAGTATATCCTATAACTCTATGAAAGAAAATCTCGTTAGATTTAATTTGAATAACCAAATAATTATAGATAGTGGTGCAACCGACGATATGTTTGGAAACAAATATTTTTTTACCAACTTAGATTTGTCTAAAAATAATCAATATGTTTTAGTTGCAAATGGCATGAAAACAAAAATTACCGGTATAGGAACTATCAAACTTTTTTCAAAAAATATTGAGAATGTTCTATACATAGAATCATTTCCTATAAATTTGACATCGGTTAACAAATTGGTAAATGAATTAAATTGTGATACAATTTTCTCTTCAAAAAATGTGAAATTCCAAGACCGAGAAACCGGAAATACAATTGGTGAAGGATTTCTCGAGAATGGGCATTATTTTTTAAATCAAAAATCATATATTTGTGCTAATACAAAATCTATAGATTATGACATTTGGCATCAAAGACTTGGACATCCATCAGACAAAATTATAAATAGTATTTTAAATTTTCCTTCTGCAAAATCTATAAATTGTGATATATGTAAATTAGCAAAACAAACTAGACTTCCTTTTTCTTTGTCAAATAGCAAAAGTGAAGCACCATTTGATTTAGTTCATTCCGATGTATGGGGACCGGCCTCTATTGATTCTTACAATGGATTTAAATATTTTGTTATATTTATTGATGATTTTTCACGAGCAACATGGTTGTATTTACTAAAATCAAAAGGTGAAGTTTTTGGGTACTTTGAAGAATTTTTAAACTTAGTAGAAAATCAATTTGATGCAAAACTAAAAATATTTAGATCGGATAATGGAACGGAATTTATAAATAACAACTTTACAAATCTTTTTAAAACAAAAGAAATTATATATCAAACTACTTGCATAAATACTCCCGAACAAAATGGAGTATCGGAAAGAAAAAATAGACATTTACTAGAAATGACACGTTCACTATTATTTCAAACAAATATTCCAAAAATTTATTGGTCGGATGCTATACTTAGTGCGACACATATAATTAATAGGTTACCAAGTGTTGTTTTAAAAAATAAAAGTCCACTTGAAGTCCTTTATCAACAAAAAATTAAGTTTGATCATTTAAGAGTTTTTGGTTGTGTATGTTTTGTAAAAATTAAAAAGAAAAGATAAACTCGATTATATGTCTACAAAAGCTATTTTTTTGGGTTATTCCACTTACAAAAAGGGCTACAAATGTTATGATCATATTAACAAACAATTATTTATTTCTAGAGATGTTATTTTTTGTGAGGATAAACCATATTTTAAAAAGAATGAAGAATTAAAAAAATCTTATACCAATGACCAAAATAATTCTATAAGACCTCTAATATTCGATCAAGAACCCTCACATCATGACCATCATGAAATTGAGACAAATGATCAAATAGAAAACATAGAAGAAAATAACCATAATAATCATGACCATCATGAAATTGAGACAAATGACCAAATATAAGACATAGAAGAAAATAATCATAATAATAATGATAATGAGATGGAAGATAATTTAGAGGTAAGAAGGTCCTCAAGAGTATCTCAACCCTCTACATGGCTTAAGGATTATGTATATACGGTACAATATCATATACAAAATTATGTCTCGTATGAAAATATTTCATCGCAACATAAGGCATTTATCATGTCACTTCAAAAAGAAGTAGAACCAAAAAAATTTCAAGAGGCTATTCAAATCCCAAATTGGTATAAAGCCATGAAAGAAGAGCTACAAGCTCTAGAAAAAAAAATGAAACTTGGGTAATTGTTCTATTACCAAAAAATAAAAAACCCGTTGGTTGTAAATGGGTTTATAAAACCAAGTACAATAGTGACGGTACCATAGAACGGTATAAGGCAAGATTGGTAGCCAAAGGATACACCCAAACCTATGGTATAGATTACCATAAAACTTTTGCACCGGTGGCCAAAATGAATACCGTGAGAATCTTATTCTCCATTGCCGTAAATAATGGTTGGGACCTTTACCAAATGGATGTAAAAAATGCATTTCTTCAAAAAACACTTGAAGAAAAGGTGTATATGAACCTACCACCGAGTCATAAATTAGAAAACAACTCTAATCTAGTTTGTAGGTTAAATAAGGCAATATATGGATTAAAGCAATTTTCACGGGCATGGTATGGTAAACTTAGCTCTTATTTAGTTTCTTGCAATTTTAAAATTAGTAATGCCTATCATTCCTTGTTTACAAAAAATGATGGTAGATCAACAACCTTGATTTTGGTTTATGTAGATGACATTATAATCACCGGGAGTGATTATCAAGAAATCTAAAAAATTAAAAAACAATTGAGGAAAAATTTTGAAATTAAGGACCTCGGATATCTAAAATATTTTCTAGGAATTGAGGTAGCTTTTTCAAAAAAGGGCTTATTTATTTCACAAAGAAAATACACTCTTGATTTGTTAAAAGAAAGCGGTAAAATAGGTTGTAAGCCGGCCTCTACCCCAATAGATAATAAATGTAAATTAAATAGCGAGGATGGTGAACTATTAGAAGACATAAATCAATTTCAAAGGCTTGTAGGAAAATTAATTTATCTCACGGTTACACATCCAGATATTTCTTTTTCCGTAAGCCAAATTAGTAAATTCATGCACTCACCAAGAACACCACATTTAGAGGCTATAAATAGAATTTTAAGATATTTAAAAGGGACACCCGAAAGGGAATTTTAATGAAAAGTAATAAATCTAATGATATATGTGGCTATTCCGATGCAGATTGGGCCGGAAGCTTCGATAGAAAATCGACAACCGGTTTTTGCACATTTGTAGGCGGTAACTTAGTCACATGGAAAAGTAAAAAACAAAATGTTGTGGCTCAATCAAGTGCCGAAACAGAATATCGAGCCATGGCATCAACCGCAAGTGAGTTAACTTGGATCAAGCAACTCCTAACGGACATCGGAATTACACAAAACAATCCGATGAAAATGTTTTGTGATAATCGAGCGGCACGACACATAGCATCTAACCCGGTGTTTCACGAGAAAACAAAACACATCGAAGTGGATTGTCACTTTATTAGAGAAAAAATTCAAGCAAAGAAAATTGAAACGCCATTTGTACGAAGTGAAGAACAATTGGCGGATATATTTACAAAAGGATTAGATCTGAAATCTTTTGAAGATAACAATCGCAAGTTAGGGCTAATCAACATCTACACGCCCAACTTGAGAGGGAGTGTTGAAAATAATGGCTATTAGAGCCGTTACAATTTGAAAAGGCATATAGCCGTTGTAATTAAAGGCTATAGAGCCGTTGTAATAAAAATAGTATAAATAGTTATAGGAACATATGAGATGTAATATATCAATATACAAGTGAAAAAAAACTTACTCTCCCAATCTTTTCGCCAAATTCAACAATTACTGTTCAAAGCAAAGCAAACTTGATTATCTATGTTAATATTTTTATTTAATTGCTTTCTACTTTAACACTGTTTAGTTGGAGTTCGGGTTTTTTTTTTTAAAGTAAACAAAATTTGAGTTTTGATCCAGATCGTCCCATTTCCGGATCCGTTTAGTTGATACAATTAAGGTGGATTAGCTGATTCGCATAACAGAGCAAGAAGCTTTCAAGTCAACGGATGTGTGAGATATGCTTCAAATGTGGCGACTTATTTAGACAGATAACAACTTCAGTTTGGAAATTGGATATAATTAATCTATCTTTTGAAATTTGTGCTTTCTGTTCAGTCTGGATCTTCTGCTACTCATGACGTACGGTTATGGATGAATGAATTTTTAAAAGGAAACTATAAGATTGAATCTGCACTAAACTTGGTAAGATTGAACGGTTTAGATTTTGCATTGGATGGTTATTGCGTGGTAGAAGGTTACAGATTGCTTCTTGAGTGGAGTCTACTGTGCACTTTCATACCATTTGTCAATAACTCGTAATTCATGCTGCTGCCACGATTCCTCAAAAAAAGACAACTAAACAGTGTTGAAATAGAAAGTTATTGATTTAATTGTTTTCTATTTTTAATTGCTTCCTATTTTTAGTTGCTGGGGGTCTGAGGGTCTGAGTTAGTGTTTTACTGTGATTCGTGAACCTGTCATCCGGATCGGTCTATCCTTTGATCCGTGTCCGTCCGGACCGGACCATGCACGGATTTGACACGGGTCAAGAGTAGGCCGGGACTGGCAAAACTCTGGACCGGACCGCTAATTTTCAAAAAAAAAAAAAAAAAACCTTTTACCCGTACACGTGCCCGGACCGGTTTGAATCCCGACCGCCCGTACTCGTGTGTCGGACTAGTGCTTTGGGATTCATGCAGAATTAAATCACTTCGCTTTGGGATTCGTGCTAGTGCAAATATTTTGCTTTAAGATTCGTGCCAAGTTAAAAGAATGGTCCGGATTAAATAATTTTGAAAATTTTTCCGCCGGAGATAAAAAAAATAGAAATAAAACCGGTCCGGATTTGACCCGAACCGTCGTACCCCTGACCTGGACCGCCGACCAGGGCCAGCAAGGGTCCAGTTTAAAAAAAAAAACAATCTTACCTGGACTGCTACGCATCCGATCCGAGGTGCCAGTGCCCGAGTTACCCATACCCCACCCAGGTTTGATCCGATTCGGACTGCCCGATCCGCCAGTACAACACTAGTCTGAGGTGTGTGGCAAATTCGGATCACCCAGGTACCTGACTCCATTAAATTGGAAATGGACGATCAAGATCATTCTTTTAACTTGGAACAAATTTTAATTAATGCACAAATAATACTGGATCTTGCGCCATCTCCGAATAGGCACCGTCTTGAGTTAAACTGGACCGTCCGTTTCAATTTGCTTGAGTTAGGATTAGGTACTTGAGAGGATTCGGATTCGTGTGTGACTGGAGTTTTTAGTTGTTTTTTTTGCTGAATTTTGAGCTGTGTAGTGATAGCTAAACATCTAGAACTCTTGTAAATGTTGAGTAGAACTCTGGTGTTCTTAAGTTTATCAATTTTCTTTATGAACTCAACTCTAAAATGATCCAACCTTTTACAGCATCTCTGCTCTCTTGGACAATTAAAGAAAATCTAGGGTTTTCAACAACCGTCTCTCCAACTACTTTCCTCCCATTTTCTCCTTCCTTCATTCTACTCAACTATTTTCACTTCTTGTAGTCCTCATTTCAAAACAAAACCTCCCCTCTCTCAATTCTACATTCTCAAACGAAGAGGAGAATGAGAGAGAGAGGAGAGGAACCGAAGCCGAGAGTGCAATATTATCGGAGTTCGGAGTATAGAGTTCTTATCTCGATTAGAGCGCAACAGTGAGTAGATCCGGTCGCCGTCGGAGCTCAGCGGCGGTTAAAGAAGCGGATCCGATCGTACAGCGAGATGGCGATTAAAGTACTAGGGTGATCAACATCTCGATTGGAGCGCGGCGGTGAGTAGATCCGGTCGCCATCGGAGCGCGGTGGCGGTTGAAAAGGCGGATCCGATCGTAAAGCGAGATGGCGTACTAAGTGATCAACATCTCGATTGGAACGCGGTGGTGTAGATCCGGTCGTCGTCAGAGCGCGACGGCGGTTAGAAACAGATCCTGTCGTGGAGGATGATTAAGATATTAGAATTATTACGAGTGGATTAGAATATTCTATTAATTTAGAGGATTTATGAGGAGATTTACAGTGTGATCGGAAGGGTACATATGTTGGAATAGAATTGATTTCAATTCAATAGTATTCAATAGACATGGTTTTGAATTGAATTTTGTTGATCGGAATAAAAATAAAAAAAATTGAATTCATTTCTAGTTTTTGATTGAAAAGTCATGTAAGAGAATGAAATGATTTCACTTTATGCCTAATTAAAATATGTGTACTTGTTTTCTCTGCTTTCATTAATCTGTGTACCGGTCACATAAATACTGATATATCTAAACCTCTTGTTGCAAATGTTACCTGACACCCTTTATACCAGAAAAACTGATCCAACCAACCAAACCCTTTGTACCATATTTATAACAGAACCGAAGGAAATTTAGAAATAAATACTTTTATTAAAGTACTTGATGCCAACATCAAAGCTGAGTGTTAATAATATTAATTATTATTATAGGATCAATATCTCGTCTTAACTCAGCAAAATAGAATATCTCATATAATTTAAATTTTCATTTTTTTTTTTTGGTTTCTTACATGCCCGTGGGCCCCATACATCATGAGTTTTGAAATAAAAAAGCTAAAAACTTGGATGATTCTATCCCATGAATTCATCCTACTCATATTTGCTAATAATTGTGCCATCTGAAGCCTTCTTTTCCCTGCTACAGTAAACCGTTTTGAGTGCTGGCAATATTAAAAGAAAAAGAAAAAATAGTTAATCTATTTGCAACCAAAGTGGCATGGCAAAGAACTACCAATTAGTTTAAAAGGATCATTTGGCTACTAGCTTGCTGCTATGAAAATAACAGCAGCCCCATTTGGCTACTAGCTTCTGACTATTTTTTATTTTTTGGGAGAATGTAGGAAGCCATATATACCTGTTTCATTAAAGATGAAACCAAAATTACATATCAATAATTAACAAAAGCAAGAACTGCTACAGACTCCAAATGAGTTATATGGTTTCAACCTTCCCAAGCTTCATCTGTCTCTTTGGCAACAACTTGCAATGTCGAGGTTTTAATTAAGTTCAATTAAAAAGTTATTGATCTATGAGGAGGGTTATTGCCTATTGTTAACATGAGCCATCAACATAGCAAACTAGATCCATGCTTTCTTCTGTTATCAGCTGAGGGGCATTTTGGTCATGTTGGATATTTTGTACCAGACTTGCCTTGCAGTACCAGAAAGGAACCTTTCATGCAGTTTTCAGATTTCAAGCCTTTAATCAAGCATATAAAAATGAATGTAGCAGTATACTAAAAAAGAAATATACCATTAACTTAAATCAATGCCAAACTTAAATAAATAAATAAAATTAAGCCATCAAAAGTACTCAAGGAAAATGCATTATCTAGCATCAATACATAATACCAGTAACTAGCATCCATATTGCTATAACAAAATACAATAATCAATTTTTTATAGCAAATCTGATAATTTGGTATAAAAAAGGAAAATTCAATGTTCATACCTCAAAATATGGGTAGAATTCATTGTTCCTAGTTTAGAAAATTCAAAGTAATGGTGTCTAATTTTCCTTTATCTGTAATACTATCGCTAAATTTGGTACTAAGCATGAAATCTGGTACAACTCACTTCCAACGAACTATCTTTCTCAATCTAAGTATTAGACAAGGACTCTAATAACTGATTATACTTGAAATTGACAGTTCACAACTATTTATTAGACAAACATGAATGTGTACATATAAAGCGTGACCAATTTATGCCTCAATAACCAATCAAATAGTTTACTGCAGAAAAGAAACCTAATTTAGAAGATGCCTCAAAAATTAAATTCAACCACAAGATTGAACTAACAAGCGCTGTTTCACACACAAACAAGAGCAAAGGAGGAAAAAAATTTAAATTGTCAATTAGTGAGATTAATTACCTCAAGAAGCTCAGAGTTGATGTGAAGCGGAACTGCCCCAGAAGGGCACAATTACGTGCTTAGAAGTTCTCACGCTGGCCAACTTCCCTTTTTTCTCTTTCACTGTTATGGAAGCTAGTAGGAGAAGAACAACTCAAAGCAAAAGGAGGGCAGCGCTGGAAAAAAAAAAAAAAAAAAGCACCAGTTTTTAGCGGAATGAATTCCCGCCGAATCTCATCAATTTTCACGGGAAAATTTTGGGTCGAAAATTTCTCTCCAAATCGCGGAGAGTGAAATTGTTTCTTGCCGCTTATTTGGTTCGATTAGAAATTTTCAAAGGACGTCAATTCTATTTCGCGTTTTAGACGGGAAATTGGCGTTTCGATCGGGGCATACGTTTTTTATCGGTGGAATTGTTAGGCGTTTAAAGCTACTAACTTTTAAAAAAAAAAAATCAATTCTAAAATCTATCGGATTGACTTCAAATAATAAATCCGAACTGTTGAAACTCATCTAACTTACGAGTGATGCGTCTACATACAAAAATTTTAAACTTTCGAATTATTTTGTATAAAGTCAAGCGGTCAAAATTAGAAGATTTATAATGTAATTTTAATGTATTTTTTTTTCAAACTTTTTTTACCACTTCACTCTATACAAAATTAATTCAAAAATTTTAAAAATTTGCAGGTAGATGCATCACTCGTAAGGTAGACGGATTTTAACAGTTCGGATTTGTCATTTAATGTCAATTCGATAGATTTTAGAGTTAAATTCACAAAGAGAATTGATAAACTTAGGAACAACCTAGTTCTACTAAATGTTTATTGGTAAATATACTAGGCTGTTACAGCCTTTTCTAGAAAAAAAAATTAATAATAATAATAATAATAATAAATTAATTTAGCCTACGGGCTTTGAAGTGCAAAAAAGAAAAAATATTTGAGTCTCGATCGGATTTAGAATTTAGAGTTTAGAGTTTAGAGTTTAGAGTTAAGTTCAAAAACCAGTTATGCGAAAGACTGCACTGTTTTGACATGGGCAATTTTTAACATTAAACCGTATGATCTAGTTAAAGCTTGTGTAATTTTCGCAAGCAAAACAATTTAATAGCCGTAAGTTAAGCTGAAGCTCAAAGCTCTGTAATTATGTTAGAGTTTAAATAGATGATCTACTCAACTATACTACAGCTATAATATATGTTATTCTGAAGGGTTTTCTTTTCGAGGACAGGGGCTAGGATGTTTTCAAAAAGAAGCTTGCTTTACTTATCAGTTTTAAAGAACGGGTTTTGGTGCCCTGCTTTTGTAATGTAATTGTGCCTATGGGCTTCGAAGTGCAAAAAAGAATAAATATTTGAGTCTCAATCGGTCCGATTATCTAACTATTTAATTGGATTTTTTGACAAAAACTATTTAATTGGATTACATGTTATTATCAGGTCGAGTTTTGAATCGTCCAATTTTGGATCATATTTGAGTCTCGGGTCGGATCAGTCGTGCTCGAATCAAGTTGACTTTCCAATAAATCGAAACGGGTTGGATCGGACTTATTTTATTTATTTAATTTTTTTTTAGGTGTATTATAAATTTACTTGATTTTTTTAAAATAAAAAAATTCACTTAATTTGAATTACAAATTCTAGATCTATTTCAGTGCCCTCGATTATTTAATTATTGGAAAAAATTCCAGCAATATACGTACCTATCAGTGTTCTCTCTTCATTCTGATTATTCCCTCTGCAGACAATTTCAATTACAAAAGAAAGGCATTATATATAAACACACCACTCAAAGTTGACAATGAAACAGCCTGCATTAATACACAGTTAATGCAACAGTCTACGCCAACTAATTAAGTGTGAACCAGAAGGTGGATAAATACCTAATTTCCAAAGGAGAATTCCTACTAGACAAGACTAAATAAAGTTTAGAATACCTAATTGTGCAGCATATAAAAGTTGGGATAGAAAACTAGGCAAGAATTCTTTACTAAAAAAAAATTAAAAAGAAGAAAGCTAACATTCTAAACTTCCCTCAATCGATTGAGTATGAAGTATGGACAGAATCCATTATTAAAGCAAATACCGTCGAATATTTCGCGCCAAAAATTAAAAGGCATGCCAACGACATCTCTCCATCCAGCAAAATGTGTCAAAAATCAACCACCTCCACTCCCGTAGGGATTTTTTTTATCTGTAGAAATTAACAGAAAAGAAAAAAGAAAGAGAAATCGAAAGAGTGCACTTGTTCTAATATTGATAGTAAGACCGGTATAAATTATACCGGTCTTAAAAATCTCAAAGTTAAAACCTATGAAACTCTTACTGGTTCTAACTTTTTTTTTTTTATCAGTTGGATTTATCAAAGTTTAGACTTTTGAAAAAAAAAATAGTTAAGACCGGTAAGAGTTTTACAGATCTAAACTTTAAAATTTTTAAGACAGGTAAAATTTATACCGGTCTTACTATTAATATTAGAACAGGTCACTCTTTTTATTTCTATTTCATTTTTCTGTTAACTTCTACCGATAAAAAAACTCCCTCCCGTAGGGCTGTAGGCTCCAAGTCTACCATTTCACACATTAATACTATGAGCCTGCATGGTTCTCTTGCGGCATTAACACAATAGTCGAATTAAGTGTGACCCAAATATACAGTGTACTACAACCATTGACAGTTCACTCTAGTGCTCTACAACCAAAACAAAGTGTGATCCATACAAACAGAATAGCAACACACATGGCCACACAGAAAAGTAACACTAATTAATTAAGAACCCAGCAATCAAAATTACGTGCATCGTTTCTTTATCATTTGTACCATAAGCCATGCAAACCTCCCCTATAAATACACCTCTCTGCTACGACCATCTCATCAAATATTTTCTTCTTCTCTCACTCACTCAGGACTCGGCCATCATGGCTAATAGCACTAAGACACTAGCACTTGCTTTCTTTTTGCTCCTCAGCATTAGCCACCTAACCCTTGCTGCCAGATCCCTCACGGGATATGGTGTTGGATCAGGAGGTGGAGGAGGTGGTGGCAGTGGTGCTGGAGGAGGCAGTGGTTATAATGGTGGCTCTGGTTATGGCTCTGGCTCTGGGTCCGGCTATGGTGAGGGTGCCGGTACAAGAATTGGCAGTGCATATGGTAGGGGTGGTGGTGGCGGAAGTGGTGAAGGTGGTGGTGCTGGTGTAGGATCTGGATATGGGTATGGGCATGGATCTGGATCTGGATATGGTAGTGGCATAGGAAGCGCGCAGGGTGGAGGATATGGAAGTGGTGGAGGTGGTGGTGGTGGCAGTGGTGAAGGGGCTGGCTATGGTAATGGATCTGGATATGGCTCTGGATCAGGATATGGTGAAGGCGGTGCTCATGGTGGTGGGTATGGCCGTGGTGGCGGCGGTGGTGGCGGAGGTGGAGGTGGTGGCAGTGGAAATGAGTCAGGATATGGGTCTGGGTCTGGATATGGATCCGGATCCGGTAGTGGCGGTGGAAACGGGCACTACTAAAGTTTAAATTCGCTATGCCAAATGTACCATCTGTTGCAGCTTCGGTTAAAGAAATAAATTTTGGTATTAGTATGATATGTTATTAATTATCTTTTGAAGTGTAACGATATACACCAGTATAAATGTAATCTGTAATATGTAATAAGGAATTCCAAAAATATTCGTAAATTTCGTCAATCCTATGTTTTTTTGTGCGTATGTTGTTTAGTTTTATGATGAGTATACGTACCTGCTGGTTTTCAAAATAAAACAATCCAAATATATCAAAGTGGCTTAAGCATATGAAAAGGTACTTTACAGATCAAATTTTATGTTATTTTTAGATTTTTTTTTACTATCTTTTTGAATAGATAGAATATTAATACTTTCGTATGGTCCAAAATTTGAAAATCAAATGAAATGTTACCTATTCAAAAAAAATACAAAAGTTTCTATAAAATGTAAAAGTTAGTATCCAATTATATTTTTATATGAAGATCATATTGAATCATTCATATCGATTGTTTAAACTTTCAAAATAAAAATATGGATTCATAGCACAAACCTACGTCTTCATGTGTACTCTTTCTAAATCTCAAATTTACCTGGATATCAGATTTCTAACTAACAAATAATTGATAGATGCACAAATTAATAATTATGCTGACACACTTGTGGCATTTACTTTGCAGGCCATTGTTAGCTAAACTCGTCCTCTAGAAAGGAATAGAGTAATTAACAACCTCTTCCTAGGCAATAGATTGCATTGAAGTCTCCATCAGTGAGTGTTGGACTTGTGAAGCGTGAGCAACTCTTTATTTTTAACTAAAAACTAACAATCTCCACTTAAAAAGCAATTGCATAGGCAAATATACATCCGCTCTGCTGGGCACCAATGAAGACCAATCATCTTTGCAGCCACGTAAAGAAAACATATCATTTATTGCATTTTGCAGTAAAAGACGGATTAGTTCTCAACAAAAAGAATAGCAACGGACCTTACTGAAATTATTCATCCTATGCAGCTAGCTAGTACTAGTAGCTACCGAACTAAACCAGTTGCTGCTAAATTTTATAGAATTAAATGAGTCAAATCTGTCATTATTCGAACCTGAATAAATCCAAATTTAAATAAAACTGCTAATAATAAGTATCCAAATATAAAATTAGCCCTAAAAATATTCAAATGGATGTGATCCTAAACTATATGTTACCCAAACTAACTCATCTCTGACTCTTAATTAGCTCGAACCAAAGGAAATCCAATATAAGATGTATAATTTAATCTGAAATAAGTATGTTTTTGCCCTTGAACTTGAAACCTAATAAAATCTGATCCGGACCATTTGTCTCATGGTTATTCAAACACAAAAGTTAATTCAATCTATACACAGCCCAACCTGCCTGATTTGCATCTTAAACCAACATCTAAATTACTCATAATTCACTGTGACTTAACTACTTTAGCCAAAATAATCCAACACTCAATTTAACCCGCATCATAATCAGTCAAAAACCCAATAAAACATGAATACACATGATCCGAGTCATATAGTCAATGAAACTCTGAAAGTTTACCAAACATGAAATAAACTTGATCCATGCAACTTGTCCAATAGTCTATCTGAACCGGCAAGTAATTGACACAACCCAACCCATCTAATCTGTCAGGTCCAAGTTTAATGAAAAAGATTCAAATATCCGTAGAAAAATTTCAAAGAGAAAGCCCATCGTATTATTGCATATGTACCGGTCATTCTTCAATTAATAAATAAAAATTAAACAAATCTTGTCAAAGATTTCATTGAAAGTTTCTAGCAATAAAATTGACTAACTCAAAAGTACGCAGGATGTAAAATTTTAGTACTACAAATAACCAAGTGATTTAAATTTCTCCGGTACCAAGGGCTTGCCTTGAAATATCCCCTGATGCCCATGCTTGATAATCCTTCACAAGCTAGAAAAGGGAAAAGTCATAACAATTAATGCATAATATGATTGCATCAATTACTACTAATAATGTGTTGGGCGACTAGGTTTCTTACTAGTCGGCTTCCAATTTATCTATTTATTTTTCTCACAACTGTTTTCAGCCCTGAAGAAAAAAAATCACCAAAAACATCCTAGTTTGAGACATCCAAGTTTATGCTAAAAATCCTCTTTTTCTCTGCCTTTCTGTTTGTATTTGGTCACTAGAAGCCCTAGCATTTTACATACTCTTTGTATGCCTAGGTAAATTAGTAACAATATAAAGCACACCTGAGTTAAAAAACGTGGAAGCATTACTCGTAGAATCTGTTCAAGCACCTGTCTACCAGTCGACTCAATAGCCTCAACAGGTAAAGCTCGAAAAGGAAATGGTATTTCAATTGCAACCTATATATAGAAGGGCCATTTATTTAAACATAACCTATTTATATAATGAGGTTTCAAATATCTCCATTTTTATGCCTTATTATACCCTCATTTGTAGAAGTTTCACATAAACTAAAATTTAAACCTCAAATAACAAAATGTAACCATTACATGGGGTCTCTGTGAGTCTGACTCTGTCACATCCTCTACACATCCATAAAAATACAATATTTCAGTTTTATTTTGGTGAGTATAAAGAGCATGAAAAACCAACATATAGAGATTTTCCATGTTAGTGAATATTTACAGACCTCTTGAAAAAAGATAAAATAAAGCTAACATGTCGCAATTTCTCATTATTTGGGTTTTGAGTTTTTTTCATTAATACACTTTCAAAAAAATGGAGGCAATAGAAACCATCCTCACATAGTCACATATGATATATTCAATTCTTACTGTATATACTCAAAGGCACTGGTAGAAATTTATTCACCTCAATAGAAGTATCAGATGTGAGTTGCTGAAAATCTGAATCCTGCAAACTCTGCTTGCAGAAAACCCGATTCACCATGGAAGCTGCATTCCGACAGTAAACTTAAGTCAATCATGTCCTGAAAAAAATAAAATTAAATACTCCTTTTCAGAAAGAAAAAAACACAAAAGAAAACATTGAGTAATGGTCCAAATGGGGACTAGAAAACTCTGTGCCTTAATATACAAACTAGTACACAAAACATTACCATTTTGTTTCTATTTTTCTAATTATGAATCCCAGTTGGTAAATAACAACTACTCTTGAATCAAATGAAAATTGGAGCAATCAAAATCTTAAAACAAAGAGACTGGCAGAAAGCAGAACAATAGTAACAATGATATAATTAGTACCTGAAAATTTCTCATTCTGAGCTTCAACAAGTGGTGAACCCTCCAACTAATAACGAAAAGTCAAAACAAGACAAGTCCATATAAAAAATAAACAATAAAAGAGATGAAATTAGAAATATTCAAAGACCTAAGTAAATGGGAAGTTGAATTACGTTTACCACATATACAATGATGCATCACATGAAAAGTAATTGTCTCCTTATCTCTGGGATCGTTATGGTTTGGAATTAACATACAAAGGACCATAAGTCACTCCATTTCAAGAATGGTTACTAGCTAGCCAACAGACATTATTAGAACAAAAAAAACAGAAGCTAAATCAAATGATTTAGAGAGTATTACCATATCTAATTATGTACAATACCAGATAAGCACTTGGACTAACTAGTCAGTCCTGCTGAATCCACACCAGGCTTTTTATTGATCCTTGTAGAATATCATGACCAATTTTTATTTTATTTATTAAGCTCGGGATAAAATTCTGTAAGAAAGGATTAACCTTAGTACCGAAAATACCTTGCCACTAATCAGAGTCGACCCACAATAATTTTATCAGGTAGAATAGAACACCTCTATGGTAAAAAGTAAGAAGGGACATGAATAACCTTGCAAGACATGAGGCGGATGCAACATCCATTGGGTTCCTCATCAACACGAACAACCAACACTGGACAGACTTCAAATGAGAAGAACTTGAAGCGGTACACATAGCACCTAAATGTATTGTCATCTATTCTCTCTATCCTCTCTGCATCTAGCACCGAGTATTGACTTGCTGGCAAGCTCATGTACTCAGCTAGTTATCAAACAAAATAACAAATCAGGGCAAAACTTTATACTTGTCCTTGTCAAATATGTGAAATGTCACATATACCCTCTTATTTAAGTTAATTCAAGGAGGGTCAGGATCCACTAACATTGTTTAACTTGATAATCTTAACTATCATTATAAATATAATTGAAATAAGAATTTCAACAATATAGGCATGATTTATTTGATACATATATTGTGCGCAAGAAAATATGACGACATTTGGACCATATTTTATCGTTAATCAAATGATTTGAATTTCCATTAGTCTAAATTTAACAACTTTTGATGTAGGGGCAAAGCCACCCTTTGCCAGGGTGCGGCACTTACCTCCCCTGATTAAAAAAAAGGTAAAGCTCCTTATTTATTTTTTCCCCATGGTTTTCTGAAAAGAAACAAGCAAAATCAAGAAGAAGAGAAGGCTTGTAATTGGCACTTGGTTGACAGAGGTACCTAAAGGGCGTTGGAGCTGTTTGACGGACGCGGAATCAGAGCGACGGGCGATGAAGCGGGCCTTGGGGGCGGAGGACACGGCGGAGGAGCGGAGGCATAGTCGCCGGCGGCGATAGGAGACCGCCGTGGCAGGGTAGAAATGAATAGGCGGAGCAGAAGAAGAATGGAGAGCAGCCATCGACTTCTCTTCTCTCCACCTTGGAGTGGAGTGTAAACTGTAAAGAGAGGGATTAGTCAGAAGCCACAGACTGGAACTGGAGAGACCAGTTTGAACCGGATCTGTGAGAGCAGGAGGGAAGAGAATCCAGACTTCAGATTCAGAATCAGAGACCAACGATGGGGAACACTGGACATTGTGGAGTGTGGATAATATGTTTGACTCTGGGATAAGACGCCGACGATTCTCCAGTATAAAAAAACTGGAGAAATCAGTGTTTTACTATTAAATGCTTCCATCATTTTTTTATTTTGCACACGTAAAAGATTTGAACGCTTCAACTTTGTTTTTGTTATTATTAAGAATTATTGATTCACATAAAAAAAATTAAATATGCGGACAATATTTTAACGTCAATTTTACAACTTATTGATTCATAAAAGACTAAAAAGTAATAATTTTTTATATATATATAAGAAATAATATAGATTGCATATAATAATTTTATTTTGACATATAAATTTTATAATTATTGTTGTTAGAAAATTAAACAATGAAGACATAATCAAATTACAAAAGAAAATGGAAGTTGTTCTGTTATTAGCAGTTCGTAAATTTCTTCTTCTTTTTTATTTGTACTGAAACTATTTCGTAATTGTTCACCTTTATCAATGTATGGAAGTGGGGAGCAGCTTGGCTCAGATGGGTTCCATAACCGTCCAATCTGCTTTAAAACTTGTGTGTGTCGCTGTAATACTCGTGCCTATTCAATTTAATATCCGTGCACACGGATCTTAAAACAGATCAGACGGTTATGAAACCCATCAGATCCAATTTGAGTCCGATGGGCATCGGACACAAGCTGCTTCCATGGAAGTGCTTGATATTGTTCTTACATTTCAATAACGAGAAAAGAGAAGCTCGAATCAGACTATACATTCAAGTATCTTTCATTACAACTAAGCATCTAAATAACATAAAAAGTAACAGACTATACAATTCAAGTATCTTTCAGCTACCTACCAAAATCACATATGCTAACTGGCCCATAATTAAAGAAGTCGGGTAAGGCTCCAGAGAAAATCCAAAAACCAAATTCAATCAATATCGGCATGAACATAATCTGTAAAAACAAAGTTCTTCTCTAGCTCATGCAGTGCATATGCCGCTGCGGCGCTGACCAAGGCGGCCCCTCCTATCAGGAGACGAATATATGTCTCTGACGGGATTCCAGCTGTAGCACAGAAGAAAACTGTTGAGCCAATCAACACCTTTTTCCACGTCTGAAAACCATTGTAAGCTGCTTTGCATGATGAGCACTTGAGCGTGTGTTGCTCAAATCTGTCGAGCATCTGCAGAGATTATAGAGAAAAATTGTTAGTAAATGCCCATATGAGATATTAAAGACTGAAAGAAAATATGAAATACCATGCACTTACAAAACTAACAACATTAAACATGCCCCTCTAAAATTGCTAATATCACATAGACTATCAACTTATTTCTTTGAACATATATAACTCTCGTAAGTTCATTTTGTGGAGACAAAATACTGACAAGGAATACCATTGGCAACCTTTAAATTAAAATATTTGTTCTTTATAGATAGGCCATTATTTGCTTTTTTTATGGGTAATTTGCAAATAAGCCTCTCAAGCTAATGCATTTATTTGTTTATATACGACAAAATAGGGGCTTATTTGCATTTATTGTACTGATGAAGTCTAATGCAACTTCTTTTTCAAGAAAAAAAAATTACCTGGCGCTTAGACAAGACTGTAGAAGGCAATGGTTGCTTGTCAGAGAAACCAAACCACTCAGGCTGGCTATTCCCAAACCGTCTCAGCCATGCACGAAAGGCTAAGACCAGGCGATCTGCCTGGGTCGGGGTGAAAGTAATTTTCGTGTACTCTTTATTTATGTCAGTCGAAGACTCGTTCAACTTGGATTGAAATACCTTTTCTTGACCTTGAAGTACTATCATGTCACCATCATAGACCAAATTTGATGTCCAGTGTTCATACCACCTTGGCACAACCTATGCCATAGAAATCTAAAATAAGACCTTCGAACAGATCCATTTTGAAATCATATATCAATGAACTAATATTATTTCCCATCGCCCCGGCAAGTTTGCAAGGGAGCCAAAACTAAAGCCAAATTCAAGACAAATTTAATCTTCAATAACTCTTTCTTCTTTTTTAACATAAGCCCAAATTACCCTCGAATTTGCAGCTAAGCAACAAATTAGCTTCAATTGTACAAGTGGACCTAATGCACTATTCATATAAAAATTTCTTGCAAGCTAAGTATATTAAATTTGCTTACCTGCCACCAATTGGGCCCAGGCATTGAAAATTGGAAGAAGTTGCGGGCACTACAAACAATAGAACGGGTCTTCCCAGGCGCCATAGGAATATTGAAGGAACAAATCCATATAACCCATTTCTGATCTCCTATTATTGGCAACTTTGTGTCAATCTCAATCCTGTAAGAGTAATACATATAACTCATTTCAAGTACCGATCTTGGACTAGGCTTTTTGTAAAGTTACATTTGATATAAGGTTTAAAAAAAATTATTACCTGACTATATTTGTACATCAAATAAAACAAAGATTAACAACATTGGTCTCATTTTTTATATTAGCTTAACAAAATTGCTTCATAGCAAGTTCATTTTAACTTGAAAAACCAAGCCTCTTTGACTAGAATTTAGTTGATTTTGGCTTGACTTTTGTTGTGCAAATAAGACCTAATGTACTTGATAAATTACTCAGCATTTCTCAATTAACAACCTGCATCCAAATTTATTTAAGATACTCGTGATTACACCTGCCCACGATATCTATGTGAAGAAAAAGGCAGAGTTATGACGTATTGACGAGGGGCCTCTAACTCCACAACAAGACCAGATGAATCAAAATCAGACCAATACACAGAAAAACATGGTTGAAAAATATATTGTACAGTTCCGAAGGGATGTGATCAATTCAAGTCAGGGAAGTAATGGGCAAGTTAGTCATTTCTTTACTTGAGTTGACCTGTCATTTTATTGCTTGACTTGACCTCTGATTTTGAATCTTGGTGTTATTTGCAAAAGAAAATTATATAATTCAATAATAAAATCGAATCAACATCAGACAAGCTTACTTGTTCATAGCATAGCAAGGAGCAATGAACTTAGCAGTGATGCGAGGATTGCCTGAATTAGCACCAGAATAACCCCACGCACCACTCGAATCCAACTTAAATGGCAAAGGCTTAGCTCTATCTCTCCTTCCTGTTACCTATTTAACAACAAATGTAATGTGTTTTATCATTTGTAAAATGTCCCTACTACTTGTGCCAGAAAGAAAAGAAGAAAATCTACCTTATGGTGTGCAAATTCTATATGTGAAGGATCAGAGACATTCTCCATTAGCGTGTCATAGCCATAGAAAAGGTCTCTCTGGATTGTAACTGTAGAAAATGCCGGGTCATCAAAATCCTCTGGCAACCTAATTATACAATGCAAACATCTTAATTCCAAAATAATGAATTCAAAATATAAAAAATGGAATCCTATTATTTGCATTAAGTGCCTTCCTTTACTGCATCATCGCCAAAGGAGAAGCTACAGAATACAAAGATTCAGACATGATGCATGCAAGACAACTATAGCATGATTTCTTAATTTATTTTGAATAAGGGAAGCTTTTAGAGTATACAATGGTACATGCCACAAAATAAAATTAATTTTACGCACATAACTATGTGAGCTGAGAACCATTATATGTAGTAGTTGCATACAAGACCAGAAAATCAATAATTTTGCATAAGTGTCATTTATTAGCAATTTAGAATACACATACATGGGAGGTTTTGTAGCAACAGCTTTTTCCCATCCATTTTCATCAGGCCACACAAAAAGCAATCCCTGAGAGACAAGGGTTGGGAACTTAATTGCACATGCTCTGGCTGACTGGTTGGCCCGTGCCTCCGGTCCCTCAGCTGCCGCCTGAGGGATCCGCGTGCAGTAGCTCGATCCACTAAAAGACCACCCATGGTATGAGCACTGCAAGCATCCAGTCTCATCTATTCTTCCTTCCTGTTCAAGAAAAGGACATGTTGTCAAAGTGTCTTTCTTTTTATGTCGGTATCTCTAATGTTCCCCCTAAATTTTTTGAATAAAAAATTCAACCATAGTGCATTGACTGGATTCAAATTTATCTTTTTTTTTATTTTACAGTAATTAGACATACTGTCGTGAATTCAAACAAATTATACATATAATTACAATCTTATCAAAAAAAAAAATACATATAATTACAACAATTATGCAGTGATTTTACAGGCCTACCAGCATTCAACCTAAAACAAATTATAATTACTGTCACCAATTTAGCATCAAGGTACATCCATCTAGAAACAGTGCGAATTAATAAAAGTTAAGGATTTAGAAAAACAAACTTAACATCCAAAGGAATTTCGAGTTTGCATCTTATCAAACTTACAGAAATTTGCATATGATTCAAAATAATCACAATAAAAGATACGTCGATCGTCCTCAAGAGGAAAAAAAATTACCGAGAGAGGTGCAAGTCGGTGGGGGCATTTATCATCGAAGGCGACCCAATCGCCCGAATTGGGATCTTTCCAAATCACAAGATCACGATTTAAAAGCTGAAACGGAATCGGGTACCGCGGGTCGAGATCCTCAACTAGAGAAACTGGATACCAGTGATCTCTCCATGAGAATTTCTCTTCGGATGATGTATCAGATGTTGTTGGCTCCTCATCTTTTGAGATCGGAGAGGTGGGAGATGATGGTGTGGCCACTCCAAGTGAGAATCGTCGATTGCATTTGGAATTTGGTTTGTGCGAATAAAAGGTGGTTTTGCTGGGTAGAGGAACTGAGGGTTTGAGCAGTTGGGAGTGGTAGTGACACTGAGGGAAGAGTGATAAGAATGTATTTAGCGCCATTTCCGGGGATTTAGAGAAGAAAAGGTTTGTTTATTGCTTTTTTTACAAAAAGAAGAGCTCGTTGTTTATTGGAGACTGGAGAGAAGCTGCTGAAAGTGGCCCCCACCTGAGATTGCAAATTTGCTTTTGCTTGCACGCCACAATGTATTTTCTGGAACGCTGCGTCATCTAGTAACTGCGTACCATGCGGCGGGTACTGACTACTGGAACCCACAAAGTAATAACCGAGTGAATCTGGGACCCACTGGTCGAGGCATTGTCATACTGGGCTTCAGACAGCGTTAGGGTGTTTGGGACTAGTCGTACCGAAAACAAAAGAAAGGATTGGAGGTAAACTGGTAAATCCGGCCCGTGGTTTCATAATTTGTTCAGACGTACAAGTCTTAGAGAAGGCTTGTCGTGTTGAATTACTCCGCCCGATAAGTGGCGGACGATGGCCCAAAAGGTTCAGCAGTCAACTCAGCACTGCTCTTCAATATCCAAAAAATTAAAAGGAATTTCCGACCTGCCGGATTCGAACCAGCGACCTAAGGATATCTGCGAACAACTACAGTCCTCCGCTCTACCAACTGAGCTAAGGTCGGTTTCTGATTATTTTGATTAATTTATATATTCATTATTTAATTTCGAGTTCTGATTCCCATTTTACACCATGCTGTATAATGTATATGCTGTACTCCTGTAGGGCGTTTTGTGCCGCTAATTCAGGCCGAGTGACGACCTCATTTCATGCCAATTGTGCGGGATGGGGACCCCTCTCCTCAATTGTTGAAATCTCATTGGATATTTCCGAGATGATCAAGCAAATTAAGGGTTGTATGAATGAATGATACCGCCAAGATTAAGCAAATTGTTAGTTAACCAACAAAATCGCCTACGACCTTGTGCAAAACAAAAGGTTGCTTCACAGCGGGTTCTAATTCAACCCAATCTTGACCAGAAAGTGCACGTGATCTTGACCAGGTTTTTTTTTTTTGAGGAAATGCACTTAGGCAGCATGAGAAAGGCTTTAGGTGTTGTTTGTTTGTGGACTAAAACTAAAGAGGTCTAAATTGATTATTTTAAGTTAAGCCGGTCTAAATTATTCGTGTTTGGTTGAGATTTAAAATTAGATCATAGCTTAAGGTATTTCGTATTTTAAATTGATTATTTTAAGTTAAGCCGGTCTAAATTATTCGTGTTTGGTTGAGATTTAAAATTAGATCATAGCTTAAGGTATTTCGTATTTTATTAGAATTAGCAAATGACCAAAGTTTTGAAACCCTAAATTGTTTAATTATTAATAATAACTATAATATATGAGTAGAACTAGGGTACTTCTAAGTTCACCAAGTTCTTTTGTGAACTCAACTCTAAAATCTATCGGATTAACTTCAAACGATGAATCCAAACCGTTAAAATCCTTCTACCTTACGAGTGATGTGTCTACATATGAAAGTTATAAAGTTTCAAATTAATTTAGTATAAAGTCAAGTGGTCCAAATGTGTTCAAAAAATGAATGCATTAGAATTAATTTATAAACCTTCTAATTTTGACTACTTGACTTTATACTAAATTAATTCAAAACTTTAAAATTTTCACATATAGACATATCACTCGTCAAGTAGAAGGATTTCAATGATTTGGATTCGTCATTTGAAGCAAATCCAATAGGTCTTAGAATTGAGTTCATAAAAGAGCTTGGTGAACTTAGGAGCACCCTAGTTCTACTCTAATAATAATATATTAATTATTTACTAATAATATATTATTATAATCATTCGAGTTAGATCACGGCGTGCAATAAAATTAAACCATCATATGAAGTGATTTGATTTAGACTAGCCAAAAAATCAACTTATATCATCTTAATTCTTCTCAATTAATGCTCGTTTGATAAAATAACGAGGACTAAATAAGTCATCTTAGTTCAACTTAACTAATGTTTCAGTACTAAATAAGCCATCTTAGTTCAACTTAACTAATACTCAATTAATACTCATTTGGTGAAATAACAAAGACTAAATAAGCCATTTTAATTCAACATAACTAATATTCATTTGGTGAAATAACAAGGACTAAACTCCTTATTTCATTCTTTAGGCCACAAGCAAACATGGGGTTAATGAGTTCAATCTTGGTTTAACTCCCAAGTTCCAACATACACCAAACCATGTTTGCCTAATAATCATGTCCATTTGATGAGCATGTACAAAATGTCGAATTTAGATTTTTTGTTTTGTTTTTGCCAATGCTTACAGGATAGGAACAATTAACAATGTGATCCCCGATATGACAGAAAAATCATGCTTATTTAACAATATATCAATACTGACAGGATTAGCCACAAGTCCAATCTCAACATTGATTTCAGTAAGCCACAAGGCCAATGAAAGACATGAACACCAGAAATGATATCAATTAGAAAATACAAACTAGAGGGGGGTCACAAGCTTGTTTCCCCAACAACTAAACAGGAACAAACAACAAACAAGCTCCAGAGAAATTCACTCAAACAAAAGAACAACTAAAACAGCCCACTTTTAGAAGAACCTAAATGGGGGGCATTAATGGAACGAAAGACAAAACATTCCATCACTTGGGGATCATCTGTGCTGCAGCAGCTGCAGCCTGCTCCTGCTGCTGCTGAAAGTTGAGGGGCCGGCGAAACAGCATGATATGTGGCTCCGGGCGGTGGATAGCATAGTGTACCCAGCCACGGCTCTGCTGCACACCTATTGCCCTCCACTCATTCTGCAACAAAATTGAGAGGTACATCAGAATATATCATCACACACTTATATTTGCAGTTTGTGCACAGAGGAAATACAGTTTGGTTGCCATTCTAATAAGCACAACAATATCAGGCAGGTCAACATGTACTCGGATTGAAAAATACAAGGGGTCGAGTGGGATTCACTCTGTATGTAACACGTAAAAACTTATAATATGAATTTGTCATTCCTGGGTAAAAAAAAGACTATGGAAAGATGATAAATTTTAGAAATTCAGATGTCATTTTCAAATTGAGAAATACAAAGAGTGGATTGATCTGCAGCATAATTTAGATCCAGCATGTACATCATATTTTATTGGTAAACCAACAAATTTGCCACCAAATAACCATATCAAGAGAAATCATTTAATTTGTCGGATTCTACCCAAATCAAACCAAGAGTGTTGAACAACAAATTCACAACAAAAAGTGTCATGACCTACTGGTTCAACAAACTCCAACAATTTCAATTAGATCAAAAGAACACTGACTACATTACAGATATATGACATTGTAGAAAATGAAATATATATACATGGTTAGATCTTTTCATCACTAAAATACCAGTGCATTACCATATTCTGCACAATCAAAATGGGGAAATTAATTTTTTACTCAACTCAGGGTTGATTTACCTCAGAAAGGAGACGGTTCTTGGGCAGAAGCTTGGCGACTTCTGGAGGTAGAACAACATGCCTAGAATTGAATAAAGAAATATCACTATATTAACCTTGGTCAATATTTATATTCAAGCAGTGAACTTTTGTTGGGCTTGGTCAGTATATTTTTGTTTTCAAGGTAAAACCAGTTCAGGTCTGACCCTAACCAGCCGGGGGAGAAGCAATACAAAGACCTGACCCATGAACTAATTAGATTGACCCAAATCAGGCATATTTGGGTAAGGTCAATCCATCAGTTCAGGTTTGCAATATCCAATCCGTTTTTGTTTCATATTGGTTAAAATCAGGATACTTCTTTTGTATAAATTATCTTTTGGCTCAACTTATTTTTTCATTTTTATTAAAAAAAATTCCAGAAAAACACACAATGGTACTAGGACTTAAATGAGTAATTTCATTCTATTTAATGTAACAATTTTAAAATAAGTTACCTACACAATTCAATTTATTTAAATTTCTCAACTTTTGGTTCTTGGTTAGGTAAAACCCATGGATCTACAGTAGAACTTATAATGATTGAATTTAAAGAAAAGGACAATAATGGGATTCAATAGAAGTACCTGTACTCGAATTTATCGTCAAAATACTTCTCCGAATACTGGATCTGCCCCATTTCTCAAACTCTTCAATAAATCAAACTCGCTGAGGAAAAAAAAATCGATCGAAAATCTAAGATGGAGCGATGCATTAACTGGAAAATGCTGAGTGACTATCGAATTGAGACAGCAAGAGGGATCTATAGAAAAAAGAATAATAGTTTTAACAGACCTGTTCGATTCTTGAGTAAACCCTAGAGGCGAGCAAGACTGCGACGGGATGAGAGAGACAGCGAGCGGGAGAGAAAAAGGCACAAAAAAAGGCTACTTGGAACTTGGAAGAGTGAATTTAATACGGATATATAAAAGGCCTGGATTAGGACAAAAGGAATGCTCTCAAGTCTCAATTAACGGATGCGCCGGATCGTTTTATTGTGGGACCTATGGTCAGTGAAACAACGTCTATGCCGCTTAGTGTACCTTGTTTATAACGTTTCATAATGAAAGGGGGAGATTTGAAATTCGAAATCCGGTCTGGAGTCTTGGACTCTGGACTCTGGACTCTGGAGCGTTTAAGAATTTTTAAAAAACAATTTAATAAAAAGATGCACGGTCGGATCTGGAGACTTCTATTCTTTGTCATCCAACGCCTCCAGATGAAAATACGCCTAGACTCGGTTTAAAGTATTTTTAGGACCTAGTATAATTTTGATTCATAAAGTTTGCAGTTTGTTACCTACGAGTTTTGAATAAAATAAAATATTTTTTTTTGCAGTTTGCAATAAATTAATCGTACAGCTGTCACCGGTAAAAATAAAAGGATAAAGTTTTATGTTCACATCTATATCATAGTGATATTTATGTTATTATGCGCGTAAGTATTATTACGATTAACTACAACTATACATAAATATTGACGTTTAGTATAAACTTAATTGATACTTGATCACATGAAAACTTAATTGATTTTTGATGAAATGAATAATTATAGAGTGAGGCTATTGTACTTTGCAAAGCGCATATTGATATGTGTTATGGATTCATATCTCTATTTTGAAATTTAAATAGTCATTTATTTCTATATGAAAATGTACTAAGAAACCAAATTTTTTTTTTTTATTTTCTTACTATTTTTTTATGTTGATAGAAAATCACTACTTTCATAGTCCATAATGTTTGCATCATGTGAATTTCTAATAGATAAAGAAAATAGTAAAAAAATTCTAAAAAATATAAAATTTTGGTCGTTGAGTATATTTTTATATTATAATAATGTGGGCGGTTTGAATCGATTATTTGAATTTTTTAAACGGAGATATGAATTCAAAACACATACTGACCCGCACTTTGCAAAGTACCATAGGCTCACTCATAATTATATTATTTTCACTTTATGCAGTGATAAATGAGGATAATATATATTTTTTCCAATAAATGTTAAACATAGGACCTAGTGATACAGATTAAAAACTTTACTAACTGCAATTATATTTTAAGGTTAAAAAAATAAGTAATATTTAAGGATTATCTGTGTAATTAACTCTATGGAGTAACTGTTATTTTAAGCCGATGAATATTGGTTGGAAAAAATAGTCGTATTCTGGGAAGCATGCAATCTGCAATAATCTTCATTCTTATATTAAGCACGTAGATGTTCTGGTCTGTCAGCGGTTGTGATTAAAAGATTAATTTTCAGATTGAATATCAGTCTTCCAATCAAATTATATGTTTTATTTTGATTGAATGCATAGTTTTTATGTATAGAAGTCTAAATTTAGTTAGAGATATACTCGCCACATGTATTGCCACATATAATGCCAAAAATTGAGGAAATAAAATTAGCATTAAATTTTTGTTACCATATCTCTCGCCAGCTTTGATTAGCGCATAAAGAGATTAATTTCTGATTTGGTAGATAGCATATCTCATTTCCGAATTACCCACATCTCATTCATTTTTGGAAGTACACAAAAAAGATATATTATTGATTTATTTCTCAGCAGTTTTTTACATTTAATTTAATTAATTTTTAACGCAGACATTGAGAAGGGCATTTTTCCATTTTCATTGCAAAGAATGTTGTTAAATTAAAGTAGTCATTTATTGTTATTTATTATTTGCTTCTTTACTAAATCTTAACGTTAAATATTATAATATGTCTCCGTTGCAACACACGGACACGATACTAGTTTTCTTTTAGTCATACACAATCATAAAAATAATCAAGAGCAAGGCAATTGTAATATTCAGGAGCGGACCACATTGGCTTAAAGGACTGCCCCCCTGTATTTTAAAATTTAGTACAAAATATGGGCCCAGTTCTTTGTCTGTCCATTTCTAAAAAATAATATGCTCCTTCCCGGACCTTGTGAGTTCAAATACAAATTTTCTGAGCCCAGTAAATTTTACGTAAATGTTTAATAAAATAAATAACGGGCCAGTCCAAAACTCTGTCGTTGTATGAATATAAAACCGTTTAAACGGGCCTGAGACCGACTAAAACCCAGTAAATTGCGTTGAATATAAATTTATTCATGTGTAATTAAAATAAGGAAGGAGTATATTTGTCATTTTCGGTGTTTTTTTAATCATAAATGACGCCTCAATATATTCAATACATGAAAAAAGTCGAAATTTTTATTTTTACCGTTAAAAAAAAATAAACAAAAAGACTACGAATTTGCGACCAACACTTTTTTTTTTCTCTCTATTGACATCCGCTACAACATATTTTTGTGGACCCCCATTAGTTTCTCACTAATTATGGAGCTCCATTTCAAGTTGAAAGTAGACGATGCAAAAAGAAGTTGTTTGACCGCAATTTCAAGTTGCGAACATTCTATTTCTGATCATAACTTGAAGTTGAGGGCGCGTCAAAAATAAAACTTCTCATAATGGAGGAGATCTTACAATTTTTTTAATATAAAATATTATATGTTGACTCAATTTCACGGGGAGTTGACATTATTTTAATATAAAGTTACTATTAAATTGTATAATATTTAAATAAAATATTGGTGTCATTACAAACATATAATAGAATCATATACCAAAAAATTGTCCGTCGAATGAATAATAAATCATAACCCAAAATTGTTCCATTACAAACATAGTGTCATTTCAACCTTGCATGATATTTAAACATCAGAAACAAAATATAAAGAATCAACTCTATTACTCTGTTTTAAGTGTATTAAAGTCTAAGATCTTACATCAGCCTAGAATGCTTACGCATTATCATAACATGCTTAAATTGAGAGTCAAATTTCAAACTCCAAGTTCTTACATAACAAAAAATAAATTAGAAAATAGTTAAATTGCAAACTCCATTTACATTATTCTCAGATCAGTAGACAAGCAAGGCAAGAAACAAATAAAAGAGAACCTTTCACTTTCATTTTGGCATTTCATCGAGCAACTTTTAGGACGAAACTGTAGTAAGAATTATCCATTAATTTACACCAATTCTCAAATCCAGAGACAAACAAGGAAACATATCTTAATTTAATAAAGCAGATGAAAAAAATGGAGTCAAGTTTTCATACCCAGCGCGAGGCAGCAAGAGCAACTGAGGAGAGATGAGGGAGAGAGCAGCGAAGGGCTAGGGCGAGCATTAGGGTTAGGCGAAACAGCGAAGGTTAAGGCTAGGGCGACTGAGCAGTGGTGACACTAGGCGATGCGAGGGTTACGGCGAGGGCGCGGCCGAGACGACGAGCGTGACTAGGAGAGATGAGAGAGAGTGAACGAGAGAGGGTGCGGATGGCTAGGCTAGGTGAGAGCGAACGAGAGAGAGCGCGTTGATGGAGGGTAGCGAACGAAAGAGAGAACGGAGGTTAAATTTTAGACTCCCGTTCATATTTCTTTGATCCAGTGCTATATTATGCACGAATTTTAAAGCATATCAGATGACTCATGATGTGGTGTTATTTAGACAGCGGTGACATTATACATGACACTAATGGTATAATAGCTAGACTCTTTATTAGGATCTTTTCTACAGCATCTCTGATACGGTGCAATGGAAGAGTTCATATTCTCTGTGTACATGACCGCATCAGATTAGTCCAAATCGAGTTAAAAATATTTCGAAACTCTGTGTGTAGCTGATGGCTGGGCCTCCACAAAGTAATTTAATATGAAGCCTGGACTAACGTATAATATCGGGCCGGGCCAGCGTTGGGTTGGCCCTCACTGCAACTTCCAAAGGTCTCAAGCGGGTTTGCGGATAATATTGGAATTGGACCCGCTAAACTAACGCTCCACTCCACGCGGCCTTCTGATGATGGCACGAATCTAGTAAAAGCAACCTTTTCCGCCCGAAACCCTGCTGCTGCTTCAATTTCTTCTCTCTGTCTGTCTAAGACTCCAAGACGATGGCTAATCTCCAAAATACCCCTTAACCTTAACCTTATCCCCCTCCCGTCTTCTTCTACTCATGCATCTTCTATGGCTGTTTCATCAACCCTTGCACCAGGCTTCCGATTCCACCCCACAGATGAAGAACTCATCATCTACTACCTCAAACGCAAAATTCTAAACCGTCCGTTATTGATCGACGCAATCTCGTCCGTCAATCTCTACCAGCTGGAGCCATGGGATCTTCCCTCGCTCGCCCGTCTCCAATCAAACGATCAGGAGTGGTTCTTCTTCTGCCCTCTCGATCGAAAGAACAATTCCAATCAACCTCGGACCAATCGTGCGACGCCACGTGGCTATTGGAAGACCACGGGGAAGGATAGGGACGTGGTGAGGAGAGATGATATGAAGACCGTCGTGGGGATGAAGAAGACTCTGGTGTACCACTGCGGGCGGGCCCCACGTGGCAAGCGAACCAAGTGGGTCATGCACGAGTATAGGCTGTTGGACGAAGGACTTGTCAAAGGAGGTGTATGTCTGGTATGTGGTTAATTTTCTCTTTTAGCACTGTATTTATTCTTTTTGTTCTGAATTTTGTATGCCCATCCTTCCATCTTCTTTTGATAATAGAGAGATACTTATTGATTAGAATATTCTACAATTTGTTGTGAATACTGGGTTTCTTGATTAGAATTGAAATTTTGAAGCCTTGTAGGGAAGATAATTAAGTTATAACTGATTGAGAATTCCTTCATAAGCACTTAAGTAGTTTACTTTTTTGTTGTACCTATGCCCTCAGAGGTGGAGCTACATTCAAGGAATGAGGGTCAATTGACCTCCATTTATTTTGATTTTTTTTGTACCTATACACGATTTTCTATATAGTATAGAGTAAAATGCTATAGATATGGTAATATTATTCCCATTTGTAGTATGAAAATTTTATATGACGGACCCCCATTCATGTTTGACCCCCATAACTTGAAAGTCTGGCTCTGCCCCTGTATACCCTCCTAAAAGGCTTCACCTATTATTTCATACAAAAGGTTTTCCAATTAGTTTGTCTGGGTTTATTCTCATTATTAGTAGTTTAGTACCATAGTAAAAGGTTTTCTTAATTGTATTTGAAAATTCCAATCCTGGATGGTAAGTAGCAGTGCAGTTAAAAGCCTATGACGCGCTTAAGAGCAGAGGTGAGGTGATTTTACGTAGAGCACTTTTGTTTTGATAGTGCGGGCATAATTCAGAGAGTGAGCGTTTCTATGAGCTTAAGCAGCAGATGAAATAAGTGCAAAAGAATGCACTTGTATTGTAAAAGAGAGTAAAGAGTAATATTATTTTTAATAAGCCAAATAACAAAGGAATTTTGGTTGAGAAGTGAAGCGGTGCAAAACTACCAAATTCTAGCTTTGCAGCACTAGCAGTGTTGCACATTTTGCTATTTTAACTTTGCTACCTCTGCTTTGAAATTGAGCATTACTTTGTACAACATATTGTACTAAGCCTTTTGCTTTTGACTGCATTGATAAGTAGCAACTCTTACTTTTGGAGGATAACCTGGGGTAGAGCCAGGAACTACTCTAGATTGGGGCATGATCTTACAATTCTTTTGAATTAGAAGCATATATTTTTTTACAATTTTTTCAAAAAATTCATAGCAAAACTAAGGATTTTTTTGCATCTTTTTTTGAATGGGGGCAAGTGCCTCCCTTTGTCGCTGCATTGCTCTGCCTCTGACATTTCTAAACATTATTGAAAATTTGATTTTTCTTTTGGGGTATGTTGGAAGGATGGAATGGTGGTGTGCAGGATCTTTGAAAAGCGAGGTCCAGGGCATCAAATGGCGGCCCAGTATGGTGCCCCAGTGGCAGAGGAAGAAACAGAGGAGGAAAGAGGGGAAGAATATGAGAAGGAGAAAGAAGTAATTACTGAAGAGGTTAGAGATAGTGCTGCTAACTATGTCCAATTGACCGACTTGCATGAGGTACTGTTATCATTTTCTGTTTGACATTGTAGAAAATAGTATACAAATGGTTCTCCTAAAGTATGATGAAAAGGTATATTACCTAAGGCACTCATGCAATCCCTTAAACGGAGGCAGTTTCTGTTTTAATGTTGTATAGTTTTCAAGTTGATCTATTGGATTCAAGTTTTTGGTCGGTAAAGTTTCACAGTTCCAATTTTAGCCCAGACACTCCATGTTGGTGAGAATTTGCGACTTTATGCACCACAGTAGGTAATAAACCATGCTTTGGGAACCATGTGTAATAAGGTAACTACAGTAGAAGGTGATACTCTTAGACTGCTGTGCTACTAACCAACTGAGTGTGTGGGCATGACATCTGAACTGCACTGCTTGAGTTGTGTGCCATGCTGATCCTAATCAGATGCATGTGTGTGCATGACATCTTAACTGTACTGCTTGAGTTGAGTGCTGTTCTGTTAATAATCAGTTAATGGGGTTTATTTGAAGGTTTTGGTACTTAAGTGCGAACCTTCATCTGTGTTAAATCTCAAATTCTCAATTAAACACAAAATGTAATTAATACTTGACATTATGTGCATGTATGATATCTGAACAGTAGTATTTGAGTTTAGCTCTGCGCTGATACTAATTGACCAGTTTTTGGGGTTTATCAGGTGATTTGGAATACTAAAGTCTATAAATTTTTTTATTTGGATTAAAAATCTGACACAGAAAATCCAAGAATTTATATATTGGAAATAGATTTGTTTGGCTCACTGTACACATGTTAGAGAAGTTTATAATCAAACAGTAAACTATCCAAAGAATAGGATCTACACAAGATGCAAAAGATTTAAACATTTTCTAGAAGCTCCATACCTTAATTCATGAAGGGTATTTTAGGGGAACATACTTTCTTTCATTTATTGTCATTGAAGATTTGTACCATATATATGCCAAATGTGCACGTCAGAATTATTCCTTTCTTCTTCTTCTTATTTCCAAATTTAAGCTCTCAGTGGGATTATTCTACAGAAAGTATCAATTTATTTTTTATTGATGTTTGTTCTCTATAGGGTTTTCATGTCTGCTATTGAAACTGATAGATACTGCTTTCTATTCATGAAGAAAATTCTTTGTTCGTTACTTCCTTTCCCCCTTTTTTTGGTTCTCAGAATCTTGATGAAAATCATGAAGTTGGAACTCCTTCCGGAGAAGGCTCTAGCCAGCAAGACCTGCATGTATCTTCACAAAACCTTGAAGATGCCGATATTTTTGATGGTCTGGATGGCATTGATAATGTTGTAAACCTATCCCGACCATTAGATCAGTTTGCTCATGTGACTAATGAGTTTTTTGAGATGAATGACTTTGATGCTAGTTTGCTTGAAGTTCCTCCAAGCCAAGGCCCAAACAGTTCAACCGATGGAGAGGTTCTTAATGGAGGTGTCCAGTTCTTTGACTCTCTGGATATATTCGATGATATTGATGGCATTTTTAATTACGAGGGTTTTGCCGAAGATGACAAGTTTCTGTTTGATGAGGCAGGTTCTACTTTATGTCAATCAGATGCCCCTAAAGAGGTAAATGGGTCAAGTTTAATTTTGAACCTCGTTTTATCTTATATGATGTATTTAAGGAGATAGGCTTAAAATGCCTGCTTGTACTACTAATGGATGCAATCAAACCTGTAACAAGCTCTTGTACTGTAAACTTGTACAATGTACCCGCACCAACTATTGATGTGCCTTTCAGTGGATTAAAAAGGGTTAGTGTTCATGGAGTTGCACTAACTTACAAGTCTACTTGCCAGGATGTGGGATCGAGTGTGCAGGATGGCTTGTCTATGCCTAATTTGGATGGCATTGGAAATGAGGAACTCTTGGATATGCAAGGTATGCATATTGTTTTGTCTCTGTATGTCAGATATTTTTATATTTAGGAAATTGGATTATATTAATTATCAAATAAAAAAGTCTTATGGATCCTGACATAAAACTAGGGAAACCTTTTTTGGATTAAGTTAAAAGCCATGTGGCAAAATTATGTTGGCGGTGAGCCAGAAATGTGCTCAATTGGTCAGGCCATGATTTGATAGTATTTAATAGCTGCTTATACAGTATAAAGTTAAATTCCCACTATCATTATCTATTTATTTGTAAATATTGAGCACTGTATTGTTACTTCTCTCTGTCACATGAAAATATTTATGTCTAGTAAGTTTTTATTAATATAATCCTGTCACTATTTGTCTAACAAAAAAAATGTGAAGATTAATTTTGTTGTATGCATAGAAGGTCCCTGGTCTGGTTCCAATACCCAATTATTGGTCTCTCTATGTTTTAATTTGGTTTGGTTATTATTTGTTTATTCATTAACAGAAGCAGTGCCAAGTCCAGTCAGATACAATAGTCCTATATCAGAGAGTATTATCAGATTCTTGGATTCCTTCTCTCCACCTCCTGCTTTTGCATCGGAATTCGTGCCCGCTAATTTCAATGTGACTTTAGAGACTATTCGCTTCAGCTCCTCCACCACTTACAGCAAGTCGAAACGAACTAAATTCAAATCGGTGGTATCTAGAGTCCTTGGAGGGATTCTTTGCTCCTCATTTTTCTTAGCAATTGCTGTGACTGCTGGTTGCAAGCTGGCCATATGTGTCGGAGCCAAATAGAGTAGCCGGGGATGGAGATATACATGTTTTGTACTATGTTTTGGGATCAATTAACTAACACCTCGTTGTCTTGCAGTGTTCTACTTCCATTATGTTAGTTTCTGCTGTAAAAAGTTTTAAACTGTTGCTATATTTATTTCTCTCTTTTGTTATTGGTAAGAGATTAATTTCAGTGATCTTCACTCTTTTGCCTCCAAAAGTATGTTCACCGGAAGACAACAAGTCTGTAACGAAAATTTGAGTCGGCCCTAGTTTTAACAGTGAAGATTAGTTTGTATTGATTCTTTAATTAGTATCAATTTCTTTTTTGAGTAATGAAAAATGGTAATAAGTTTCTCACCATGATAAACTCATCGGAGCTTACAACTTGAACTACTTTTTTTTATTTTTTATCATTCAACTTGAACTAAATTCAATTTGATAGATAACAATTTGACCTTATGCCCAGAATAAAAGCATACTAAAAGCAGCATATGAAAGAGAAAAAAAAAAGAACGATGCTAGTATTTTTCTTCTCCAAAATATATATTTCTTCGAGAAATGAGAAAAATATTCTCATTATTTATTATTAGGAATACAACTTCTGTACAGTTACTTTAACATATCCTTTTAGCATAGGCACGTCTGCTCGTAATATTTTTAATGATATAATCTTTTTTTCTTCCAGCCCAGGGTGAATTTTTCAAATACAAAAGACTTTGTGCTTTCTTTCTAATTACGAAGCATTAATTAACTATCATACGATATGGGAAGTGTGATTGTTTTGTAAGCAAACACAAATTTTAAGCATATCTATGAAATTTGCGATTTTTGTTTGTGCTTGAACTGATCAGAAGTTCCAAATAGGATACAAAAAATACACACTAAATGCAGTTCATCAACGTTTTTAGACCAAATATAATTTTAAAGTAAATTGGCTCACAAGCTAATTAAAGAAGTAAATTTCTGGTTTGTAACATGATGAGACTATTTTTAGCAAATTGTTTGAACCAACTTGATATGAATTGTATAAAGTAGCATGAGGCATATAATTTTTGGAAATCGATGAATTGTACTTCTTGTAATTTCGTGAACTCTATAGATTGCTAGATCATTATTCATCCCTTTGAATTTGCAAAAATTAGATCAATAATATATATCCAGAGCATCTGAGTTTCATGACAGTTAGTTGTACACTGAGCCACGAACTGATAAGGCCTCAAATTGATAGAAGAACACGCTCAATATTAAATTTAGCAACTTATTTGCCGAAATTTTTATAAATATACAAAATTCGATTTTTATTTAATAATCTATACAATTTTTGGAACGAATTTTAAATCTATCCATTGCGGCAATAGGGTTGCCGGTTCAGAGCAAATAACTGCTCACAGGGTTGCCCACCCTAGAACCGGCAACAGAGTTACCCTTTCCAAAACCGGCAACAGGGTTGCTCTTTCTGGAAATGACTATAATTTTAGATAATTAGAAAATACCAAAATAATTTTAGATAATTGAAAAATACCAAAATAATTTTAGATAATTAGAAAATACCAAAATAATTTTAGATAAATTAGAAAATATCACAATAATTTTAGTTAAATTAGAAAATGTCAGAATAAATTTAGGTAAATTCTAGAATTAGTTAGAAAAATTTAGAATGGTTTTTAGAATTAGTTAGAAAATACCGAAACAATTTAGAAAATCACCAAAATAAAAAATATTATGAAATTCCAAAATTGTTTTAGAAACAATACCAAAATTTCGGCCAAAATTGTGTAGAAAATTCCAAATTAGTTGAAAATTCCCAAATGGTTTTTCGTAATGTAGAATTCTACTAATTTAAACGTGAGAAATTATCGGACAAATTGCGAGTACCACGACCGATACGCCCTGTATCTGCTATCGTTGGGATTATACCAGGTTGCCAAGTTGGTTACAAAACAAATTACAAAACAAATTACATAAAAACAAATTACATATGAAAACTTCAATCAATATAATACAATGCATAAAAACATTCAAAACATAAAAACAAATTACATACAAAAACTAGAAAATGAATGCCTGCTTGTCGATCTTCTAGAAGACGATGAACCAGCTTCCGCTTGTTGTGCTGCTTCTTCTACAGAACAAATAAAATATGAAATATGCTGTAGTTCCAAAAATAAATTAAAAAATACATGTGTTTTGAATTATACCTGCGGCATTCCGATCAATGGTCTCACGATGAGCCTGATGTCCGAGTCTCCGACCTTCCATTCGGTCCATTTCCATAACAATTCGATTGTGTCTTCTCCTCCCTTTCTTAATCAGTTTACGGTTTGGTTTGATCGTCGGACCTTCATATATAGGCCACTCACATTGGTTGCCTTTCGGACCGAATTCTGCACCCCATGTCTGTACCAACATTGACACACTATAAAGATGATTAATATACAAATTTTTGTCATATCTCATTTCTCGGACCACCGCCATGAAATGAGAACATGGTATGCCGGTTAATTGAGGTTTCTGACATGCACATTCAACCTTACTGTTATCCTTAACAACAACTTTATACCCAAAATCTCTCCGGGTATACTCAAATCTCTATTGATTACGCCTTGCAGGAATTCTTTCACCCTTTACCATGACCTCAAAGGTCCCATGCCTTCTGCCAAAAGGAATCACCTGCATGTTAAGAGATTTGTTGATACGTTTTTGCAGAAGCTGGCTTACCTTGTCGGACCACAACTGACCTGTTTGAAACATCATTTCGACTCTGTTCCGCCGTTGGAAAAACCATCTATTTAACTTGTAGAATGTCTCCTCCACGAGAGCACAAACTGGCAGCCGCCGACTCGTCTTGAACACATTGTTTATTGACTCTGACCCATTTGTTGTCATTATTCCCCAACGGTGATCTCCATCATATGCTTGGAACAGCTTCTCTGGACGTGGAGGCTCGTCCTCGTCATCAGGGTCTCTCCTACCCACCTTGTTAAGGTACGTAATAGCGTCTGGGCAACAAATTTGGAAGTCCTCAAACATCTCATGTAACCTCCTAGGTTTCTTCTTGTTCACTCCAATTTTGAACCGATCACTGACCTCTCTCTTCCACCTCACATACTTGTAGAGGTTCTTGGCAACATGATGAGCACAGTATCGATGCACACATAGATCGCTATCCTCATACCATCCGAGATGTGGATCCTGGAACACGGATTTTATTGCCAAATGTCTATCCGATATGACACAAAAAACCGGCCATCTCCAATGACTTCTAACCGCAACCATCTCATAAAAAATCCCCAAGTATCTGAGTGTTCTTTTTCCACGATTGCGAAAGCCAACGGAAGCAACTGGTTTTCGGTATCATACTCACATGCAACCAGCAACCGACCCTGATACCGTCCCGACAAGAAACATGAATTAATACTAATCACTGGTCTGATAAAAGGTATTGCCGCAATACACGGCCTGTACGCCCAAGCTGCGTACAAGAATTGTCTATCATTTGATCCCTCAGTTGGGGTCGAGATCACACAATACTTGGTTCCTGGATTGCCTCTCTTTATAGCTTCTAAAAGCGGAATGAGCAGGTTGTACAAGTTCTCCCAACTCCCATAAATGTTTGCAATTGCGAGCTCACGGCCTCGCCATAATTTGTTGTACTTGGGCGTCACATTTTTGTACGATGCCTTCACGACATCTCGGATATGATTTATACTCGCGCACACATCCCTTCTCACTGTGCCATCAATGGCGCGTGCAACCATCTCTGCCGTGAGCTGGTCATGATCTTCACGTGTTGCCGGTACTCTGCATCCATGAGAAATTTTTTGTTTGTAAATAATCAAAGATTCTGAGATACTCTGAGGTTTCGCACATAACTTGAACTTGCACAGTTTATCTTTGCATATCCATACCATACGCCTAGGTTCGCTTCTTTGAGTCCTAAACTTGAAATTTTTTTGGATATGAAACTCCTGAATTGCTATTCTTAGAGCCTCTCTCGACTCATACACTTGGCCTTCAGCTATTGGGTTATTGACAATTCTTGTTGAACGGTTGAAAAAAATCGATATTTGCTTTCCGAAAACCCGAAGTGTCGTTGAAAATGTCTACCGGATGTGTCATATTTTCTCGGCCAGTAAACAGGTATTGTGCTTGGCGAGACCGTGACACAGAATGTCTACCGGACTGTGACACAGAATGTGATTGTGCTTGTCTAGTCGGTGAAAGGTTTTCGTCGGACCCTGCTGACTTATTTGAGATCATCTCATCCCCGCTTTCCAAACTGTTATCATTAATTGCATCGACAGGTAAACAGGAATAATCAGGTACCTCTACTGGCCTATGGGTCTGAACAGTCCTAGGTTCAGGGTTTGGACTCGTACTTGGCCGGGATCTTGATTCAGGGATCTATCTATTTACAGGGGCTTCACTGTTCAGATTCAACTGAGAATTAAAACCGGAATGATTCGGTTCCAATTCTACATACAGCTCAAGAACCGGTACCCTTTGGGGGAATGATGCAACAATTCCTAAAATCATTTCGAACGATGCCTGGTTTGTTATCGGTACCAATTGATAGTCCCGCTGACCATCAGTAGACATATTAAATCTGCCTTGGATTTCCATATTTGCTTCACTAGCGGTAAACCCAACCAGTTTATAAATTTCATTTTGGAGATAATCGAAGTTATGATTAATAGTTACCGGGAACGAGTATTTGGGTCGAGTACTGTAGAAGACTCCTTCATCATTGTACTGGATGTTCTCTCCAACAAAAACTTTCACACAGATCATATTTGATTTGTCTTTGATCTGGATAACAAACATTTAAAAAAATTAACGTTACAAAATTAATTATAATTAAAATTAACTAACAATGTACAAACAAAAAATAAAATAACTCACATCAAAATTGAACGTTCAAAATGAAATTAATTAATTTTAATTGATTAAAAATTAATTATTCTAAATTAATTAATTAAAAATTAATTATTCTGAATTAATTAATTAAAAATTAATTATTCCAAATTAATTAAAAATTAATTATTCCAAATTAATTAAAAATTAAATTATTCCAAATTAATTAAAAATTAATTATTCCAAATTAATTAATTAAAATAATTATTCAAAATTTATTTAAAAAATTAAAAAATTAAAAAAATTAATCAATATTAATTAAATATTAATCTAAGTTAATTAATATAACTAATCTAAGTTAATTAATATAACTAATCTAAGTTAATTAATATAACTAATCTCAATTAATAAAAACTCACGTATTTCAGATCAGCGTAAGAATGGAGACGGGGAGAGCAAGAAGTGAGGCTGGAGTGGGTTTTATAGCTTCCCAGAAAGGGCAACCTTGTTGCCGGTTTTGGAAAGGGTAACTCTGTTGCCGGTTCTGGGGTGGGCAACCCTGTGAGCGGTTATTTGCTCTGGAACCGGCAACCCAGTTGCCGCAATGGATAGATTTGAAATTCGTTCCAAAAATTGTATAAATTATTAAATAAAAATCAAATTTTGTATATTTATAAAAATTTCGGACTTATTTGTGTATAATATTCAAATATATCTGTTAGTTTTTAAGTGTTTAACATTTGTCGAGTATTGAGCAGATTAAAAATATTGGAATATGTAGTCACTAACAAGCAACTTAAAAAAAAATTGCAATATGTATGTTCTTATATATTTTTGTATCAACTTGCTAAAAAAGAAGATTCAAGTTCAAATCCAATTAAATTAATTAGATATAGTACATATAAATAAAAGTTCTTAAAGTTTTATTTTTATTGAAAACCGGTTGGTACTTAATTTTTTATTAAGTATAAAGAACGAGGCTATGGTAATATGCACCATGCACATTGGGCTGTACTTTGAATTAATATCTTCATTTTAAAATGCAAACATTTGATCTAAATAATTTAACACGATCTCCCCATGCATGAAAAATATAATTGCATACTAAATTTTATATTTTTTCAAATTTTTTATTTTTAGATGAGTAGAAAGATTGAGTGATTTTCTATCTATTTGAAAAAGGGTAAAATTTGATTTAGAAATGCATTTTCATATGATGACCATATTGAATGTTTTAGAGTGACAATTTAAACATTATAAATGAAAATATTAATTCCAATTACAACCAATATATGCTATGTACAGTAACATAGCCCGACTCTAAATATAAATATAAATTTGCATATAAATCTTAAAAGTCTCATGTCCTTTATACCTTCTAATTATCATATTTTATATTTTATTATTTTTGCTTTTAAAATTCAAATAGTAAATTCTAAAATTTTAAAATAGAAATAAAAAAAAATACGAGACACGATATGTAGGAGGCAGAAAAAAAAAGTCATTTTAATCCTCCTAGTTTAAATTTGAAATTTATTGGATAAATTTGGAAGTTAAACTCATCGAAAACTCAATGACCACGTACTAATTCTGCTCTTTTTAATCGTAAACTCATAAACAAACAAATTACGCTGACACGAGACATCCCATCCGAAGCCGTTCACTGAAAGCCTACTGCCTAGCGGTCGATCACTGCCAATTTCCGATTTCTTTTATGAGTGGATTTTTCTGCGATCATCGATTCAGGGAATAATGAGGGCCCACATGTTAATTATTTACACAATGCATGTTTTGTTCTTTCTCAATCTTATTTCTGAGAAAATAACTTGTAATCATTCTCTGAGACTGACTCATTCAGTAACTCGATCCTTCTTCTCTTCCGTCCCTGGTCACTGCTACAGAACACAAGTAAAACTGTTTTAAGTGGGATCCACATAACAGTGTTCTTCAGCTAATCAGAGCTGGTACGCCGAGAGCACAAAAGGAGATATTCTATTGTCTGACCGAGTGACCGGCATCTGGCATTCCATGCTGTGCTGTCACCTGCTCGTCTCTCCTCTTCTCCTCTCCTATTTCCCCTCCTCTCTCTCTTCGATCTCTCCCTTTCGCTTATCCTCGCGCCATGGCTTCGTCGTCGGGCTCCGTCCCGGCTCTAGGTGCTTTTCATCTCTCCCATTTTACATGTCTATTCTATCTAATTTTTTCTTTGCTTTGTGAATTGTGATCCCTCCCTTTTTCTTCTCAGAAGCTGTGCAGGTGCTGGTCTCTTCTCTCGCAGACGAGTCGGCGCTCGTCCGAGATGCCTCTTTATCTTCGCTAAAAGAGATATCTCCATTGTAAGTACCATCCCTCTCAAATTTGAGCCAGAACAGTTTTAATTACTTTTAACTTTTTTTTTTTTTTTCCAACACATACACTTGAATTTGGTATATCTAAGTTCACTAATGCAACCTTTCCGTTTATTTTTGTTCTCACCGTGACCATTTTCAATTTCGATGTCTTTATATCAGTGTATGCAATTTATTACTGGACAGTTATTTTCATTTGGAAAAGTACAACTAGACTGCTAAAAAACTTAAAACTACTCTATGTATTGTCTGGCAGGAATCCACTTCTAGTGTTAGACTGTTGTGCTGCCGTGTCGCGTGGAGGCCGGCGGGTAAGAAAGCTCCCTTTATTATCTCTTATTTATTTCTTTTGCAATTAATCTGAAGTTATGAGGTTCATTTCACCTGGAATTCAACATTTCATCTTGAAATATGTTGATGTTGACTATAATGGATCTGATAGTAATGCATTGAGTATGTCCATGTAGACAAAAGTTGAGGTACTGAATTGCAATGTGTAAATAATTTCAATTTTGTAGCTTTGAAAATTGCGTTTCTTCATGCTTATATATTTATGTGGGGTTTTTATGATACTCAGAAATTTGGTAACCTAACTGGAGTCTTTCTGGTCATGGCGAATGCTGTGCGGGTAATGGACCAAAAGGATACAGACCCCACTTACCTGAGTAAGCTTGCAAAGATTGCTACATCAGAGATTATCACATCTAAGGTACATTCAGCTTCCACATTCATTACATATTAATATATTATTAATTCAGCACTAAAGGCTTATGTGAAAATTCAGTCCATCTATTTCCAAAGAGTACAAACAAATTCATGTTTATGAAATAGCTACATTTTCATGTTTAAAAAAAAACTCAAAACACAAAATACAAAGGTTAAAAAAGTAATTTTTAAACTTTCTCTGAAAACTCGTGTTAGTGCTAACATACCTATTTTTCAAATATATAGGAGTTCAATGCTGATTGGCAGAGAGCAGCAGCTTATCTCCTAGTTTCGGTTGGATCTAAAGATCCAGACCTGGTATTTCTCTTATTAATAATTGGTGCATACATTTGTTCCTTGGTTGGTCATAAGATGTCGGGGAAGCCAACTGTTTTCAACTTTTTATTATGCCATCACTATTATTTATATTATCATTTTTTTTGCTCAATATACTGTGGCCATCATTATTTTTTGCTTTTCTGATTCCATGAGGAGTTGAGGATTGTTATTATCTTTTCATCTATCCAACTGTTCCTTCTTTTGTTCTTTCTTTTGTTCAGCTGATGGAGGAGATCTTTCTTCACTTGTCAGGGTCAAATCCTGCATTACCGGCAATGGTTCAAATACTAGCAGATTTTGCATCTGCTGAAGGTGAAGTCCCCTTTGATTTTCTTTTGTTCCTTCTTCTGATGTTTCCTTTTTCAGTGGCCTATGCATGAAGCTGAAATCTTTCGATGCTTTTTTGTTTGAAGCTTTGCAGTTTAGTTCACGGCTAAAAGATGTGCTTTTACGTGTTCTACCTATTCTTGGTAGTGTAAGAGACGCACATCGGCCTATCTTTGCAAATGGTATTTTTTTTTTTGGTAACATTCTGATCATTGAACAGTACCAGTTGATTTATACCAGTACTGGATCCTGGTATGTACGGTACATCTTTGGTAGAAGGAACATTTTAAAACACATCAGACAAATTAAAAGCATTGAAAAAATGTACTCACACTACCAGAATCCAGTTACAAAACCTAAACAGGCTGGCTATTGTTGCGATCCAGGATTTGCAAACTGAAAAGCAGATTTGTCTGAGATAGAAAAGACAAATGAGAGATGGGAAAAGCATATTAGGAATTCTATCCCCTAAACATTTGTATGCATTGCACATTTGACTATTACGAAACTGTGAAGCACTAATAATACACTAATCCATAAGCACTAGAACTTTAAATTCCAGGTGCCCATACATATATATATATTGATCCAGACTTCAACAGTTACCGAGAAAGAACTTTTTTTTGTAAAATGTTAAATAACTAAGGGTGACTTGTTATTTTCTCCCTAGCATTTAAGTGCTGGTGCCAGGCTACATGGCAGCATCTAGGAGATTTTCCTTCTGACCATCTTTTTGATAGTGACGTAATGTAAGTTATTTGATTTTTTTAATTTGTTTAATTCAAATTATGCTTTTTGGAGGCATACCAATTTACCTTGGCAGGGTTTCTTTCACAGGTCCTTCATGAATTCAGTTTTTGAGCTACTACTAAGAGCTTGGGCTAGTTCTCGAGATCTAAGGGTGAGCAGTTTTATTAATAAGTTTTTAATTCTCTAATAGCAAAAAGCAAGAGGATTAAAACTCCTAATAAGTTACGGGTTGTAAAATACATAGATGTTAAAGAACAAAAAAGGGAGCCTAAGACTCTATGAGTGCAGTACGAGTTTCAACCAAACTTAGTTGGTGTATAATTTTTGTTATTTGGTCAGGTGCGGATATCTTCTGTTGAAGCCTTGGGAGAAATGGTTGGTCTGATTACAAGATCTCAGCTGAAGGCAGCATTGCCAAGGCTTATCCCTACAATATTGGACTTGTATATTTATACTCTTAAACATTTTTTTATACTTCTTCGAAAAGGAATCCTTCAAGCAAATTGTTGTTTAATATGTTAATTCCTTTGCTCAACAAGGTGTAAGAAAGATAAAGAAATTGCATATGTTGCCACAAGCAGCCTTCATCATGTTCTCACTGCTGCTTTGTTGACAGAATCAGGTCCTCCTCTCCTTGATTTTGAGGTGAGATCAATTATTTATTAAAATTTGAATTGAGCTGTTTTTGGCTTTTAATTTTGTTTCGTTTACTTTTTCCAGGAACTAGAGGTAGTTTTGGTTACTCTTCTCCCAGCAGCATCTATCAATAGTAAAGACGACCGCTCAAACTTTTCAATGGGCCTCAAGGTGCTTTGTGTCTTCTTTCTACAAATTAGACGAATTCAATTTCTTATTGTAAATTTACAAACCTGTTTCTTCATCTTTATAATCTTGCATCGGTTTACCAACCTGCTTTAGTTGTTAAACAAAGAATTGAGGGTGACCTTTAGATAATCTCCAATTCCTTTTGGTCCTTCTGTTAATTGTTGAACATTGATGTAGCTACTTCTGATAATATTGACACGACATGTTTTTCTGGACAGAACTATAATGAGATCCAGCATTGCTTTTTGGTGGTTGGTTCGGTATATCCTGAAGATCTGTGCACCTTCATTTTGAATGTGAGTTTAAGTCAGAACTATTAGATAACCTTTTTTCATACATTTTATATTAATTTCAAATTATGCTTCTCTTATTCTTCTTCAAGGCTTACCTTAAAACTAGCCCCCTTTATGGCTTACCTTTAGAAATGCAAGGCAAAGGATCAAGCATCCATCATCGGAGCACTTTGCACGATTAAGCATCTATTGCCCAGGTTTAGTTTTCTTTATTTTTTCATGAAAAGTTCTTCTGGTTGAAATTTTAATCACTTTTGAATTTGATCATTGCAATCCACAAAAAAATCATAGGAAATTTGGTATTGGTTTGATTGTGCATAGGTTGTTGGAATCATGGCATACCAAAAGAACCTCACTTGTTGAAATTGTGAAGCTACTACTACTTGATGAGCATGGTTTGGGTGTTCAGAAAGCACTAGCGGAAGTAATCTTTTGTGCTATTCTTTCATTTGGAATAACAATTGGATAAATACCTTTTAATACAACAAGCAAACACTAATTTAAGTTAACAATAAGAAGGCTGAAATTGTAAAACATTAACATTATGCTACTTAATTTTATCCTATGACAGCTAATAGTTGTCATGGCATCACACTGTTACCTAAGCGGCCAACCAGCAGAAATGGCAGTTGAGTTTCTCATTAGGCACTGTGCTATAACTGATGAGGAGATAGATAACTCGAGTAGCATCTCCAACAATTTTCTTCAGCTTGGATCCTCCCAATACAAGAGGCTTGAGGTTTCCCTCTATTTTTTTTTTCTCTATTTATTTGGATAATTGGTTGCCCACTCATTAGGTAGAGAGCATCAGGATAATCATTTTAACATTGGGATTTGGGTTGTTTCCTCTCATGACTGATCTTTTTATCGATTATACTGTACTGGCATCATACTGAAAGAGCACTATGTTATCTCCTGATATAAAATTCAAGGTGATGCTGGGGCCTGTCAGTCTAGAAGAACTAAGAGCTGTTTGTGAGAAGGGTCTCCTTTTACTGGCCATCACCATTCCTGAAATGGAGGTAGATATGACTTTGCTTTTTTGTTGAATTCCTGTCTGCTTTTTGTAAATTAAATTGGTATTAATATAAGTCTGGCATTATCTTGTAGCATATCCTCTGGCCATTTATTTTGAAGATGATCATCCCCAAGAAGTATACTGGTGCAGTTGCAACAGTAATATTCTGAAACACTTTACATTATCTTGCAAAAATTTGATTCTGAATTGTCCCCTTTTTCAAGGAGTTTTTATGTTTTTTTAATTTTATTATCCTTATGGTTCAGGTCTGCAGATGTATAACCGAGCTATGTAGGAAAAGGACACCTCAAGCTAGTTTGTTACCCAGTGAATTTAATTCCTCCAATGATCTTCCTAGCGCTGAAGTATGTTAATTCAGTAACAAGTATACTTGATGCCTCCAGCATTCTTTAGCATACTTGGTTTTCTTTTTACTGTACATTCTTTGAAGTTTAGATGTTGTTTCTTTGAAATGCAGGAACTTTTTGCTCGTTTAATTGTCCTTCTGCACGATCCACTTGCTAGGGAACAATTAGCTACTCAAATTTTGACGGTATATCTTCTTTCTGACCTTACATTATGATAGTTATAAAATGATATCATTATACATTGTTGCATGCATTCCCATGTATGCAAAACTTTTGAAGTGCTCTGACACTTAAAAATATTTGAATGTATAGAAATTTGGGCAATGGAGGATATTGATCAGTCGGGGATATATTTTGTTTTAAAACAGTTATTTCTGTTGTGTTAATTATCTGTCTAGTTTCATGCAGGTTTTGTGCTACTTGGGTCCATTGTTCCCAAGAAACCTTGTTTTATTCTGGCAAGACGAGGTATGGAAACTTATGAACCATATTTTTCTTTCTTTTTTATTAGGAAAAAAGTAGACAATTTATACACAATCTTTTAGGTGCATTTACAAAATACTTAATTTGGCAAGTTTTAGGTCCCCAAATTGAAGGCTTACATTAGTGATCCAGATGACCTGAGACAGGACCCCTCTTACCAAGAAACTTGGGATGACATGGTTATTAATGTAAGTTTTCTTTCTGATTTTTTTTAAATTTATTAACTTTAAGGTTAGTTTAGGCTAATTAACAGCGGTTTGGTTAACGTAAAATAATGTGTAGATTATAAGTATCCTTAACCTGTATAGTTCTGCCAGTGAGGTCAGGTACTGTTTAATTGAGAAACAGCGACTAACTTGCATTGCTTTCTATTTTATCTTTTGCATACTGAATTACTGATAGTACACTGCCTTTTCATATGGAAATTCATTATACATACAGATTTAGAAAATACAGATTTTTTTATTTTTTTTTTATGTACTTTTAGTTCCTATCAGAATCTCTGGATGTGGTGCAAGATCGTGATTGGATAGTTTCCTTAGGTGATACTTTTGCAACACAATACCCTTTGTATGTTGATGACGACGAACATACAGCCTTACTTCATAGGTCCAGTGTCTGTCCCTCCCTCTCTATCATTTGTGTTCATTCTACATTGTTCTTGTTTTACATATGGTATTTATAATATTCACTCCTGCAGATGCCTAGGCATTCTTTTACAGAAGCTTGATGACAGAATGTATGTGCATGAAAAGATAGATTGGATGTATAAACACGCTAATATATTGGTTCCTACAAACAGGCTCGGCCTAGCCAAAGGCATGGGGTTGGTAAGTTAGCATCTCAGTATCCCCCTAAATTCATTTTTTTTTAATGCATTCCCTTTGTAAAACTATCCATTTGTTTCAGGTTGCGGCTTCACATCTCGATACAGTATTGGAGAAGCTTAAGCGTATATTAGATAGTGTGGGATATACTGCTTTTCAGAGGTAATGTCCACGTAGTTTTTTTATTTTTCAATTATTCTGACTTTTTTTAATTAGTTGTATGTTCTGAATGAGATAAATTAACCAAGTCACAGTATTTTGTGGCAGATTTTTGTCATTCTTCTCAATCAAAGTTAAATCAGAAGATGCTGATGACACGTACGCGGCGCTAGCTTTGATGTATGGTTATGCTGCCAGATATGCACCGACAACAGTTATAGAAGCTAGAATTAATGCACTTGTGGTATGTCTTTTCTTTCCTTTCTTTGTGCTTCTAAAAATTGCCCAATCCAGACATCTTTTCTCAAAATATTTTTCATTTCATGCTATACCTGTACCCCATGTTTTTTCCATGTTTCTTCTTATTCTTATAAACATATAATTAAGATTGCAGAAACAAAGCTGCTAATGTATATAGACAGTTTTTGGTCTCATCTTGCTTAACAAAATGGTACAATCAGGGAACTTGATCATTTTTGCAATTAGTTGTGTATAGCTTCCAATATCCTATGTTATTTTTTTTTGTTATTATTGGGACTTACATTTTTACGTCATGCTTTCATCGCCATCAAGAATTGCACTTTTGAAATCATTTACATGTTCATAATCTGTCAGGGTTCGGACATGCTTGCGAGTTTTCTACATGTTCAGCACCCAAATGCTAAGAAAGCTGTAATCACTGCCATTGACCTACTAGGTACTTTTGCTAACCTTTCTTCAATGATTACTCCATACACATCTAAGATTCTAAGCACTGTGGAAAGGAAGTGACAATCAATTGTTCCTTATTTCTGTCTTCTCACTAGGCCGCTCTGTGATCCATGCTGCCGAAATGGGAGTCTCTTTTCCCCTTAAAAAGAGAGATATATTGCTTGCCTATGTGCTAACTTTAATGGGTCGAGATGAGACTTATGATATTGCTGATTCAAGTGTTGAGCTTCTTTACACACAGGTACTGTGCAATTTTCTTCTTTTTGGTGAAATCAGTGGAAAGTCGTACATTCTTAATTGTATCATCGGGGGTCTGAACACATGACTTATGGTTAACATCCTAGCCTTCCTCCCATGAGACAGTAGGGTTACATGTTGGGTGCATCATCACTTGCTAGTCTATAGTACCAATGTCACTTGTTGTTAGAATTGCAAAAATATGATGACGACTTCATATAACAATCATGTTTTGATGATCGATTTACCTTCTTAATAACAGAGAAATCTTTGAGAAAATGAAATCTTTCTATTGTCACTGAATCGAATTACAACAGCCTTTATATAGGCATCACTGTTTACAACTCATTGGTAAAGTTGTAATTACTTTCATCTAGTACAATGCTAACTAGCTGACCTTAACAACATTCTGTTGTGCTAACTAACTTGACTAATCCTAACAATGTTATTAGCATTAACTAACTTCCTAACTGCCTAACTGCCTCTATTACTTATTCCTTTGCAGAGCCTGGCTCTCTCTGCTTGTACAACATTAGTTTCAATTGAGCCCAGACTGCCCATGGAAACCAGAAACCGTGTCATGAAGGTCATTGCTTCTAACCCTTGAAAATGGTCATATGAGTGATTAAATCTTTTTCTTAAAGGCTTTTTTTTGGTGTAGGCTACATTAGGTTTCTTTGCACTGCCAAATGAACCTTCTAACATTGTCGAACCTTTGATAAATAATCTCATTACACTCTTATGTACCATTCTTCATACAAGGTAATCTATGTCTTTTCTCTAAAGCATTCTTCAGAGAGGAACAATTCAAGTTATTTTGCAATGTGCTAATCTGTTTCCCCTTGAAAATTAGCAGTGGTGAAGATGGGCGTAGCCGGGCTGAACAATTGTTGCACACTCTCAGACAAATCGATCCCTATGCCTCATCTAGCATAGAGCACCAAAGGAGACGAGGCTGTATGGCTGTACTGGAGGTGCTCACTAAATTCCGTGCTCTTTTCTCTGGGGTTGACCGGGGGCTCCAGAGAAACTTCTCCAGCCTACCATGTAACCTAGTTCATGTACTCCAGTATGCACATACTCATGTTTTTTTTAAATAGCTTATTAACTTCTAATTTTGATCTTTCAGCTGCATTTGTGTTGCCCAATCGAGATTCTTTATTCCTTGGAGAGAGAATTATTGCTTACCTTCCACGCTGTGCTGATACCAGTACTGAAGTTAGGAAAATCTCAATTCAGGTTTGTTCGATCCATGACATTTTTATATTTATAAAATTAATTAAGTAGACTTAATGTGGAGTAAACATGCAGATTGTAGCTCTCTTTTTCACCATATCATTGTCCCTTCCAAGATTGAAAGCCCCAGGGAAGGACATTGATCTTGAGGCTTCTTACACAGCTCTGACATCCCTCGAGGATGCAATATCCATCCTAAGAAGTGTGAGAACTGCTGCTTAATTATCAATCTGTTATTTGCCAAGTTGAATTTGTACCTTAGATCAGTCAGAAGTATTCCATCAGGCGGTTTCTTCTTAATTATCAATATGACATACCTTTTCTTTTGCAGGATGCTGCTATTGATCAGTCGGAAGTATTCAATCGGGTGGTATCTTCTGTTTGTATCCTATTAACAAAAGATGAGGTTATTTTTTTATTTGTTTGCTTTATTTTTCTTTTGGAGAGAATATACGAGGTACAATTTTCTAGGTATAGTCACTTGAAGGTGACTATTTTACTGCTACGCAAGTATACACAATATAATCCATACTTGTTTGTTGGAACCCTAAATAAACAGAATCTGATAAGAAATGAGACATTAGCAGAATATAATTGTACTTGTTAATGGTGTTCTGATCCCCTAATATATAGGAAAAACATGAATTCTGACCTTATTTCTTAAATGTTGGCCTTCTAAGAAGCTCAGTTTGTTGAGTACATTTTGTAAGTCCTATATCTAACTATTGTATATTCAAAACAGTTGACCACACTATTACACTCTTGTTCGAATGCTGTCTGTGATAAGATCAAACAATCAGCAGATGGCGCAGTTCATGCTGTTATTGAGTTTATTTCCAAGAGAGGAAATGAATTGAATGAAACTGACATTGCAAGGTGAGTTTCATGAGAAACTATTTTATGAATTTCAGTGGTATTGTTGGAAAATTCCCCCATCAATTTTTTTTACCAGGGCCTGGTTGTCCTACTTACAAGCACTTCTCCACACTAATCTCGTGTTTGTAGAGTTTGCATATAAGCCATCATAGCATAATTATCTAGTTTGTGAATGAGAAGGGGAGGTAGCACAGTTGGCTAGGAGAAAATTCCTAGAATTGTTGATTACCCAAAGGTCGAGAGTTCGATTGCCCCTCATGACTTCGCTGCTTCTGCGAAATTTTCAAAAAAACTATCTAGTTTGTGAAAAAATAAACATAAATTATCAATATAAGAAAAGAAACAAATAAAAATGATGAAAATTGAGATTGGGATTTTGGTTGTCTTATTTTAGCACCTTGGGATTGCCTTCTCTTATATTTTGTTTGCGGTGTAGGTGGGAAAGAGGGGGAGTGATAGTGATTTGATCAAATTAGTGTGTACTGTGTTGCATTATTGTAATGGTAAGCTTGTTTTATTTTATTTTGATCCAGGACTACACAATCATTGTTATCTGCTGCAATTTCGGTCACAGACAAGCACTCACGTCAGGAAGTGCTCAACTCTGTATCCTTTTTTGTTATCTATCTTAAAAGTTTTGCCCTTTTTCCGCCTTTAGAATACGGTCTTGTCAAAGGTCCTATATTTTTTTCTATTCTATGGCTGTTCTAAAGTTCAACAAATAATTAGTGGTGATTCCTGCCACCATGGATTATTAGTTATTGATGCTTTGTTTTCCTTAAATTGCTCGATCAGATTTCTTGCTTAGCAGAGAACACAGATTCAATTATAGTGTTTGATGAAGTCCTAACAGCAGCTGGGAAAGACATCATTTCTAAGGATGTTACAAGAATCCGTGGTGGCTGGGCAATGCAAGATGCCTTCTGTGTGTGTACCTTTTACCTTAGATTTTCTTGAGAAATGTCACTTCTTGATTGCTCCTGATTTCTTTTTCTTTTTTTCTCTTCTTTGAATTAGGCATTCTCTCAGCATGCTGTGCTCGCCACTCAGTTCTTGGAGTATATCATATCAGTTATTAATAAAACCTCTTCTTTAAAGGCTGATGTCGAGAAGGTAGAGACAGCCAATGAACCTTCTCTTGGGGACAATACACTCCTCCAAGCTGCTGTTCTATCGCTCACATCATTTCTTAGGTGCGATCGAATGCCATTTTTGGTGGTTTTCTCTGATTATGCTTTATCTTTCCACCTCAATATAAGAGTTCTTTTTAGTTATCTATATTGACTAAATATTTGCTTAATACAGGGGAGGGGGCAAGGTGGGAAAAAGAGCGGTGGAGCAAAATTACTCTTCCGTGCTCTCAGCACTTGTGCTCAAGTTAGGAAGCCTTCACGGCCTCTCTGGATTGGGTCAACAAGAAAATCTACGGTAATATCACTTTTATTATTGTTTCTATTTGGTTACGCATAAAATATTGACACAATTGTATTCATGCAGCACGTTGCTCACGGCATTTCAGTCTTTTTGTGAATGCATGGGTGATCTTGAAATGGGTAAGGTGAGCAAATTTTGAACTTTGATTGCCACCAAGGTTTAATTTCTTGGTTGGCAGAAGGAATGATGCGATTTGGTAAAATATATATATTTTTTTATAAGCCCCTAGTTGTGTCTACAGTTCCCCATGTTTATATGTGATCCTTTGGATCTGTTTAGATTTTAGCTAGAGATGGCGAGATAACTGACAATGACAAGTGGATCGACCTTGTTCAAGAGATTGCATGTTGCACTGCATTAAAAAGACCTAAAGAGGTAAATTTCTTTCTATGGAGGGGGTGTATGTGTTAGATATTTCAGTTTCCTTTTTAAGGTATGGAGATTGATACTTTATTCACTTACCAGTTAAAAAAACTGTCTTGACTGCGATAGGTATCTCCAACATGCATAACTTTGAGCAAAGCATTAAACAAGAGCCAAAGATTTGAAAGGGAAGCTGCTGCTGCAGCTTTGTCGGACTTCATTCGTCACTGGTAGTGACCAGAACCACTCTCACTCTCTGTGTGTGCATGCTCAACTCATACTTAGTTTATTTCTTTTTCCTAGTGCAGTGACACAATGCTACCATTGCTGGAACAAATGGTAGAGGAACTTTGTCTTCATGTGTCAGATGAGTCACCTACTGTGAGAAGTCTCTGTCTTAGAGGCCTTGTTCAGGTTTTTCCCTTTTGTTTTGCCAGTCAAATCTCCTGTCTAGTCTCCTGGCACAGTAACTAATTAGTCTTTTATTAAAAATTATTGGCCAAGTAATCAAAGCAGGTCAATGAAACTTGAATGGAACTCTTGTATATACCATCCGGCTATTTGATTTTTTTATCATTGGTTACAGATACCAGAGGGTCGTATGAAAAGTTATACCATCCGGCTATTTAATTTTTTTTTATCATTGGTTACAGATACCAGAGAGTCATATCAAAAGGTATATTTCACAAGTGCTCGGGGTCATAATAGCATTGCTTGAAGACCCTGAGGAATCAGTTCAGCTGACTGCAGTACAGTGCTTGTTAAAGGTGAACTCTCTTTTATCTCGCTACTTGTACATATTTTTTACCATAATAGTTTGAATTTGTAATTTATATCTGATCATCATCTTGGTCTTATTTATGTCATGATGAATTTAGGTTATCAATCCATCTTTCAAAGATGCTGTTGATCCGATCATGATAAATCTCTCAGTGAGGCTACGCAATCTCCAGGTCAGCTTTAGTGAAAAATTAACATTTCTTTAAACCATTTCCCTTTTTTTTGGGGTTTGAAAGCATTTTCTGTGATTGCTGGACCAGTGTTGCATAATTATGCTGTTGGTTATAATGTTTCATATGCTACTCTTTAAAAATAGACTTTAAAAATGGAAAGCATTTCAAAAATTTTACTAACAGGTGTCAATGGATTCAAAAATGAGGTCAAGTGCATTTGCAGCGTATGGAGCGCTGAGCCCATTTGGAGTAGGCGTCCAACATCAAGCTTTCCTTGAGCAGGTAATCACTATTATATATTCTAGTATTACAATAATACAATTGCAAAGGAACAATGATATGCTCATCTTTGTACTTGGATTTTAATTGCAAAGGAACAATGATATGCTGATCTTTGTACTTGGATTCTGCTAAAATCCAAAATCTTACTCCATATATCATATATAGGTGCATGCGACTCTTCCTCGATTGATCCTCCATCTGCATGATGATGATATCAGTGTACGTCTAGCTTGTCGGGTATGTACCTTCATATCTTGTGGTTTGCAATTCGAAAGAGCTTAAAAATTACAATTGTTGGTAAAATCATAAATAAATACATAACATTAAAATTACTTGACTTGAACAGAACACATTTAAGCAATTGGCGCCTATAATGGAAATTGATGATGGCTTGTCATTCCTCTTGAATAAGCAATACTTCACTTCAGATCGCCGGTTTGTAATTTGTAAAATTTGTATTTTCAAGATATTTTTTTAAACTATTGTTTTTCATTCGATAACTATATATTTTTTTTAATACGCCAGGTCGGACTATGAGGATTTCATAAGAGACCTAGCACGACAACTATGTCAACTCTTGCCATCTAGAGTAGATAGCTATCTCGAATCAACAATTCAGGTACCCAACCTCATGTAATTTGAGTTGAATATTGAAGGTAGCATTATTAGCTTGTAAATGTGATTAATCAGTGATAAATCTCATTTATTAGGCATTTGATGCGCCTTGGCCGGTGATAAAAGCTAATGCAATATGTTTCTCTAGCTGTATGCTCGCATTGCTGCTTGAGCAGCGGTCTTCTGCTCCTTATTTTTCTCAGGTTTTTGATCTTCTAATTTATTGTTTATCATGTTCTTTCTTCTAAATATTGAATTCTTAATATACTTATCATTATTATTTAAAAATTAATAATCAGGTGTTTACCATACTTGTGGCCAAGATGTACCGATCGCCTGACCCAATTGTTCGAGCAGCCTCCAATTCTGCTCTTGGCCTCTTAATAAAAACCACAAATCCTCTCAAATTTCATACTCCACTGCCAGAGAAAACAGATTCATCTAGAAGTACTCCAGACCCAAATCCTATCTCCAAATCCTCATCACAGTGGGAAAATGGCTCCTCTGTATCCGATGAACATGTTGAACTGAGAGATGCAGCAGACAGTAATGATGCTGTGTAATTGTTTGTTGTTGTTTTTCTATTTTTTTGTTCATTTTTGTACGTAAGGTTCGATTATTTTTTTTTAGATTGTATAACATGTTCCTTCCCTCCCACAGTTTGGTGTGAATAAATTTTATGTTTATTTGTGACTTTGTGTAAGAAGTTAATCTTATTGTACAGGTGTATAATGAGTGTACAGTAAAGTAGGATGAATATGAAGAACTTTTCTTCTTATTTGATGTTGTGCTATATATTCTGTTGATTTGAATTCATGACACTGGCAATTAGTAATAATCGAACAACGCAATATCACCAATTTTTCTTTCTTTAATTGTAGGACTATTGTGCTTGTTTCTGTTTTTTGTCGTTGTGCATGTTGGGTTTATTCTTGCAAGATGCTAAGATGCTAAGATGCTTTGATTCCATGATGCATCCTCTTCCACTCCGAATGATTAAAGTGACTTTACCCTTTCTTGGTATTGTTATTTAATACTTGTAAATGTTAAATGTTGCAGTTTAAGGAGATCTAGTGACAACAACGAATATTTAATTAATCACATGCCACCTTTTTTTTGTTGTTAGTGGGGCGGTCCTGTTCTAAGATTTCGGTCTTGGAACATTTATTTCCCTCTGTACATCTGCTTGGAATCGTACCTGCATTGCTTTTATCTTTTAAAACATTTTTTTCCAAGGGGCTTGAGGGATAAATAAGCATCCTTTCTTTCTTTAAAAAGCATTTTTTTGTTTTTCTCTTTTCTCATTATTGTGCTTTATACTTTGCACCCGGAAAAACCCTTTATAAAATTGGGGTGACATGGATGCTTTCTACTGCAATAGCTGATATTATTTTAAAATTTGAATTTAAAACATTTGGTTCATGCTAATTTATTTTTTACAATCTTAAAAACCCAACAAGAATTTTTGAAATTGATAATGATTAGTGAGGAGGGAGATCGCTCTACAATTTGAATCTAAGCTGAAATTTATTAAGATCTAAGAATTTGTTCTGTGTTGATCGAGTAGTCAAATTTTTTTCTTCGTGCTTTTTTCCCCTCTAGATTGGTTCCATTGTCAATCCATTTTTTGTGGTTGTTGAGTTTCCTCTTTTTATTAGATCTCAAATCCGAGAATGGAGTAGGTCCAATGGGCTCCAGGATCGGCTTTAAGAATCATCCGCATAAAAATTGATGTGAGAATGCATAATTATTAAAGCAGAGAACAAATCCTAAAGCAGATCGGACGGTCTTAAAACCCATCAGACCTACTCCGCAGTTTTCAAATCCACTTCCTGTTCCAAGCGTTCCTATATCTGTAATTAGTTGGAGCTTTTAATTTTAATTTATATGCAAATTAATTGCTATTTTTTCTTCTAAATTATTTTTTGTAGAAGAAGCAATTGTTAATCGTTTAATTATATTATTTTTGTAGTTGAAGAATTATCAGTTTGAAGCTTATACTTATTAGTTACATGATATTTTATATAATTTTCAAAATCAATCATCTATTTAAAATAGCTTTCCCATAATTTTTGTACATTCATGGCAGCGGAAACAAATGCATTGAGCACAATTTTATGGAATTCTACGGTAAACTCTTTTAAGAAAAATATCCAATCCATTAAATCTCCTGATCGATTGGGTATGTGTCAAGGATTCGTATATTGTAGAGGATCTCTCACACTTTACGGTTTGAGATTAAATCTCAGCCGGTTTGAGATTTTGGGTAACCTGGAGACAGTGGTGGAACCAGGAATGAAAATTAAGGGGTGCCAATGGACTGAAGGTGCAACAGGCTGAGGGTGCCAAAGGCCCATAACTCAATTGATATATATTAAAATTTTTGTATATTTTCTGGACAAGGGGGGGCCAGGGCCCAGGCGCTGGTTCCGCCCCTGCCTAGAGGTGCAATATTACTGGGGTTTGAGATTCGTGCCGAGTTAAAAATAACAGTCCGAATCCACTAATTGTAAAAGATTTTCTTTTCAGGTACTTGGGAGGAAAAAAATTTATTCGTAGAAATTAAAGGAAAGGAAGAGAGAAATAGAAAGAATACATTATATTTTTAATTGGTAAAACAATCGGTAGGATTTCTACCGATCCAAACCAATTTGGTTTTTTTTTCTTTTAATTTTTTTTAGTAAAATATAAAAAGATTTTACAAAAATAGATAAAATATCTTAAAATTTAGATATAATAGAAACATTCCATCTATTTTTAAAAACTTTCCATATTTTACAATATGTAATATAATAATTCTCTCCATATTTAAGAAAAAAGAAAAAAATGAGTTTGGATCGGTAGAATTTTCACTGATTCAAATTTTTTTTATTTTTAGGATCAGTAGAAATTCTACTTTATCTTTTTACCAATAAAAATATGATGTATTATTTTTGTTTCTCTCTGTTTTTTTTATTTTTATTTCTGCAGATAAAATTTTTTGCACCTGGGAGAATTCACGTGTGAAACCGGATTGATCCGTTTGGGTCGGATCCGATGAATCCGTTCTGATTGGATAAGAGATTAAACACCTCTAATTCCGACCAACATCATGACACCTAGATGTGCATATTCAATGTGGTGAAGAAAAGAAAAAAAAAAAAGGTGAAAACCTAAGAAAGACTGGTGACCTAATATGTCAGGGGAATTGGTGCCTGCCGTATATCCTCGGAAGATGCCTTCAAAGTTCAAACAATATTGGAAAAGAAATACTAACTTTTTTTATAATTCTTACATGAACCATGTCTTGGACTTAAATGCCTGCACCCACTATTATTTTCTTAGCTTCATGGGATAATGATTATTATCGTAGACGTAGTCTGACTAGTGTCACAATAAATTGATAATTTTAACGAAAAAAAGATAATATGTCTAAAGGCTTGAATAATTATGAAATACACACACATAAGAGGTTTCAATGTTTAAAAAAGAAAAGAAAAGAAATACACACACATAAAAATTGTGAAGTACTTCATTACTGTTGTTCAATTATTCTAAATTTATTGGCATCAATTCTGATATAGCATGCTTCATTTAAAACAACTTTTGTATAATATCAATTTTGGGAAAGGAATCACTTGAAGATTAACAAATTTTGGCAATTATTAAGTATTGTTTTTGAGTGATGGACTTATGGTTCATATATTTATTAAACAACAAATGGAACAACTCCTCACAACTCAAAAAGGTCAAAAGACGTCTCCCAATAAAAAGCACCAATGGGGACTAGCTCCTCTTTCCTCCCTCTTTAAGCCCACGTTAACTGAACCCCCTTTCCACTGTTATGTAGTCTGTAGAGCGTACAATCGTACATCCCCAATTCTCCCCTTCTCACAAGGGAGAATTGTTGAGTGTGATGCAATGCTAGCTATGCTTCTCCTTCCAGGGGTTGCGGAGAAATGGATCAAGGGGAGGAATCAAGGGCATGATATGATACTAGCTACTTCTATATAGATGTCAAGAGATCGGCGAGTCTGCGAGGCTCTCTCCACATCGATCGATCGCTGTATCTATATCTTGTAGGGCAACTTGTATCCTTTGGCATTTGTTAGATTAGGTGGTGACGGTACGTGGATTTGGAAATGTTTTGTTGGTGTTACGTTGGAGCTAGATGCGTGTTGTACGTGGTATTTGTTTGTTTTGTGTTGTATTGATGATTGCTCACCGTCTAGCTATAATTAATTAAACAAAAGCTGTAGTGCATGTTTTTTTTTTTTTTCTCCTCTACGATGTAGTGAAGCTTAATTTGCAATATATATTGAAATTAAAAAAAAAAAAGATGGATTTTTGACCTGCATACGACATCATTAATTAACAGGGCGGTAACTTGAGCTCGGTAATCTCTCTCTTTTTAAGCAAGGCATATATAGATAGAGATATCATCTTAGAAATTATAATTATTTTGCATTCTTGGTTTGTGATAATTTCTCGTTGAACAGAACATGATTGACGTCAAGCAAAGTGCCAGCTGTTTAATTTGTTGGTTCACTTGCAAATGTAAAATGTGATGCATGCGTGATTAATTAATTGTCCACCGTACGTGTTAATTAGTATTGATAGAGTACCTTTTAATAAACACATGATTAGTAATTTTTAATGATAAATTAATTATATTTCATATATTTACTGAAAATATGCATGCGACTGTGTTTTAATATTGAATTATTTATTTTTAACAAAATATTTTTGTTCAGACACGCACTTAGCTATTTATTTCAACATTCATATGGTTCTCTTTAACATTCATGCAGTTAGATTTTTCGAGACGTATCTTGTGATAGTACGAAAGTACAATAATGACCAGTCATGTGATCGTATAAGGACAAATTAAATTTTGAGAAAAGTACACATATAATTGAATTTTTTTTTTATAAACTATAATTAGAAAAAACAATTTTGGGAACCTGTTTAGATTTTTACAAAAATCATAAGAACCGAGTTACTAATTTGGTCCGGAATTTTTTTTTATCACAGACCGAGTTAGCAACTCAGTTCAGATGTTTTTTTTTCCAAAAACTGTGTTGTCATTAGTGTAATTTCAGTTTTTTTCAATCCGGACCGAATTGGCAATTCGGTCCCAATTTTTTTTTTTAGGGTTTGCTTATAAATTATTTTCTAGTCGAGTTAACGCGGAGATTGAAAAACGAAAATATAAAATGTGAAACACAATAAAACATGAATAACATGAGACATTTGAACCCTCTTATTAATGTGTGTGTGTGTGTATATATATATATTGATAATTACTGTAGGCATAATTATATGTATAATTAAACGTCCAATCAAAAAATTTCGTCCAATATGATTACTAAAGTAAACCATAATTAAAAAAAAAATTAGGAATTCGTTGGTTTGGAGAAATTATGGTCTTCTCTTTTGTTTTGGAGAAATTCTTTGGTTTGACGTTTAATTATATATATATAGTTACGCCTATAGTAATTATCAATATGTATACATTAATAATTAAGAGGGTTCAAATGTCTCATGTTATTCATGTTTTATTGTGTTTCACATTTTATATTTTAGTTGTTCAGGCCCTGTGTTAACTCGACTGGAAAATAATTTATAAGCAAACTCTAAAAAAAAAAGTTGGAACCGAATTGCCAATTTGGTCCGGACGAAAAAAACTGAAATTACCCTAATGGCTACCTAGTTTTTCTGTAAAAAAAAAAAAAAAGATCAAAAAGTTCCAGACGGAGTTGACAACTTGGTTCTCATAGTTTTTGTAAAAATCCAAGCAATCATATTGTTTCCCTAAATTTCCTTTTCTTTTTAATTATGGTTTATAAAAAAATTTCCATATAATTGTTAAAGGAAATTACTAAATGTAAAAAAGAGTAAGACTTGGTTACTATTAATAGCATAAAGCTTTTTGTGCTATTGTCTCAAAAATATATCGTATAAACTTCAAACAACAAATCTAAACCGTTAAAACCGATGTACCATTTTATTGATGTGATTATATGTCAAATTTATAAAAAATTTAATCATTTGGTATAAAATTAAGTGGTAAAAAATAATAAATTTTAAGTTAATTTTATCATTTTTATTATTTTTTTACTGCTTGTCTTTATAACAAATAAACTAAAAAGAATTATAAATTTGACACAGGTAATCACATCAATAATGAAGTACATTGGTTTTAACGGTTTGGATTCGTCGTTTGAAGTTTATACGATAAATTTTTATGGCAATAGCACGGAAGGCCTTATGCTATCCATAACACCTAAGTCTTACTCAATATATAATTGCAATAAAAATTAATTAATGATAATAATGTTTTCTTTTCATAATACCAAAACTAATATATGTAGTGTGTGATATAAGTGACGCGCGTAACTATGTTTTTTAAACATTAAACTAATTATTCATAACAAAAATATTATTTTTAAAACATTAATTTAACTATTTTTTACATGAGTAAGCCTTAGCTGCTATGAATAGCATAAAGTTTTCTTTGCTATTACCTAGAATAATCCTTTGCTACAAAATTCCATTATACCAAATCCCTTTATGATGTAGATTTTTCTAATGTATTGAAAAGATGCTCCCTTTCATATCAAATGCAAAAGTAGAGCTATTCATAAAAGTCTTCCGTGGTATTGCCTAGAATAATCCTTTGCTATAAAATTTCATTATACCAAATCATGTTTATCTAATGTAAGAGTAGAAGTATGTGTCCTTAAACCTCAAGAAATTTAGTAAGTAATTGAGTTACCACTTGACCTTTTACTAAATTAACTCAACAATTTATAAATATTCTTTGTAATTTTGTTGTAAAACTCACTATCATAATCATAAATACAAATTTATTTTTCAAAATATTACTTCTTCAAACAAATTATTTAAACTATAAATTAAATTATCAAACAAAATTAAAAATAACCAATTTAACCCTCGTTAATTTCACAAATCACAAACAACACTCACAGCAAAGAATTTCATTGACACCCGTACCAAATTAGGAATTCGTATCCTCTGCATTAACAAAACATGCATTAATAGATAGGTAGGGGTGTCAACGGATACAGTAAGAGTCGGGTGGAAGAATTTTCATACTCGTACCCGTTACAAATTGTTCTTACTCGTACCCTACCCGTACCCGCTATAAATTATTTTACCCGTACCCTACCCTTATCCGTTATGGTTGTCGGATAACGAAACGGTAGTGAGTAAATAACGGGTAATACTATTATAATAATTATTTTTATCGTGTTACCTCTTCAAAAACTTATTGGATATATTTCAATGACTAATCTAAACTGTCGAAACCAATCTACTACATAAGTGATGTATTTACATGCCAAAATTATAATGTTTTGAATTTATTTGGTATAAAGTCAAGTGGTCAAAAAAATAATAATTATAAGTTAATTTTAATACATTCGTTTTTCATTATTATTTTTACCGTTTGACCTTATACTAAATGAATGTAAAAATTTGTAAATTTTATATGTAAATACATCACTCGTGAAGTAGATCGGTTTCAACGGTTTAGATTTATCATTTGAAGTTTATTCAATAGATTTTTGAAGAGTTAGCACGACATGTCACTATGCTACAGGTAGCACGCCAGCCTTATTCTCAAAATATATACATTCATTTGACACATGCATAGTACTTTATTGGAGAAAAATCTTATTATGTTAAGTACAAGTAAACTAATTAAAGTACTATTTTCAATGCCTATTAATATATATAAAATATATAATTTTTCTAATTTTATAATTATCTGATCGGGTAACGGGTACGAAATAGGCTTTATCCGTATCCTTACCCGTTTAGATAACGAAAAAAAATATTTATTCATACCCGTACCCGATAAGTTTACGAATTTTTTTTTTACCTTTACCCGTCTTATCGGATACGGTACGGGTCAGTTAAACGGGTAAAAGGGTGCCATTGACACCCCTAAGATATGGACCGTTTCGATTGAGATCTACATTAATATTAAAAGGCTCGTACGTGATAGGCTTGGGTTGGATTGGCTCTGTTCCAGATCAGACGGCCGAGATCTATTAAACTCTAAGGATGCTGTTTGGCAATTCGAACAGAGACCGTCACGCTCCCGTGCGGCTCAAACCCTACTTCTTCCCTTCGTCTTCTCTTTCTCCGTCGAAGTCTACCTGGACACCTGAGGCCCAATGAGGCCTGTTTCCTCCGCCTCCAAGCAGCACTAGTCGGAAAGAAAGCTCCAGTATCACCTGCTCTTCAATCTCCACAAGGTACACTCCGCTTTGCACTTATCTCCTTTCCTCTCTATCTATCAGTCGGCCTCTTGACTGTTTTGTCAAACTTGTAATAAAATGGGAAATACTGGTAAGGGTAGATATCAGGCTTGTAGGTAATTGGTACCACTACCAGTAGGCCTTATTTGTGCATACCCAGTAGTGGGGAGTTGACACTGGTACCTGGTAATAGGTACCTGAGTTGGTAGTGGTTTCACTTCTTTGTTTTTCTTTCCAGAATATTGCATGTATGTGGTTGTTTCTTAGTGAAACCGATAGCTGTTGCTACCTTTTAAAAACAAAAACAAAAAAAACACGAAAAGAAAAAGAAGATCACACGTGAAATTGAGATGTTTGTTTTCAGGATACATGGGTAATGCATACACACTCTCCTAGAATGTGGCACAGAATTCTTACCAGGAGTGGTATTCTGCAATCTCAGATCAAAACCCCTTCTTCCTCTCTGCCTTCTCTCTTCCAGCTTATTAAACCCTCGATCCTTCATTTCTCAACCTCTCCAACCACCTCAACCAATGACCAGGGAGGAGATTTCCCTGTACCCTCTTCCAATCTAAACCCTTCACTTCTCCACAATGTGCAAACCATCACCTCTTCTCTAGATAACTTCTCTACCATTCCAAATGAGGCAAAACAGCGTCTAGAGGAATGCAAAGTGATGTTGTCTCAAGACTTGGTGTCAGAATGTCTGGCACGACTAAGAAATGACTGGGCCGCAGCATATACCTTTTTCCTTTGGGCAGGGAAGCAACCTGGTTATGCATACTCTGTTTGTGATTATCATTCCATGGTTGCTATATTGGGGAAGTTTAAAAGGTTTGATACAGCGTGGAGTTTAGTGGAAGAGATGCGTGCCAACAGTTTGGTTATGCCACACACAATTATGATTATGATAAGAAGGTAATAGATATTAGTTTTTACATGTAGTGCTAGATAGTATAGAATTTAATCATGAAGTCAAACATGAAAACCAAGGAGCACAATTCCAAGCACTATATAATGGTAAATGTTGGATCGAAAAGACATTACTTTTTAGGTCTTGCAAGTATATTAATTGGTAATCAAATGCCTTGTCATACCTGTGCAGATACTGTGCTGCTCATGAATTGGTAATCACATGCCTTGTCATACTCATGCTGAGCATTTGTTATTATCCAATGAGGCATCATTTCCTTTTGAAACAAAGAGCTTTAACATTGTACTTAATGGCTGGAGTAACATTATGATCAATTTGCGTGAATCAAAGCGGTTTTGGCGAAACATGGATTCAAGAGGGATTCGTAAGGACCTCATTTCTTACAGTAGCATGATCTCTTGTTTTTCAAAGGCAGGAAATTTAAAAGACGTTTTAAAATTATTTGATCAGATGAAAGAGAATAGAATAGAACCTGATAGGAAGGTCTACAATTCTGTGATTCATGCACTTGCTAAGGGAAGATGCATGGATAAAGCTAGAGAACTTGTGGAGAAGATGGAAGAGAGTGGGTTTAAACCAGACACGGTAACTTATAACTCACTTATAAGGGCACTTTGTAAGACTAAGAAACTGGATGATGCTAAGGGAGTGCTCGATGAAATGTCCAAGAGAAGAATATCCCCATCTCGTATGACCTTTCATGCACTTTCCCATGTGGCAAGGAGTTCTGATGAGGTTTTTGGGCTTCTCGATCACATGCAAAATGTAGGTTGTGTACCTAGTATGGATAAATATATCATGCTAATAAGGAAGTTTTGTGGGTGGAAACAGTTTGATAGCGTTTTTAAATTATGGCATGATGTCATACCGGACAATGGGTTAAGTCCTGACAGAAGTGCATATATAGTATTTATACATGGTTTGTATTTAAATGGGAGGTTAGAAGAGGCGGCTAATTATTATGAAGAGATGATAAATAAGGGATTCAATCCTGAGCCGAATACAGAAAAACTGATACAAGCTTGGGTTTCTGGGAGAGAAGCTGCTTCTCTCTAAATTAGGAGAGCTTGTTAGGTACAAAGGATTTGTTATTGTAAAAGATAAAAATTAGTCTCCGGTTTTTACATAGTTTTGCTCGGATAACTGAGATTCATTCAAGATATGTAAAATGCAGGAGGAAGGTAGAGACTCGTAATATTTTTCAAAGGCTATTGACCTAAAAACGCACCCCATTGACCTCCAATGAATTTTTTTTACCAATAATACCAGGTGGCATCCATGATGTTAGAATCACCTAGATGGGGATTCATATAATGCCTTGAAAATTACATAGACGTGTGTTGCCTTCTGAAAGAATTTCATACATACCTAAATTAAATTAAGCTCAGTGCTATACTGCCAGTGCCATAGGTCTTGAACTAGATACCAAGAGACCTATTAACCTCTACTGTACCAAAATTGCACTTGCATGTAAACTGCCTTCTGCACCTTTAAGAAATTGTTTTTAACTTGACGACCTACTACTATGATATGCAATGACCTAGTTTTAAAAAGGAGGCTATCAATTGGAAAAACAGGGGGAAAAAGAAAAATCAGAATCTCAGAGAATGGTGAAGTCAATGCTAACATTGCATATAGAAAGCCTATCGAACTCGCCTGAAGAATACTCAAGAGCTTGAAGTAAATGTAAGAAACGAGCCCTGTTAGCAGTTGTAAGGGCTAATGAAGAAACGATTATAATGATGTTATAAAGTTTAAGGATTATTAATTCTTTTCATTTTCTTTTTTTAATAAAAAGGCTACTGGCCGATATAAAAGTTTTTTTTTTTTCATGTAATTACAATTAATTATTATTAGGAGATCTTTTTTCTTTACAATTTTTTTACTCTACCAACATGGATCATTGTTCTTTTCTCCTGAGACTTGTATGATGTAGAAAAAGTTTCACAGTTATATACGAGTCTAAGTATTGATGTGCTTATCACAGTATCTCTACTATACTACTAGAACCAATAATCTCTCTATCGTTAGACGGTGCTTCTCTCATTACCGTCTAATTACTAAGATTAAAAAAAAGAGTAGTTTTTGCCAACTGCAAATTGATCTCCAATCAAGCACAGAGGTTAAAACTGTTTTAGCACCATAGCTCTCAGTCACCAAATCATCAATTTTTCAGATTTTGTATCAAGCAATTGAAAGAAACCGGGAACTTGGAGCCTGCAGCTTTCATGCATTCAAACAAACTACAGTACATTTTTGCTACAAAAATTGGGAACAAATGCATTGTATTATCTACTTTCCAGAACAAAGCTCTCCCCATTATTTTTTGTGAATACAAGATAACAATTCCATGCAAAACCCATTCTTCTTATATATTTACTTCAAGTTGGAACTAGAGTAACAAGGAGCAAGCCCACTGCAGTAACAACAATAGTAGAAGGCACCCCAAAGCGAAGATGGCTGAAAAATGAGAGGTTATATCCGAAAAATTGAGCCCTCCGAGCTTGTTCACACACTATTAGGTTTGCAGCAGAACCCAAAAGAGAGAGGTTACCCGCTACAGTACTGACCCACGCGAGAATAAGCCATGCTCGTGTCTCCTCTGCTGGTGAAATCTCAGCTGCCGATGCTGCCACTCTTGCTCCAAGCAGTAGAACTGAAATACAGATATGATTTTAGACAAGGATAGTGAAAGAAGAAAGGATTATAGACCATGAGTCGCATTTTGCTGCCATACTGGTAAGGTATTAAAACACTTGATTCTGCATGCTTCTGATCAATTTTAACATATTTTGATTATTAATTGATATTTAGTCACAAAGCACAAAACTAATGGGTCCAATGGAATTAAATCAAGACAGTCGTGTACCTTTGTACTAGAGCTCTTGTGATTTTAAAATATAGATGAGTTGTTAATTTGACAGAACCAAAGTTCCAAGGAAAAATGCATATACCTGTTGGCACATTTGAGGCAATGTTTGAAAGGATAAGCACTACTACAGAGAAAAGCGCAACTCCAGAGGCACTGTTTATTTTGGAGTATGGCTCAACCCAGTCCCACAGTGTGCTTGGTATACCGGTCTTGTTGAACCCGTCAACAGTTATAAACATCCCGCAAAAGAATATCAACAAGGAGTATGAAACCTGCTATAATAGCATCTAATTAATTATTAACTTCAACAACGTATGCCCAAATTCTAATATATAATTGCAAGCATTAAAGAGTGAGGCTATGGTGATATGCATATTACACAGTGACCCGCGCTATGAACTCATATCTGTATTTTTAAGGTCAAACATATGATCTGAACCGAACCGTTGATCTTCATATGAAAATGTGCTTGCAAACCATATTTCATATTTCTTAAAAATTTTGTACTATTTTTTTAGATAGGTAGAAAATCACTTGATTTGAAAACTCTGGACCATCCAAAAGCAGTGATTTTCTACCTATCTAAAAAAAATAATACAAAAATTCAAAAAAATATAAAATTGGGTCTTCAAGTACATTTTCATATGGCGATCATGTTTAATAGTTTGGATTGATTGTTTGAACTTTGAAAATAGAAATATGAGTCCACAGCACAGGTCACTCAGCATTAAATGAGAATAAGAATTGAGTTTTTGTTTGACTGGCCCCATGTGTTCCTCAGTTAAAGTCACCTAAATTGGCAAAAGTATATATTGTAATAAGCATATACTTACAACAGTCATGATTATTTTATAGAATGAAAAAGGTACACAAATTACAAATACTAAGCCGACCATAATAAGTTGAGCTTTACCTTCTCCAAGCAAGGCCGTGCATCCTTGAAATCAATCACCACCAAAACTAAAGCAGCAGTAAGTGCCGTCCAAGACATATTAAGCCCCATTAGTAATGCCACAAGCATCCCTAAAGTCACAAGATAAACTGCAATCTTCCAACAAATCATCTTCCACCTTTCACCAGAAAACTCTTTGTCATCAGCAATCGATAAATCATCTCTCAGAACCTCCCTCTGCCTACTACTCAAACTCCTCACATACCGTCTCGAGGCAGTTACCTCAACAGAAACAATCGATGCACCTGTACGCACTGCCGCACTATCTGCACGTGCTTCTTTCGATTCTGGCGAGGCAGTTTGTATTTCGCTCTCACTATTGTGCCGCCTACTTCTAAAGCTAATGTCTCCTATACCACCTAGACCAGCACTGGCTGAGGTTGTTTGTATGACCGCCTCAACAGCTGCCTCTAGTTCTTGGGAACCAAGAGAAGTAAAATGCGACATAGTAGCTGGTGAAAATCGGTGAGAAATTACCTCGTCATCCGCTACAACCTCAGATGGAACAGTTGAGGCCACTTCAATATCCTTCTTCACAACAGATAATACTTTCCAAAAGTACCCCATTAGCATACATGCATTCACCAACACTCCCACGATCATAGCCCCAAACAATCCCTTTAGGAACTGACCAAAGGTGATCCCACTCTGTACTGCTATAACAAGGTTTTGTGGGTTGCCAATCGGTGTGGCAGCCGACCCGATATTAGCACTAGATGCCAATGCTAAAAGAAATGGTTGTGCTGGCATGTCATTCTGCTTTGCGATTTTCAAAATAAACTCGGTTAACACTACACAAACAGTGTCGTTGGTGAAGAGTGCACTTGAGAAAGCTGATACAAGACAAACGCGAAACAGCAAGTCTTTACCACCCCGACTCTTCCATGCAAGTAGCTTTCCTAGATACTTGAACATGTCAGCTCGTTCAAGAAAGACACTTACAACCATGGTGCCAAACAAAAGGCCCAGAATTGGGAGATCAATAGCAGCATATGCATCTTCAGGTGAAATTACACGAAAAATTACCATGAGCATTGCCCCTAAAAGAGAACCAGCAGTTCGACCAATTGGGAGAAAAGGAACTGCTGGGAAGACAGCCAACATCCAAAAAATACCAAAAGCAATTGAACCAAGTGCTACTTTGATTGGTGGTGCCAAAGCCATTTTGTGCAATTTGTATGGTGGAAACTAAAAAATTACAAAATTAGAAACTAGAGTAATTGGGATAAGAAGAAGAAGAGGAGTGTAACTACAACTTTGAAGAATCGAAAAATGATTTTTAACGGGATGTAACATGTAGAGAAAAGTTCTGAAAGAGTTGAATTGGATAAAGAGGGAAAGAGGCACAGGAAGAAAATTGAAGGGAGAAATAGAGAATGAAAATATGAAATCTTAATCCAAGTTAAAGATTTCTGCTTTCCACTTGAGAAAGAAGAATCAAGCACTCCTTAGAAGCTCCTGAAGCATCTGCTTCCATCCTGTTAACAACAACAAAATTATTTTGATAAAGCAATATACATTTAACATAAACCAAAAGTAGGAAAACAAAATGCTATTTTGTTTATCAATCATCTATTCCAAGCAAGCTTTAAAGTTTTGTCATTACAAAATATAGAGATTAAGACAACCAAAATTGGACCACAATATAAGAAAACCATTGAAAATATCTGGATAAGACAACAAATTTTTTTGCCAATTCAAGTACTTGAATATAATACCATCAGTAAAAGAAGGCAGGAAGAAAGAGCAAAAGCATTAAGTAGAAAAGAGTTGGGACACCAAACAGTCAGGTCCCTTGATTTGTCAATTTTATTATACACAAAATTTAAAATTTTGCAAACTTTTGGTAATTTGGAATTTCCAGGTCTAGAAAAATGGACCAAATTATATGATGAAATTTTTTTTTTTTTTTTTAACTTTTTGGTGCCTAGCAGAAAGTTTTAACCGAAAAACAAACAAGTACAAACCATCTCTCTAATTCAACACAAACTCAATAGCTCATGCTACAGTGCTACACTACAGACACAAAAAGGAATCGTACCTTTGGAACAATAAAACCATCCCAATCAAAGACTGAAATGCAAAATGCCAAAAACTACAGTCTTAAACACAATTATCGAAACAACAAATGTCTGGTACTAAAAAAAAAAAATCTGAAATTTGGTAGCACGAAAAAATGGATTTTGGTGTTAGACGCAGCAGGGTCGTATTGCAAATAGAAAAAGAAATAGAAAAGAAAATCCAAACAAAAACCCCTATCTTGATTTTCCATGCCAGCTATTTTCATTAAAGAATGGGGAAAGCAAATCAATCTTTAAAATTCCATGAACCTTGTTAGATATTCAAATTAAATGACAACGAACCTAAAGTGTCGCATGGAAAAAAAAAAACAAAAATCCCAACCATTTTTCAAGAAAATTCGGGATTAGAAACTCACTTGGAGCTCTCATGGAGAAGCGCTCTCGTCAATAAGAGAAGACGCAGAGCGAATAGAAGAAGAGGTGAAGAAGAGAGAAAGCAAATGATTTGTATTCTTTTATCGGTAGCAAAAAAGCAAGACTTGCGGTGTTACTATACGATAGCGGTACGATGGTACAAGCAGCTCTGTTGGAATTTATACCGTTTGGATGTTAAGGAGAAGAGGTTGTGGCACTGAGATCAGAAGACACGTGTTCACTGTTGGCTAATTTTTTAATGGTCTCAATAAAAATAAAAAATAAAACTTAATAGTTGATTTTGTTTGTAGCTATGCTGTTGTGGTAGATTGTGTGTCAGTAAATATAATATATTTATAGTATAAGAATAAATTTTCTTGCTTTGTCTGGAACTCTGGATTTAGAAAAGAATTGAAGCCGAAGCCTCCTGGATGACGATATATTTTACTGCAAATGGAATGGGTACAGAAAATTTGAACTAATTTCTCTGTCGGATTGCTCTCAAGTCTCATCTCCTGGCCTCATTTTTTTTTTGTCTACGGTTTATAAGAGATAGAGAGATAGAGATGTATGTTGTTCCGAATTTTTGGGGAACCCATTTTAACAGAGCAGTTTTCAGTGCGTACAGAGTTCGAATTTTTGATGGACCAAAATATCTCTGCTCATCAGCGTTCGAATTTTACAGAGTAAATCTTCTGTCTTTGATGTAGGGGTATTTTGGTCCATCAAAAATTCGAACTCTGTACGCACTAAAAACTGCTCTGTAAAAATGGGTTCCCAATTTTTGGTATATATCCCATGTATTTCTCTTCTCTGCATTATCAAGGGTAGTAAAGATATTAACAGACCACTTTTGTCTTCACGCAGCACACGATCCATATGCAGCACTTTGTTATTCTACAGTTCCTGGCTGCGTGAAGCCAATACTACTCTGTTAAAATCTTTCAACCGGATCAGGATTCTGCTTTTCCGATCCCAATTATTCAAATTCTTTGAGATTTGTACATGAAAAAAAATTATTTATCAATAAGACCCTGTTTTTTTCTAAGAAAAGCAACATAGTCGGATCCAAAATCTTTACCCGTTATGAGAAGTCATTGTACCATGGAAAAAAGTGAATATCAGAATATGCACAATGCATTGCAACAATATCTTAACAATAAGTTCTTGCTTTATGAAGATTATGTAGCTAGTCTCGTCAGCTTATCTGTTTGTTTCTTTTGTGACATTGATATAGATCATTTTGTGAAATATAGTGGCTAAGTTACTCTATCATTTCAGTAAACAAAAGCAAAGACTGGAATTTTAACACTTGTATTTCATCACAATATGAGACTTTAACTCAAATATGATCTATTTTTTTTTCCCCATCATAACTCATAACTCACAAGTGATAAGTCTTTGTTGCAGCTATGAGCTATATATGATCATTGCCCTCATAGAAGGTAATTGATCAATCAATTAAATTGATTGATCAAGATATACAAATATATACTGTACATTAGATGGGGATTGAATAAGATATGGGGGCGTTACGGTACTGATAATTGGTAATTGATAATCTAAGGTAAATTGATTGATCAAGAATATAATTCGTTACATATGAGTTACGGTACTCAACTTTAATATGTAACATTATGCCGTAAACATCTAAATAAAACTCAAAATATACTATTAAAAATAGAATGTACTTTTTTTTTAAACTTTTTTTAGTAATTTCAATACTATTTAAGTTTTTCATGGCACAAAATGTCACGTACCTTTTTTATATTTATTATACAACTTAAAAGTCTTATGTCAAATTCAAAATGTAAATATTATTTATTTTCATGAGATATGTGTTCGTGCTAGATTTTATAAACTTTTGAGCTAGAATCAATTTTTGATCTAGGCTAAAACAATAATCTCTGTGTTGAAAGTTACATGTTTGAAATCGGAATGTGGATTTTTTTGTAGATATTAAAATATGGGAGTTGCTTCTCATCTTTATTTTTAAAAAATAAGTTGTGGTAATTCACAAATATCTATCTGAGAGAGATGAATACTTGACCTCCAACTTTTCTATAAAAAACTTTTGAACTTATTTTATACTAAATCAATAAGTAAAAAGAGTAAAAAAACTAGTGAATCTAGTTAATTATAATGGATTAATTTTAGAGCGTTCATTTTTTTAATCTATTATTTTAGTACAAAATAAACTAAAAAAATTATCAAATTTTACATGAACATCTCACTTATAAAAATGAACAAGATCTACTATTTCAATTTAACATTTAATCTTCAGATTTCTTAAAATAAAAATATAAAAGAAAAATGTGCTATCTTGTGACACAGAGACCTTGTAGCACACAAACACTACCTTTTATCAATTATTTTACTTTAATTATGTTAGAGCTGAATAATAAATTATTTTCTTGGGGAAGGGGTAGAGAATATAGAGAGGTTAACCTGATTGGTTATTACCCCCACAATCTTAGAATTTTGTAGGAATTTCCATCTTATTCCCTTTCACATCAAATAACTTAAGATGCAAGAGTCAAAAAGCGTCTTCTCCTGCCTCTTAGACTGGAACAGTATGTTTACCGTTATTTTTATTTATATCCGCCCTTAAATATAAATTTTCAAATCTATCCACTAAAACTAGATTTTATCAAAACTCCCCAAACCGGCTATTAAATAGCTGGTTCTTAATTTTTATTAGGAACCGACTATTAAATAACAGGTCCTTAATTTTTTTTTAAAGTTATAATTTATTTATTTTTATTAAAGTTTTAGAAATTTTTGATATGTTTCTTTGAAATTGGATAGAAAAATATATAATTTAGTTTATTAGAAAGACTGAAACAAATAACCCGGATCAATATTTTTCAGATCGGGTTTTTCGAGACTGTAAAAAAAATTAAAATATTTTTTTGTGTGTTATTGGAAAAAAATAAAAATACTTTGAATCTGAATTATTGATCCGACTCAAAAGTCACTTCTATGGTATTTTTATTTTTGAAAAATAAAAATTTAAGAAAAGTTGCTGCAACTTTGTAATCATTACTCAAACAGTGTTGAATCTGAGTCGTTCGATTGTTTTAATTTGATATAATTCTCGCATTGTGCATTCTGCATAAAAAATCGTGCATAATATATAAAATAATTTAATAAAAGTTGCCGCAACTTTGTAATCATTACTCAAACAGTGTTGAATCTGAGTCTTTTGTTGTTTTAATCTGATATCATTATCGCATCAAAAAGTGTGAATTCTGTATAAAAAATCGTGCATAATATATAAAATAATTTAATAAAAGTTGCCGCAACTTTGTAATCATTACTCAAATAGTGTTGAATCTAAGTTGTTTGTTGTTTTAATTTGATATAATTCTCACATAAAAAAGTGTACATTCTGCATCAAAAATCATGCATAATATATAAAATTCTGACACAGTTTCGGAAATTTGTTTTATTTTTTTGAAAATAGAAGAATCCAAATATTTTCTATATTTACTTAGAAGTGACTTTTGAATCAAGATCAATAACTAAGATTCAAAGTATTTTTATTTTTTTTCCAATAACATACAAAGAAATATTTTAATTTTTCTTACAGCCGCGAAAAACTTGATCTGTAAAATATTGATCCGGGTTATTTATTTCAGTCCTTCTAATAAACTAAATTATATATTTTTCTATCCAATTTTAAAGAAACATATCAAAAATTTCTAAAACTTTAATAAAAAAAAAGTAAATTATAACTTTTTTCAAAATAAAAAAATTAAGGACCCGGCTATTAGCCGGTTTGGATAGTTTTGATAAAATCTAGTTTTGATAGATATGTTTGACAATTTATATTTAATGCTGGATATAAATAAAAATGACGGGTATATTTAGATCGATCCCTAATAATTATCAAGTAATTTATGTTATACACTGTCTTTAGATGTTAACTGTGTATAATTTTGACACATATCATGGTTAAAATTTAAATGACGCGACAAACTCCTAATGATGGACGAGTTGGAAATAATATTATCGACAAACAAAAGTTTTCTTGTTTCGTAATAATGTAATGAGAAGAATTAGTTTTTAATTTAGTGACAAAAACAAAAACATATCGACAAACAAAAGTTTTTTTTTTGACAAATATTTTATTTTAGTATCGACAAACAAAAGTGTTTTTCCTGACAAATTTTTTATGTTAGCTGATTAGTCTTCTTATATAATGATGTAATGAAAATAATTAGTTTTTGATCTAGTGACAAAGACAATATCATCTGTGTAGAATATTGCATGTTCAAAATTCAGATGAAATTAAAGATTTCTTGTGGATCTTAGAGCATTTACATCCCTGCAACTCAAATGAGTTTCTAAATATTTGTTAACTACTTTTTATAAATTACAGTCTTTAAAGTCTCTAATTCTCATATCCTTGAAATTAATTTTGGAGTTTCAATTAACCCATGTCAGCAGCAAATTAAAAAGAAGAATTAATCTGAGCCAATCATTTGATCTGCATGGAGTTTAGAAACAGTTTCATAATAAGAAACTCTACTGTATAGTTTCTAAATAAGAAACTCTCCCACATCCCTGAAATTGAATTAAAAACTACCACATCAGATTTGAAACTCTAATAGTTTGAGGGATGTGGATGCAATAGAGTTTCTTATTTAGAAATTGTTTCTAAACTCTATGTAGATCAAATGATTGGCTCAGATTAATTCTCCTTTTTTAATTTGCTGCTGATATGGCTTAATAGAAACTCCAAAATTAATTTCAGGGATGTGAGAATTAAAAATTTTAAAGACTTTAATTTCTAAAAAGTAGTTAATAGATATCTAGAAATTCATTTGAGTTGCAGGGATGTAAATGCTCTAGATTAATTTGATCTTCCAACTTTACTAAATATAACATAATGATGTCATAGGAGAAAATTAAAATATTTTTAATATTTACTTTGATGCTCTTACCACTCACCTTAAGGAAACAACATATTGTGCAAGTCGCTCGGAGGTCATAAGGAAGAACAATAATCATTATATTTTTTTTAAATAAATATGAAATAATTTGTTTTATAACTTTATAAAGTATCTAATTTACAAATTTACCATTATAAAGTTGAAATATCATTTCTTTGTGATCTTTATTTATTTTAATTATTTTATTAATATAATTGTTTTTATTAGATTTATTGAAAAATTTAACTACAAATGAAATTTAACCACACACACATATATATATAAACCATAGAAGCAGTGAGCCAATCATTCTATACATACTAAATCATTTGTCTAAAAAAAAAACATAGCAAACCACCTCCGCCCCACAGTGAGGCGGTTTGCTATAAAAAAAGAAATCATAGCAATCCGTCTTATTGTGGGGCGGTCAGGTTTAAGAAGCAAACCGTCTTATTGAAGGGCGGTTTGGTTATTTTTTAAATATTTTGAGTACGAGAATAGATTTGTTATTTATTTTTATTTTTTTGTGAAGATATTAATAGAAAAATCGGGGTAGGAACCTGAGGCCAGAAAAAAAAATTGAACTCTTCTTTAATTGTTGCACAAAAGCAATTCAAAAAAATCTCTGAAAAATCCGAAGCATTTATTTCTTCATCAAACAATCCAAAACTCCAGATAATGCCTGTACCAGTTTCCAAAGAAAGACATCTTGAACAATTCTTTCATTGGTGTTATACCGGCCTTCTGATGTAAAACAAACAGCTCAGATCTTCTCTAATCATATGATCGTTCTGCACAATTGAATAAGATCGCAGTGCCTCAAAAGTGCTCCAGAACCAAGGGACAAAGCACATGAACTTTGTAAGAACTAGCCTGCTTATCTGTTACTAGCTTTTGATATACTTTCTGTTTCATGTCATTGACGTGCAGAATCTATGGATTTTATATTCTTTATGGACTCATAAGTGGTGAAGAAAAATCTAAACATTCACTGTTAGAGTTGTGTGGTATAGAGTTCAGGGATAAAAATATTGACAAATCTGTTTTGGTTTCATGCAGCCTACACGTGATATGCTTTTTTATTTTGATTCTATCGTAAATGTCTTGTATGAAGTCAAAAGATCTCTGTCAATATCTTTATGTGAGTTCATCGCAGAATTGGGATTCTCTCACAAAAAAAAAAAAAATATAGATAATTTGGATTCTTTTCAAAGAAGCGCCTCTTGGTTTAGATCTTTCTTATTTCTAACTGGGATGTTACTGAAGCAGGGAAAAAACATGAAAAAAGTAGTTCAGTAAACAATTATGTACAGATTTCCTGATTTGACAGTAGTCATTATGTTTGTTACGTAGCAATACAATTGTTGGTATGAATTTTCAGAATATTCGAATAGTTATAAATTAATTAAAATAAATCAAATTGAAATAGAGTTACCCGGATCGTGCGAAGCACTGTCCTTAAGCGTATTCCGTCTCATCGTGCAAGATGGAACCGCAACTAAGATAATCCGGATTTGTTGCTTCTTAGGCACGCCATGGAAGCAACTGACGATAACTCCGTAATATCCAACATAGATCAGAATTTGATTAATCGAGATAAAATGGTAAACTATTTTGTAGGAGAGCAAAGAAAAGATTTTCTTTTGAATAGAAAGATGGAGAGCATATTCATTGTATGTATGGTTTTTCCAGAAGAGTTGGTTCATTTAGTCAATTGAAGGAGTACTTATATATATATCTCAAAAATGAGAGAGAGTACTTAATCAAATTAAAGAATTCATAAAGAGAAATTAATGAGATATAAGGTATCTCTCTGTAACGCCCTTTGGGCTTCATGAGACTTAATTATTTTAGTATAATTCTAATAGGCAACTGATCCAAGAGAGAAAAGTAATGGAATCCAATAATTAAGAAATTGAAAATTTTCAACTAAACCCTTAAGTTAACAAAAATTATAAATGATGATTTTAAGCAAATTTATAGAAGAGAGAATTTTGAGTTTTTAGAACTCAAGTTCCAACAACAATTGTCTGTGTCTTGTTTGATCGATCTATATGTACTGAAGTCCTTACATGGATTAGGTAAGTTACAATTGTCATCATTGAACAATTTCATACTAATAATTAAAGAGTGAGGTTATGGTACTACACAACACAATTTGGTATGTATTATGGATCAATATTTTTGTTTTCAAAGTCTAAATAATCGATTTGAACCGTTCAATGTAATATTCATATGAAAATATACTTGCAGACTAAATTTTACATTTTTTTTTTTACTTTTTATAGATAGGTAGAAAAACATTGGTTTTGAATGGTCTAGAATTTTTAGATCAAGTAGTTTTCTACTTATCTAAAAAAATAGTAAGAAATAGTAAGAAATGTAAAATTTGATGTACAAGTACATTTTTATATGGAGACTATGTTGAACGGTTCAAACTTATTATTTGAACGTTGAAACGGAGATATTAATCCATAGTACGGACTAATCCGCCCTATACATAGTACCATATCCTCACTCATAATTTAATGTATATCAATTGTCATTCTTGTTTTGATATACTTTCTGTTTCAAATCACTGACATGCAGAATCTATGGATTTCCATTCTTTACAGAATAAAAAATGGTGAGGAAAAACCTACACATCACTGACTTAGATCTGTGCCATCAAGTTCATAACAGAGAATTTGTATTCTTTGGAAAGCTCTTGGTTTAGATCTTTCTAATCTCAAACTGAAATTTTACTGAAGCAGGTAAAGAACAGGAAACCCAACAGTTCGGTGAGCGTTTATTGCTAAATTGTTTGGCAGATTTCCTGATTTGACATTACTTATTATGTTCTATTGTTATGTACCAGTATAGTTTCATGTGGCTTGTTTGATCCAGATGTATTGAAGCCCTTACATGACTTGGGGTAAGTTACTATTGTCATCATTTTACAATTTCATATTAATAATTGTGTATCAATTATCTTTCCTGTTTTGATTGTGTTATTGATTATTTGATTAGACTTGTCCAACATATGTACCCGAGGTACCACTGTAAAAATTGATCTATAGAGCAAAAAAAAATTACTAGGTCAGTGTGATGTCATAAATTAAATTGGCTTGAGTTATATATTTTTATAATTTGTTTCTTTGTAAATTTTGTAAATAATTCTAATAAAAAAGATGAGGAGGGTTAAATGTCTAATTGTTTCTCCACATTTTTATTTATATTTTGAAGGTCCAAACAATCGATCCGCTCAACATAATCTTCATATTAAAATGTGCAGGGAGACCAAATTTTATATTTTTTGGAATTATTATAATTTTTTAATAGGTACAAAATAAAAAAATTATGAACCATCCAAAAATCAATAATTTTGTATCTATCTAAACAATTAGCAAAAAGAAAAATATAAAATTTGGTCCCCAAGTACAAATATTTAATATAGAAATCATGTTGAGTGATTCGAATCAGCTATTTGAACCATAATAACAAAGATAATACTATGGGGTATGAATAGAGTACAAAAACAATGAAGAATTTCAACCATACTCTAAAAAAAAATAGTCACATCCACGGAGTGTATGGATATTTGAAAAAAAAAAAAAATCAACTTTTAGAAGAAAAAATATTGAGGATCCCATTGATCTAGCAGAAATTATGAATTACGATATACTATATAGCAGAAATAAATTTTGGTACTGTCTAAAAATACAATGGGGAATTTACTTAGTAATATTTCTTCTATTAATACCAACTTATTTGTATATTTATAACTTGTGACATTTGTGTCTTCTTCAAGCACTTCTTCCTCAAATTTTTTTTTAATTAGTAATATTTCTTACTTAGTAATTTTTTACTTTGCTGAGTGAGGCTATGGTACTATGCATAGCCAGATTAGTGATCAATATTTTTGTTTTCAAAAGTTTAAATAGCTATTTGAACTGTTTAATATGATTTTTACATGAAAATATACTTGCTGATTAAATTTTAAATTTTTTTTTACTAGTTATTTTATATAGATGAAAAATCATTACTTTTGAATGGTCTAGAATTTTTAGATCAAGTGATTTTCTATCTGTCAAAATAAATATTAAAAAAAGTTTCATCTACAAGTACATCTTCATATAAAGATCATGTTGAACTATTCAAATTAATTGTTTAAATTTTAAAAATAGAGATATTAATTAACTAATCTGCATAATGCATAGTACATAGCCCCACTCTTCTTTATTCTCATTTAATAAAGAAGTGTTTGATATTTGTAAGGTACATTACAGCTCTAAAAAAAATAGAACTATATTTTTGTGTTCCTCTGCATGCATTGATGCATACCACACAACAAATTATATTGTTTATCTTTATGCACGTCTTAGCATTTAAAAATATATATATATATATATATTTGTGCCTACAATTTATTGAATGCAAAATTTATTTTACAATTTTTTTTTAATATAACGTTTTCACTAGATATTTTTTTCTCCGGAGCGAAGCCCAGAACTATAATATTATCTCTAAAATGTCTCTAATTTTTTTTTAATGAACCGCTTGATGAATACATCAAACGGCATAAATTAAAAGGTGCTGTTCAATTTTGAAGCAGCTGTCATATCCTAAATCAGCTGCTATTTTGAGAATAGGATAGCAACATACAATAGACCTGGTCCACCTAATTAACTCGGAGACAAAACAGTTGTGTGTGCTATCTTCAAGCAAATTGTGGTTGTAAATTTTTGAGTCAAATTGGGGTACTTGATGCATGCAACAAGGTGTTTAGCATGGAACGAACATAGACTGTGTAGAAAAATACAAATGAATGGATCTGTTGCTCGTACTATGTTAATTACTACGTTCCCTTGTGGGCTCTTTCTTGCCTTGCTCACCTGGACCACTGACTGACTGACAACCCAGGAGCTAGCGCACTATACACCAAATTTTTTATCCCTAGAAATTTGAGAAAACAAACAGTACGTTATATTTTTAATTAATAGAAAGATTGGTATAATAGAAAACAAAAAAAGTTTAGTTCTACCGATCCAAACCAGTTTGGTTTTGCTTCTTTTAATTTTTCTAGTAAAATATATTTAAAAAAAAAGTAAAATATCTTAGAATTTATATATAAGAAAACATTCCATCTACTTTTGAAAAACTTTTCATATTTTAATAAAGATCAAATATAATAATTCTCTCTGTCTATATATCAGATTTAAGAAGAAGAAAAAAAACTAATTTTGGATCGGTAGAATTCCTACCGATCCAAACTTTTTTATTTTTAAAATCGGTGGGAATCCTACTGATATTTCTACTAATAAAAAAATATGATGTACTATTTATATTTCTTTCTATTCTTTTATTTTAATTTCTACAGATAAAAAATTTCCCACTATACAGGCTGCACGGATGCTATGTTCATTGGAACTTGTGTGAATTTTTTGTTCAGTTATTTTTGTCATTCCACATCTTTTTAAAGATATGGTTCTAAAGTTTAGTGAAATTTTGAAAATTGAGAAATGATATGCAACCACGAGCTCACCACCAAACAGAATTGTGCCACGTGGGCACACGGAAAAAAAAAATCCAAAGAAATTTGTTGGCTGGAATAAATAAAACTATATATAAAATTATAGACAATATAACATCTCTCATTTTAATAAAAGAGGGGTTTATGTGCTCCTTTTATTAAAATAAAAACTGAAAAAAAAAAGAGAGAAAACGCTCCTTAAATAAACTGATAATTAGGAGGGGACACCAAGGGTACGACATGATATACAGTAATACAGGTCTTATTATAACGCTTTACTAAATTATGTCAGATGATGTTGTGGGGATTTTAATGGTACAGAAAGGGGTGACCCCTAGGCAAGCTTGTAAACTTGGTTAGTGGCTTAGTGCCCATCATGTATTATTATTATATTGGATCACATGCACATCACCACAGTTTAAAACGACTCATGTCTTATTTGGCGAGATCCTGATTCAATCCGATATAAAAATCTAAAAGGAAAAAGGTGTCCTTTTAAATAGAACAACTAAAAAAATGAAGAAAAAATAAAGATAATTAATCGGCATAAATAATTTGTTTTATTAGAGGAGGTGTGCTCGTGTGAACTGAGATAAAAAAAAAAAAAATTGAGAGGTCAAACTACCACAAACATTTTTTAAAAAAGAAGGAAGAAGACAAACTATCACCAACAATATATATCTTTACTTGACTTGTGGCTCCAATTTCATTTTTTTTTTCAAATAAAAATTGGAGGTCTAAGTTATTCACATATTTAATATCACATGAAATTCCTTATTCGAATTTTGAATTCACACAGATTTTAAATAAAATTACGGGAGGTTTTCTTCTTGTAAGTTATTCACGTTAATGCTTACGCGGATAATTTCGGAATTAATTCAGATCAAGTGCATATGAATTTTAACATAGATCGAACGGTTCCGATTAGACAACAATAGAGATTCAACCCCAACAAGCAAGCAATTTTCTATCCAAACTTCCTGATTTGGTTTGCAATTTCATGGTTGCTTTATTTATCTCGTGTAAAAAGACAAAAAGAAGAAGAAGAATTTTTATCGGTTGTTATCTTGATCTCTCATATTTTGGAAGTTATATAACTTTATCGTTTTCAAACTTAATACTAGTTGCCGTTGAGAGAAGAATTTTCATCGGTTGTTATCTTGATCGATCTCTCAGATTTTGAAATCCATGTACTTCATGAGTGATGCATGTACATGCAAAATTTCAAAAGTTTTGAATTCATTTACTACAAGGTCAAGCGATCAAATGAATAAATCTTTTATAAGTTGTTTTATATATTTTTTTTATATTTTTTTGACAACTTATAAAATAACTTATAAAATATTCATTCCTTTAACCGCTTGACCTTGTAGCAAATGAATTCGAAATTTTCAAAATGTTGCATGTACATGCATCACTCATGATGTACATGGATTTCAACGGTTTGAATTCTTCGTTTGAAGCCGATCCGATATATTTTTAGAGTTACGCTAACTAAACTTTATTAGTGAGCACATCACACTCTAATTTTGATCTTACAATGTCATCATAAAACTGCTGTTATTTCATGGGAATAACATGAATATGTTACCCTGATTCCTACCGTTTAAAATTTTTCATGCACAAATCTCAATAAAAGAAATTTTTATGCACAAATCTAAAAAAATCAACGATTGAAATCAGAATACCAGATTCTGTTATTTTCAAGAAATAACAAAATATTTTATTTCCTGCCATGATTATTTAAAAAAAAAAATCACTTGTTGGATTTTGGCGACCAATCTAGAGAATGAAGATACCAAAAAGGGAACCGTGACTGTTCTGATCACATATGTAAAAATGAAACAATCATACAAGTAACAAGTTGCTTTTTTTTTAATGAAGGTTGGAGGTCAATCATATGAGTTACTTAAAAAACTTTTTTTACTTTACCAATGTAAAAATCATTTTTATCACATAACTTTTGGGACCGTTTTTACTTCTTATTATTTAAAAAAAAAAAACACTACTGTTTGTATGGACACAGCTGCAAATGAATCCAACCAAATCGAACTTGCTCCAGTTTGAGTTTAGTTTGAATTAATTTCGATCTAAGTTTGGTTTGAATTAATTTTGAACCAAATTTTTTTTACAACAAAGAAGAGTGATTGAATTCGCCAAGAGCGAGATGTGAAAGTCGTCTAAGATTTCAGAAGTGAGAGCGAGAATTACAACTTACGAATTATGATTTATGGCTAGATGACCTTATGTTTTTACTTTTAAGTCATCAACGGAAATCAACGATTCAAGTTACTTTGAGATTTGAACTAGAATAGTTTGCGAACCTATTTCGAACGAACCAGATTCAGTTTGAATTTGATTTGAATTAATTTCGACCTATTTCGAATCAAACTCAAATTGAACCACGAACTAAGAATTTTTTTTGCAGCACTAGACACAGCTAGTTCGAGCCCGTAGCAGCTGAGAGGGTTTTCATCTCGATCTCGTGATAAAAAAATAAAAAAGAGTTTAACTTAATAAAAATATGGTGTGATTTTAGTTATTTTCAATGAAAATCTTCCAATTTATGTTGATTAAATCTGGACAGGAGTCATACAGAGCAGCTCGTGCTATAAATCTATATCACTATTTTTAAAAACAGTTAATCAAAACTGTTCAACATGATCTTAATATGATTTTACTTGGAGACCAAATTTGATATTTTTTTTAGATTTTTCAATTTTTTATATAGATAGAAATCACTCGATCTAAAGATTTTGAATCATCTGAAATTTCTACATGTATAACAAATTTGATCTTTAACTACATTTTTATATTGAGATATCGTTGAGTAATTCAAATCGACTATTTGGAATTAAAAAAAATATATGAATGTATAGCACATACTGCTATGTAATTATTATCATAATAAAACTCACTCATTTTTTTTTTTTTTTTAAAACTCCTTCAAAAACTTACTCATTTGGACAGTCCAATTTTGAATTTTAGATATGTTTTGATTGTACAAGTTAGGAACACCAAAAATCAGACTTTATCATCCTATATTGAAATCAGGCAAGTTAGAGACATCAAAAATCTGATTTTGTCATCCGATATTGAAATCAGGTAGCCATGTGATAAACTCGCTACATAGCACCGTTTGTTTTTTTTTCTGGTAGGCTGGCACTACCAATTAATTGAAAACATTCCATCATATATAATTTAATTTACTAGAAAGGCTGGAACAAATAACTTGGATCAATATTTTTCATATCGGACTTTTTGCAGCTGTAAGAAAAATTGAAATATTTATTTGTGTGTAATTGAAAAAAAATAAAAATGCCTTGAATATGAGTTTTTAATCTCGGATGAAAAATTACTTCTCAGTAAATATAGAAAATAATTGAATTCTTCTATTTTTGAAAAAAAATAAAGAAATTCGATGGTGTCCGATTTCAAATCTGGCACACTTCGAATTTTTTTTATTTATTTTTTCAAAAATGGAAGAATTTATATTTTTTTGTATTTATCTAGAAGTGACTTTTGAACCGGAATCAATAACTCAGAATTAAATTGTTCATAATTTTACATTAATATCAATAAACTAGTCTGCTTCATAAGTAGTGTGTTTACATACAAATTAAATTAATTACATTTTTATTCTTAAATTTTGTTGAACTAGTTGACTTAATACTAATTAAATAAATTTGAAGTTTTTAATTTTTTTTATATATAAACACATTACTTATGATATTAATCAGTTTGAACAATTTGAATTTATCAAGTGGATTTAAAAGATTTCAAAGACTGAAATCACTTAAGAAAGTGTCCAATTTGCGAAATATAACAAACTTGCAAAATTAAATTACCCTTGAAAAAAATATTTTGGCTACCTACCTACCAGCAGTCCAGCACAGGCAGAAAAACTTTTGTTTTGTTTTGTTTTATTGAAAGACCAAAACAAACAAACAAACAAACTAATGTAGAGTAGATTGAAAAGAAACAAGTGGGTACAAAAATGGTCCCAGTCAGCAGTCACTGAATGAATTATAGCCTTTTGAACTCCAGTTATGACCCACCATACATTATGCGGAGAGCAACTGATTTAGAGCTCCAATCAAATTCATACAGATCGATAGATTGTCAGAATGTCAGTATATTATTATTTTTTAATTTATGTAATTCATAAATTGTATTAATTTTCAAGCTTTGAGTTATTTAACAGTAATGTATTTATCTCTCCTGTCACGTGTCACGTCTGTCGATCTCTTCTCCAGTTCTCCTTCATATTAATAAACCGGGCTCATGTGTTTTTATATATATTTCTTTCTTCAAACAAATAATATTATTCCTATGCTTTAAGGAAGCTCTTAAAATAATATTATTCCTTAGGTGTTTATATATAGAGAGAAATTCCTGCATAAAATATTATATTATTTTTAATGTACATGTCTTTATTCTTTCAAAACGTTGATATTTATTTATGTATAAAACTTGCCGACTGCAACAATCTTCACAAAAAATTTCTGATACAAAATATTTAACATTTTATTAACAAATATTTTTCTTTTCAGTATGAAATCCAGAAATAATTGCAACTTTAGAGCATCTCCATTTCTAAAATTGCAAAACATTACCTCATAAATTTAATATTTTTTGTCCCGTCATTAACTTTATAGCATCTCCATTTCTTAATGCAAAAAAAAAAAAAATCTTAATTTCAAATTATGACCGAGTATTTCCAGAGAGTGGAAAAGTTTTTATATAGGCCATATGTCTGATCAGGTAAATTTTATAACGACATATGATGATAATATTATTTTTTTGATATCAAATTAAAAATAAAATAAAATTTAAGCCATTTTCTCTATATTATATAGGTGATTATGTACTAGATTTGATACAATTTGAGAATTATTTGATTACAGATCAAGTATATTTAACAACGGATCATTTATTTTTCATTTGCATCAATTTTGATAGATATTGTATCTAAATTATAAATAATATATCCAATATTATATATATATTTTGCGGAAAATATAGGTATTAGCTCTTATATTTTTCTTATGTTGACAGCAAATATTTGTGGGTCCTTCAAATGAAATAGTTCCAGTGGCAGTGTTGTTAAAATCATTCTCTTTTAATTATAAAGCGATATTTAAGGCTGTGCTGGACCGTTAGAGATATACTTATTTAGCATTGATTTTGTTTTCCCATGATACTCCTTAATTGTTCATGGTTTCTAGTACAGTATTGGTGGTTCTTAGTTCAAATAAATGCATCATTAATACATCTCGTTCAAATAAATGCATCATTTATATCTAGGTCCCATATATATCTTCAGGGCCTCAGGGGGGCATCCTTGGCTGGTCCCTTTGTAACTTTATTAAAAAAAAATTCTACGTTAATTTTATTTTACTTCTTATAGTAAAATTCTCGCCAAATCAAATTATTTGTAATTTTAGCTATTCCGTAAATTATTTAGGTAAATTTATAGAACACAATGATTACTCGATATTTGCTGATTGGTCATATTAATTGTGTACTCTCAACTTGTACTCTGTTCACAGAAATTTTTGTTCATTTGTTTTGAATTCAAACAGGAAGAAAAGGCTGTAAATAATTAGACCTCAACGGCATTTGGGGTTGTTAATTTATGTACAAGTATGTGTTTTCACATATTCACTCATATATGGAGACAAAATATATAACATAGGATGAGATTGAACTTTTAGATAGTGTATGACTGTGTAATTATTTTATGCGCAAGTATTTTTTTGTTTTATAATTTTTCTGGAAAAAAATGACAAAAAATAAGCATATGATGTCTTTTTATTTTGTCTAGATTGCGACTCTAATTTACACCGAAACTTGTACCTTAAAGTCTAAAAATGTGGACTTTTCGTTTAAATATCGTTAGAATGTGGTACTGATATGCTTTGTTTCTTATTTTGCAGGAAATAGGCGAAATTCTAGATCTGACAACTCTCTATACGGCCCGTATAGGTTTACATACGGTCCGTACAAGATCAGCCCAACCACACAGAAGGTTCCACAACAAGAGGCAACAATTCTCCGAGGCAAGGACAAGTATACGGTCCGTATAGGATTCTATACGGACCGTACAAGCTATTTCGGAAACCTAGGCTGGAATTGGAAATAGAGACAGCTGGGGAGGCCGAAAAGGAAAACTTTTATTTCACGATTTCGGGCATTAAGGCCGACAATTCCAGATTTGAGAAGGATCTTTTGCTCATTTTTGGTGCTTGGGAGACAATAAAGAACTTGGAGAAGAAGAAGAGAAGTTCTTACAACGGATCTTCACTATTTTTCATAGTTTTACCATGAACTCTTTTATTACTATTGTTTTGTGTTGTTTTATGAATATGCTTTGCTAAACTTTCAGTTTCTAGGGTTAAGATGTAGTTTCTAATTTAGTTTTGCTTGCATGTTACTTGGATCATGTGTTGAATATTGTGTTTTTACTTTGTTGAGTAGTATTTTGATTGCTTTGTTTGTGCTTGCTTGAATTTGATTAGTCATCCTGTTAGATGAATGCGCACGTCTAATTGTTAGGAGCCAAGTCTATGATATTCAATCCAACCGAATAAAGTACATGAAGTAGGTTTGTGACCCGAAAGGTGAAACTTTCCTCGAGACAAAAGTCCTTGGATACTTTTAGTAAACCAACAAGTAACTTAGATAAATTAGTCCAAAAAGCGAAAGTTGAGGGTTAACGCATCTAAGAGGGGAATAGTTGAGTCCGGCAATCGGGTTTTAAGCCAAAATTGCGACAGCTGAGGTAAGAAACTTAGATCTGGTCGATGGAAACTCTAGACATTAGTATTAACACAGAAACAGTAACTGCAGCATTAACGTGGTGGTCCATACAGACCATATAGGGTTCTGTACGGGCCGTATACCTCGGGGCTAAAACAGAAATGAAATCTGAAACTCTGCAAACACTTTTTATTAATTGAAAACAATTTTTAATCTTCTTTTACTGTTTTTAATATTGTTATTGATCAGTAGTTTGATAGAAACAACCACCAAACAACTTTTTTCACTTCTAGAATTCTAGTTAATTTAAGTGAAATCCGGTTATTTTCTTACTGTTCCTGTGGATACGATACCCGACTATACCAACGGTAGGACTGTGCACTTGCAGTCTTAACCAGAGGTAGACTCGAGTTTAAAAGGTACAGCTTGCTATACTGAAACTTAGGAGTACAATTTTCTATGCGAACAAGTTTTTGGTGCTGTTGCAGGAGACGGCAACTAAATTTGCTAGACTTTTTCTTATTTTTACTTGATTCTAGATTTTAATTTTTACTTTTCTTTTTCCATCTTTTCAGGAACATACTGGAAGATTTACAGCCCAAGAATCACTACAATCTCAGAAGTAAGGGGCAAACTTCCACCACAGTTGTTCCAGCACCATCACATCTGTCACCTCTGCGTACGGCCCGTACATGCCGACAACAGAGGCCAGACAGAGACAGAACTAGGCACCATGAGTCAGAACGGAGATGATCCACCCATCGATCTCGGACGATGAAGATTTTGTGCCAAGGACATTGCGAGAATTCAATGTCCGAAGAGCTGGAAATGTTAGAGGAGCAATCAGACTACCAACGATTGCCGGCAATCAGACTACCAAGGATTCTCAGACGCTTGCTGTATTGAAACTTAAAAGTACTTTTTTCTGTGCGAACAACATAATTTGAAATAAAAAAAAAAAATGAGTTAGCAATAGACAAAGCCTAGAGGTCATGTGGCTCCGCCAATATATTCGCTCAGTCTATCAAATAAATTCATGTAAATGCCTACTCTAAATTTAAATTAAAAGAACCCGTTAAAAAATAAAATCAAAATGTTAAGATGGTTGAATAATGTGCGATTGAGTGGCCTCCGCTCAAATGTACCTGGGGTCCTGGGCCAACAATCAGAAAGTTCCATAGAGGAATCGAATAAAATGCATTTTGCCCCCTATATCTAGAGTTGTATTTTCTTAAAAAAAAATAAGGGTCATGTTGATATTTCATTAATGATTTGGTGACAAAGTTTCAGAGTTGTTGTATTTGCAAGTAGAGAACGGAGTGGGTCTTGATGTCCATCGGACTTTCAACGAGCTACATCATTGTCCAATCTATTTTAAGATCTGTGCGCATAAAAATCAAAGCTAATGAGCACAAAATTAAAGCACTTTGCACGAATCTTAAAGTATATTGAACGGTGGTTGAACCCGTCGAATCAAAGTAGGTCCGATGCCCATCAAACCTACTCTCAAGTCTTGCAAGTAAACTCCTTACTTATAGATAGATAAAACTAGTCACATCGTGACCAATTATGTCACGTGATGTTACGTAATGTGACTCATGTGTTGTGCGATATGATCATTCACACGACGTGACTGTCATCTACCATTTTAGTCACGTCACATTATACCATATCACATGAACATAATCTTTTCAATATTAATTTTTAATTATAATTTATTTTGTAACAGTTTTTTTTAATTTATTTTCTTGATATATTTTGTTATTATTTTGTTTGAACTAACTTAAACTTGAAAACAATAATTAAACGCAATCAATCATATCATGTCACATTATCGATCCAACAAATTTTTATTTGAAAATAATAATTAAACGCCGTAATCACATGTGACGCGACTATTTATGTGACTTGATTGTCCTTTACTATTTTAGTCATGTTACGTGTTAATCTTGTTACATCATCAACTCATGACCGAACTAATAGTGTTAAAAGATTGAGATCGAGCCGTTAATTTCATCATTGGGATTCCAATCCGATGGCTTCTATATAGATAAAAAATATATAGATTAAAGAGCCACTTAATTAATTAGTAGACATAAACTGAGCCCGTTATCATTTTCCTTCTCTTAATTTGTTTTTTAAACAGACAGAGACACCATAATCTTTTCTCATACGACTTTTCTGTAAGCACGATCTTTTCTTTGTAGTGACTGATGTCGTTTGTTTAAAGCTAGATCCAATTAACATTCATTTATAATTGCCATTTTGTCAAACGAATCATATTAAAAAAAAGGTCATTTCAGTGGTGCAGTAACACTTTTCTTTGACATTTTTCTAAAGATGGTAATCACTTGACGCTCTTTATTTTAATCATCTCGAATTTTTTTAAAAATTAAAGTTTAATTTGAAATTCAACATATATCTATGTCAATGTAAAATGACGAAATTTAATGTATGTTTTAGCGAGTAACTTTAATTTGAACTATCCTTGATGTATAATTAAACAATATTTAAATTTCATGCAACTTGATGTTAAACTATTCATATATATTCAACAATATTTATTTTACAATTTTAAATTTTTTTTGAATTATTTGAAAAACAATTGTCAAAATTGTCAGTGATCCATCCTCTTTACAAAAATGATTTACCATTAAACACTCGTATGTACCGTTTTGAAATGAAACATTTATGATGTATTTTTTTCAAAGGAGCCCTTTGATAACGAGACATATAGCCTTCTTTTTACATAAATAAACAACAGTTTCATTTTAGATAAACAATTTAATGTTATATTTGACTATTATATAAATTGTTCCATTACTAAGAACTTTTTAGTACTAGAAATTGTTACAACTTTTAACTTTAACATTTTTAAAAAATAATGTAAATAAGGAATTCAAACAATCGTTCTTATGACAATTCTCACTTTTTTATCAAAAAAAAAAAAAATGTGATGTGATATATGTATTGGTAGACAAATCTTCAATAAAATTCTTGGTCGTATTTGCACCATGTAACTTTTGTGGAAAGTATCGCCTAACCAAATTAAGTATCCAATATCTTGCTTAATAAGCACTAATTACATATCTTTAAAAGGGGATGATTTAGGGTGAAGATTTTAATAGAATAGTTTTGACTTCATACAGATCTCAGACTATAGAATCAAAAGAGCAATGCATGTGGTTTGTGCGCTGTATCAAGTAAAAACTTCTCTGCTAACATCTTTACCCATGATTTAGCCACACATCCCGGTGCAGTAAAATTATAAAGACTAATGCATGTTTAAATATTTCACCGAAAGCATGACAGTGATGGCATGTACATATGAGCAAGAAGTAATTAAAACTTGAGTAGGTTAAAATGCACCATCATGCTTCATATTATTTTCTCTGTTATCAAAGTCCAAATAATCGATCCAAATTGTTTAGCATGATCTTTACATTAAATTGTGCATGGAGACCAAATTTAATTTTTTTTAGAATTTGTTTACTATTTTTTTAAATAAGTACAAATCATTGGATTTCAAAAAATTCTAGACCATTCAAAATAGTAATTTTGTACCTATTTAAAAAATACTAAAAATATTCCAAAAAATATAAAATTTGGTCTCCAAACATATTTTAATATGAAGATCATTTTGAGTAGCTCAGATTGACTGTTCGGACATTAAGAATTGAGAAAATTATTTGAAGCATTATTGGAACATAAAACTAGTGGTGCATTTCAACCATACTCTTTAAACTTGTGGGAAATGCAATTTTGTCACCGTCGGTGTTTCATAAAGGCAATTAAAATATTGGATACTCATATTTTTTTTTAATAAAGATAACAGAAAAAGTGATTATAACAAGTAAAACAACATATCTGGTATTTAGGCAAACATGCTCCTAGGCAAATTCAAGAGCGAACATATGGATACTCTAAACCCTAGACCGCTCTCATGATTTTTGTTGTTGTTGTTAATTGTTGTAAAATAATGTGTATTTGGTCATCTTACATTAATATTTTTCTAGTAAATTGAAGTACCCATAATTTCATAATCCTTGATATCAATATGACATCCTATTTTTTTTTTTCCCTTTTGTTTTTGGTGACTCATGACTTGATTTCACCATTTTGTTTAAGGTCACTTGATTTCACCATTACCGGCTGAACTTGTACTTTGCAAAATGTTGAAAAATAGAATTTAGGATCTCAGACTTATAATCATCATAGATTTAGAATTAGAGGGCTAAGATTATATCAAGATTTATAATCATCATAGATCTAGAATTAGAGAGCTAAGATCATATCAAGGAGTTAGGGGTCTCCTTTCATATATTGAAGAATAGGTAGGTTGTACGTTTGTACTAGGTACCAAAGGTACAAATGGTAACATAATCTGTAATATATATAGGAGTAGAAAATTGATTTCTCTCTTTAGAAACTAAAAAAAAAGCACAAAATTATGTACATGTTTATTAACACAATACAACTCTCATAATGCAACACTAGTTAAAATTATAAAATGGCATTAAATCCCCACTCTGATACTACAAAATGCAAATTCATAGCTGTTTATTGTAGTGCCATATTTATTTCTATTAAAAATATCACCGTCCCATGAGTATCATACAAAATTATGCAATTGTGTTTCGTTTAATTTAATCTATCACCGACACACTGATACCTATATATTCAAAGTAAAAGACATATATATTAAAATTATATATAGTCCCGTACATCGTTTTTGTGATTATCTATATCTCCATATTATTCTGGATCGATCCAAAATTCAAGATCTCTGGGTGCTGAGTCATACAAAGAAACGAAATAAAAATTGAAGAATAAGTTCCAAGAGATTTACTAGAATTTGTGTACTTTGCGTTCAAGTTATAAGAAATTAATTAGAGATTTGTACTCTTTGGGTTTCCTTTTGATATTGATTAAATTGTCCTTTTGTACTTTAGTTTTGGTTGCTATGATTAAATGGTAGGTGTTTATTGTTTAAGCGATGACTCATATAAAATCATCATTAAAAAATAATATGTATCCAAACTTAGAATCTGCTTAAACTGGATCATATGAACACTTCATTAAAAATGCCAAGATCAAATAACTATCAAGAATAAAATAAACAGTATGATATTGTAGACTTGTGGTGCGACATTGATTGAGCTGTCCATTCTATTTTTTCCTTCAAAATTTATGTGTCATGGTCGAATGGTTTGGTGACAACACATCGATTGATTTTTTTTTTTTTTTTTTAAATCTCATTTGTCGTAAAAAGGGAACTCATACTGAATAGAGATAAAAGTCAAATCCAAAAACGATTTCCTTTGTTCAATTGATCTTCCTTTTTGTCCCTTTTGTTGATGGTGAAGATATCTTATCCTTAAGCTGAGGTTAATCAAATTGCACATCAGCAGCAAGTGCAGAGAAACTGCGAAAGAAGTTCTAATCTTGTTCTCTGTTACTTGAAAATGTTGGAATAGTTATTATTCGAAAGTGTGAATAGAAAAAAAAAATATTATCATCAACACAGTTCCGAAATGATAAAATTGACATCACTTATTTTATCTCTACGTTGTGATAATTCATTTGAGACCTCACTTATCTATCTTTTCTCTTAATAAGCACCTTGTTAACACTATTATTTATCAGTTACAGCTATTCACTATTCCAAATATAGAATTCAAATAATATTTTTACTATTCCGAATAGCACTATTTTCACACTATTATGAAAAATCACTATTTTTTTTTACTATTCTTATCTACTATTCTAAATAGTAGCTATTCTAGCTATTTTGGAGTGCATCCAAACCTACCCGACATCTACAACTGTTTGGCAATTAATATATACAATCCGGACCATCATGCTATAAATGGACGTCCCTGATCTCTACGAATCGTCCAATTATTTCTATAATATAGCAGATGATCCGAATGCTTAATTTGAGGTGTAGGTTGTATCTTATAATTAATCAGACAGGTTGGCTAACTGCCAACAAATAGCCATCACCATAAAGATTAATCAAAAAAAAAAATCACCATAAAGATCTGAAAAGATGGGCTGATTTATGACCAATGGAGCACGCTGTTGGTAACAGGTAAGTGGTAACTGACGGGTAATTATATTTGGAAATATGGGCTACACGGCCCGTTTATAAAGATTCATTATACTATTGGTATCCGACCTCCGCTGCTCTTCGAATAGAAGAGCAGGATTCTGTTATTCTAAATCTAATCGTTGAACTTTTATATGTACAAATTTTAACACAGATAAATAGTTAGATTTGGAATAGGACCTGCTCTTTAGAGAGATTGGTGACATAATAATACTAGGCATTATTAAGAAAAGTTAAAAAAAAGTTACTATTGAGGTTTTATCACGTCCGATTTTTAAAAATTTAAATATTTTTAAATTCAAACTCAAATGTCAACAAAAGTATACATATAAAAATTACGGTATTTAAACTTTATTTTTTTGACATGCAAAACTTTCTGAAATTAAAATGCTGTAATTTTAAAATTGAAACTTTGGGTTTTATGGGACGTTGATTTGTTTTTTTTAGTTTTTAGTTACGATTAAAATGAAATTAAAATGTTGTAACATATGCATTAAAGAAATTAATATAGATTAATTATCACAGTTTTATTTTGTTACTTTAATTTAAATTTTATTGTTATTTTAGATGTGAAAGGTGGAGTCCTAAAAAAAAAAAAAAAAGATTCTTCCATTATTATTGTTTTGTAAAAGAGAGGCATAAGGAGTACCACCTAAAAATACATTATTTTAAGGAAATACTAATCCTCGCATTTTTTTAACAATACATATTTTTTTGGAATAATTTTCTTATAAAAAATGCATGCAATAGTTTACAATTAGCTCTTAAAATATTTTTTCTGTTTGCGACTCGTACATAATTCACCACTATATTAAGAGTTACTGCGTTATAATAGTCACACTGACACACAGTCACTCCACATGACCGACATGCGAAACTCAGTAATTATCATGAATGAAACACTGACAATCTTATTTTCACCTGAAAGCCTCTGTCATGTCAGTATTTTTCCAAAAAGAAAATCTTATGGATTTTTTATAACATCCATCACGTCAACAAACCTTTTATCCGTTCCAAAATAATTAATTTCATGCAAAGAAAAACTAATAACAGGGTGATAAGACAATCTTTGTGTCAATTGGATATATCTATTTTCTAATGTCGAAAGTGGGATCAACACCTCGTTAGTATCTTAATAGAAAATAAATTTTATTTAAAATAGAATTTCTTGTTCAGAATTAGTGATTAGCTATGTAATTCGCTCCTTTTGAAGAATTTGACGTACAACTGGGTCTAAGCTTTTACTGCTGTTACAATGGCATTACATGCAAAAATCAACACCATGTACGTACTACAATGAAATTCAAATTGGGGAGAAAAAGATTTGCTGTCTTATTAATAAAATTTCGGCTTTTGTGCACCCAAGAAAAACCCAAAACCCGTCCTGCCATATCAAAGGTTGTTGAAATGTTAACGGGGCAAATGGATGCTGATGGGGTTATAACAAAACCTGGTCCCAGTTCAATAAAACTGAGCAGAAGAAGTGTATTTTCTCAATTTGAGTGACATCACAATTCAGGTGGCGCTGTAAATGTTGCGCATTCGCCATTTCGATAGAACAGCTGAATGAATGTTGAAATGACATTTGTTGTTATTTTTTTTTCTTCTTTGTTAAATCGTGTTTCGCTTTTACAAAGCAATTGATGCAAATTTCATTCGTTTGTTTTGAAATCAATTCTACATTATAATATAAGCGTCATGCTACCTGCATATCTATTGTTGTTTGATTGATTTCCAACAGATGTGGTTCTCATAACATAAATTTAGCAAATCCAAATTACAATTGACTATACATCAGCTCAGAAATTAATGTTATTTAGGAATGCCACAAAAAATTTCTAACAATTTACATAATATGATCAGTTCTCTCCAAAATTTATCAACCAAATTAACAAAAAAATAAAAAGCGAGAACTGTAAAATCTCAAAATATCACCTGTATCCTGCAAAACATGAAATCATGGATAAATCTACAAAACAACCACAGAATATCATACAGGCCCTTGCAAAACTGGCAGCTGTTCTCCTGATTTCTGTAAATGGAGAAAATGAAGCTCAAGTGCTTATCCAACAACCCCTTCCCTTCCCTTCCTTCAAACTTGGGATGCGGCCCAAGTTCACACCATACCATTACCATTATATTAATATTACATTAAATTTAAAAGCGCTGTTAAATTTTAAAAATAATTTTCCCTTGAAAAAAAGTAAGTGGCATTTTAGCGATCAACTACAGTGCTAGCAGTCCTCTGATATTTTGGTGGTTTCATGGGGCTATTCATTAAGTTTCAACTTTTGCCAGGACATACATGATATATTGAGGTTTTTCCAGGTTGCACATTATCCCAAAACAAAAAAAACTATCGCCAGCTTCGTGATGTCCTATTCATATCCATTAGTTGTGTAAGCGAGACTGCACTCCATATTCCATCTTTTGCCTGGGCATAGAGAAGCCTCCTACTCGAGTCCATATAAATACCAACTGTACCAAAATCATACAACTGGTACCCATTATAGAACTTACCAACCCTTGGCATGAATGGTATGCCCTGCTCTGATGCATATGCCTGTATTGTCTCTTTAAAACTCAAATCTGGTATGTTAGTACCAGTACCAGCCTGTTGCATTGTCTCCATTTGCCTTCTTTCAGCCGCACGCTGGTAGCTCACATTCTCATTTGTAATGGGTTGCACCAGCTCAATTCCATCAACGGCTCGGTTCATCATGTCCAGACCAGTACTCATCAAGACTCTAATTCTTTCATTAGCTAACAACTCTTCTGGGAATATAGTTTGACACAATTCTAAGAGTAAATAACACAAGACTCCCACAATCCTCCCTCCCTTTCTTTATTTCATAGAAAAATAGTATTACACGACTTAGTTATGCATGGCTGCCCATCTACCCTATTTATCAGTATTGAGAAATATTTTAGTACAGTCAATCAAATCAATTACAATTGCTAGATATAGAATCACTATTCTAACTTTTAAAAGAAAATATAATTACACACTGCATATGGAAGAATACACCGGGTGCACATAGATTCTTTCCTCTTCAGATTTCTTCTTTTCCTTCTTTGACTTGATACAGATCCTAGCATATCAGCTTGTAATTCCAACACTCCCCCTCAAGCGGATATGTAGATATTTGTCATCCCAAGTTTGTCCAGGAACTCGTTGAACACTTTACTTGACACAGCTTTAGTTAACATGTCTGCTAACTGCTCCCCTGATCTTACAAATGGAATCTCAATTATTTTTGAATCAACCTTTTCTCTGATGAAATGTCGGTCTACTTCAATATGTTTCGTTCTGTCATGTTGCACCGGATTATGAGCAATATCTATTGCGGCTTTATTGTCACAGAACAATTTCATTTCACTGGTAGGCTCAAATCCTAGTTCAGTGAGTATTCTTCTGATCCACAGTAGTTCGCAAATACCTTTGACCATTCCTCTGAATTCGGCCTCGGCGCTTGACAGTGCTACAACATTTTGCTTTTTACTCCTCCAGGTGACCAAATTTCCTCCCACAAATGAGAAGTACCCTGCAGTCGACTTCCGGTCATCCACACATCCTGTCCAATCGGCATCAGTATAGCCAGTCACATCGAGATGTCCATTTTTTCGGAATATTAGTCCTCTTCCAGGGACGCCCTTTAAGTATTTCAAAATCCTCATCACTGCCTCCATGTGCTCTTCACTAGGCGAGTGCATAAATTGACTAACAATACTTACTGCATAAGCTATGTCAGGTCGAGTATGAGATAAATAAATCAATTTTCCGACCAGTCGTTGGTATCTCTCTTTGTTAGTTGGGACTTGTTTTTCACTGTTTTCAAATTTTTGATTCTGAACCATAGGGGTATCAACCGGCTTACATTCAAGCATTTCAACTTCAACAAGTAAATCCAGAACATATTTTCTTTGAGACAGACAGATGTTGTTTTTGTTTCTTGCTACTTCAATTCCCAAAAAATATTTCAGCCCGCCTAAATTTTTCATCTCAAATTCTCTTGACAACCCTTCTTCAAGCTTCTGGATTTCCTCATGATTATCTCCAATAATAATCATATCGTCCACATATATAATTAAAATAGAGATTTTACCTTGGTCAGATTTGTAGAAGAGTGTATGATCTGAGTTACTTTGGTGGTACCCGTATCCCTTCATCGCGCTACAAAATCTTCCAAACCAAGCCGTAGGAGATTGTTTGAGGCCGTACAGACACACCTTCTTTTCTCCTCCACTACATTGATATCCTGGTGGGATGTCCATGTAAATTTCTTCTTTGAGATCACCGTGTAAGAAAGCATTCTTTATATCGAATTGGTGAAGCGGCCAATCAAAATTCACTGCAAGAGACAACAAAACTCGTACAGTATTTAGTTTTGCGACAGGTGAAAATGTTTGCTGAAAATCTATTCCGTAGGTTTGAGTGTACCATTTTGCCACAAGACGGGCCTTGTATCTTTCAATCTCCCCCTCTGCATTACAATTGAATACACCCACTTACATTCTACAGTTTTCTTTCGTTCAGGAAGGTCAACTAATTTCCAAGTGTGAGTTTTTTCAAGGGCATCCATTTCAGATTTCATAGTGTCTACCCATTTCTTATCTTGTACAGCCTCTTCCACTCTATTTGGTACAGGGATTGAAGATATTTGGTGTACAAAAGTTTTTAATTGGTTAGACAGATGTTTAGCAGTTGCACAATTTGTAATTGGATATTTTACCCTTTTGCTTGTTCCATCTTTAGGAATGTAGCGATTTGGAGGAATGCCCCTGTTGGTTCTAGTTGGTAATTTAAACAAAGATTTAGAATATTGATTCAGAGAACTTACCTTGGGAGAAGATGGGTCCTGTGGTTGCGAGTTAGATTGTATTACTTCTTCATTTTCAATCAACACGTTAAGCCCTGTTTCACCTTCTTGGGCTGGTGTTTCGGCATTACCAGGTTCAGTCCAATCTAATTCCAGCAGGTCATTAGCATAGGTCGGGTTAGAATTGTGCACAACATGGTTCGGGTTTGAGTGAGTAGCAAGATTTGGGCCAGAGACATCATTTTCTTGGCCCGAGTTTTCAACTAAGTCATGGACAGATTTTTCAAAATTTTGAGGGCCCGAATTATTTTCTTGGGCCGACTTTTCTTGTTCACTGTTATTATTCGGACTCCAATAATTATTGAGACAACCTTGTTCAGGTTCCCATCCTGAGTTTGTCTCCCCCTGAACATGAACATGGGGTTGTAGGAAATATGGTTGAGTTTCAAGGAAGTCCACATCCATCGTTGTATAAAATTTTCTATTTTTCGGGTTGTAGCACTTATAGCCTTTCTGATGTGATCCAAACCCTAAAAACACGCATTTTTCTGCACTTGGTTCGACCTTTGATCGATAGATTTTTTGGACATGTACATATGCAATACATCTAAATATTTTGGGAGCAATATTTAAATAAGAGGGTATGTTAATGTGGTTGGCTAAAGTTTGCAATGGTGTTTTGAAATCAATTGCTTTGGATGAAATTCTATTCATTAAGTATACAGCAGTAGTGACTGCATTATTCCAAAATACAGATGGGACATGGTTTTCAAACAGTAGAGACCTTGCCATTTCAAGAACTTGTCTGTTTTTTCGCTCTACAATCTCATTTTGCTGTGGTGTCCCTACGCATGATGTTTCATGAATAATTCATTTTTCACAAAAATATGACTGTAGATTACGATTTACAAACTCTCTTCCATTATCGCTTCTAACTACTTTTATTTCCTTCCCAAATTGTGTTTTAACCATTGTATAAAACATTTTAAAAACATTCGGTACCTCGTCTTTAGTTTTGAGTAAATAAAGCCATGTCATTGTAGTGCAATCGTTGGTAAAGAGGACAAACCATTTATTTCCAGATTTAGACACAATCGGGGATGGACCAACTAAATCAAATGGATTAAAACATTTGTTGGTACTAGAATGGTAAGTAGATCTATAGCTTTTAGCCTTAATATAGGTTTCACACACAAATTTCTTATCTTCTACACCCAAAAATAAGTTAGGTAGTAACTTTCTCATGTGCCCGAAAGACGGATGTCCAAGTCTTTTATGCCATAACCAGATTGTTGATTTTGAGTCCAAGAGATTATTTCTAGTTGAGTATGCATTTTCCAGATTCGAGTAGTCCAAGTAATACAATCCTTCTCTTTTAAAACCACGCCCAATAATCTCCCCTGTTAAGAGATCCTGAAAAATACAAAAATCCAGCTACATTAGGACTGCACATGTTATAATCTAGATTTTTGATTTGATTAATTAGACTAATAATTAAATTTTTATGACTAATTAAACGTTTCAATTATAATTAAGGAAAATTAGAATGTAATTAATTAGATAAGCAATTAGATGATATGAAAATGTTATTTAGACTAAAATAAAACTTGCAAATTTTTAAAATTTAATTAAAACATGCAATTAGATTTTTTTTTTCGTAAGTTCGAAGTTTGTGACTTTAGGAATTTAGAAAATTTGTACTAAAGGTTTTAATTTCAATTTGACTATTAAAGATTAAATAAATTTTCACAAATGAACTCGTAATTAAAATTTCACGACAATTCGAAGAATTCGGTTCGACCTAGAACGCAAAAGTCCCGTCAAAATTAACCGGATTTAAATAAATACAAACCAATTGTTAATCTCATGTTAAGGTCTGCACGGATCTTAAAGCACCAGTTCTTTAAAACCCTCCCCCTTCCCTTTCTCTCTTTTTCTTTCTCCCGTCTCCCCCTCCTTTCTTTCTCTGTGCCCAGGCCCTACCCCCTTTCTCTCCTTCTTCCTGGAGAAGAGAGCGGGGAGAATCCCGCGCTCGATTTTTCTCGCTATTGGTCGCATTTTTCGCCGCTATCCCATCTCTTGTCAGGAGAGGCTCGTACTTGCGACGACCCCGTTGCCCTCTCCCACCTACTCCTACGACCTTGCTCGCTGTCCCCTCGGTTTACTTGCTCTCGTTAGGCCATATAGGGGCCTTGTGCCTTCTTTGAGAGGTTGGCTTTTCATTTCTTTCACTCATGTGTTGAGATCTCTCTCCTGCTTCCTCTTTTCTGTTTTTCTCTTTGGCTTGCGATCTCAAAACCCTAGGGTTGGGGATTTTCTTCCTTGTGCTTGCGATTGTTCCTTGTTGCCTGTCTGTGATGAGCCTGGTGCTTGGCGGTGTCATTCTGGTGTGGTATCGTTTCTGGTGTGCCGTTTCTGGTGCTGTGATCGTTGATCTTCCCTTTCCTTTTTCTGGTAAGGGATTTGGAACCCCCTTTGTTTTTCCGCTTTGGTTGCTGTGATGCTTGTGGTGTGATTTGTTGCTTGTTGTTTTACTTGTACCAGTCGGTGTGGGCGGTTGTGCTTGCTGGTGCTTGTTTCTTGTGTGTTGTGATGGTGCTGTGTTGTTTTTGGTTTTACTGGTACCGGTGCTGGTACCAGTCAGAGATCTGCTGTTTGGGGATTTTCCTATGTGTGCCTGGGTTCTGACTTGTGCTGGTTGTGTGATTGTTGTGATTGCTTTCGGTTGTTGTGGTAGCGTAATGCTGGTACTAGTTGGTACCAGCCCAGTGACACCGCTGGTACCAGTTGTGTATGGTTCTGTGATTTTTACCAGACAAGGACCATATTGAAAATAATTATAAGTTGGGGCTGATTTTGTAAAATTCCAGTCTTTATGCGAAATTAAATTCTTGAGGCGCTAAAATGCATAAAAATATTGAAAATAAATGAGGCTTCGGCCTCTTTGCTGTTGGGTTGCGAAAGTTGAAATAAAATAGGCCTCTTGGGCCTTTACTTTTAGGCTTGGCTGAATTTCAAATAAAAATGAATAACAAAAGGAAAAGAAAGAAAATTATGGAATTTGGAAATTTTCCAAAACAAGCATAATCGTTGGATAAAAACACGGCTTGTAAAATTTAGGCTTTATAAGAAATCGAATAAAAATCGGATGCTTATGTAAACCTAAATTAGCTCGGGAAATGATTAAAAAAGTCCAGGTCATCGTTGCCTCGATAAATAGCTCATAACATAACTTGAGCATATGATCGCCCGATAATGGACACTATATGATCCCGAAACAAACTATAAACAAAACACCCGACGCATTAAATAAATTAGAATTTTATAACAAGTTTTAAATATAAAACCTTTTTAAATATTTTGTTGTTGAATCTTAAACGTAATTTCGTTGCGAACTAATAAGGAAAATTAATTAGCAACGAAAAGTATTATTTTATACTTAGATTCGACACGACGAAATAATGGTAGAATTAGAATAGTATAAAATAAGGAATTGCGCGACTTAGTTAGAAACAATTAAACATTACCACCCGACTCGTAGTTAAATAGAATAACTTGATTATGTGTTTTAAAATAAAAATATAAATATGAGTATGCAGTTAAATTAATTAACGAGACTTATTGTTATTTTATATAACGTATTAACAATATACATAGTGCAACAATGCACGTTTTTCTCGAATAAGAACGTTGAATAATATTTAGTACCCCGAATTCAAAGATTTGTAAATAGAAGTTCTCGATGTACTTTGATTAATAAAAACAATCTTATTTTTGACAAACGAACTACTCTTATTTTTGTAATAAAATATCGTAGGGGACGACATAACTATCATACAAACTTTTCGACGAAATAAATTATTTAGAGCAACCTATCTCGCAAATTCTTTAGATAATAACTACTGATCGTAAATACAATTTAAACTTGATGAATTGCTAATTAATTAGGACAATTAATTAATAACGTAAAAATCTATGATTATTATAGTAACTTTAAAGTAATAAATTTGTTTTAAACTAAAATATAAATAAAACATTAAATTATTTAAGAATAATTTAGTTACAAATCTTAATTTAAAATTTTAGTTTAAATAAATGATCACTGATTAGAATAAAATTTACGAAGTTATTCCAAAATCTAAATTATAAGTTGTTATTAATTAGTATAATTAATTAACAACGTACTTTTATTTCTATATATGTAGTTGAAAATAATTTCAAATTTATTGTTAGTCAAAGTAATTAAATTACTAATCATAGATGTATTTTTATACATTGAAATACGCCTAATTATCGTACTAACTAAGATGGTGGACAACCAACGTACATTTACATTATACGTATTAAAAATATATTTTTATTTGATCATTAATTAAATAATGTGTCTTAATCATATAATTATTATAGTAAACGTAATTATCATAGAAATTAGCACAACTAATAAAAAAAAATGTATTTCTAGTTGTTATACATATTATAATAGATAGATAATTAAATAGCAGATATTTTTATCGAATGAGTACTTAATAGACTTAACTAGTGTTGCAATAATTTCAAACTCGAATCAGATCAGTCGGATCTTTACATTATGATTTAATTTAATTATTAAACATAATCTATAATTAAGGTGGTTTGAAAGATGTTCATAATAAATACTATAGTGAATGATGTAGTTATGTTACGAATATTTCAATGAAATAAATTACGTAAAACAATTTATCTTCAAATTAAAATATTATAAATACCATATATTTTTAAATCAAGTTAGATTAAATTAAAAGAAAGTGAATGATCAGTATCAAACTAAATTAAGATAAGGATGCACGTCAATTACCTATCCGACCAACGGAACGGCGGAATGTGACTTAGATTAATTCAAATTAAAAGAAAGTGAATGATCAATATCTGACTAAGACATTAACGAATATTAATGTGATAATCAAAAACTTTTCCGACCGATCGAACGAGTGCAACAATCGCGATTTTTATACCAAGTTAAAATAGGGAAAAGGTTACGTGATCTATTCTAGAATTTTAATTAATTAAAATGTCGAATTTCAGACCCGCAGATCCCGTATGAGCCCGATCCGTGGGCTGAGCCGACTAACGCGCCGGTTGGAGCATACGCGGATCCTTCCACGGGGATAGAAGCATGTATGCAGATGCATCACTTGCGTGCCAAGCATGCAGTATTTGACCAAGTTTGTACTGAATTGTATGGTACAGGGTCTCAAGTCTCTGCCCCAACAATGGCAGCCATGGGTGGACCCATACATGTATAGGTACTGTCTCAGAACGTGGATCCCACATGTCTACACCAGCTGTCAGTTTTGGCATGACCAAGTGCTCCAAGATGGATTGTAAAATGAGCGGTGGAAGAAGGCGATCCCAGGTTTCAAGAAAGCGGAGCATGGGTTCAGGATCTCGCACCAGCCATGTGTTTGTACCTGTTAACCTTACTAAAGGCAATATCACCTCACTAACTATTTGGGTATAGGGTGAGATAGTGCCAGTGTAGGTATTATCTGCATAGTCATATGGCTGTTCCTCTTGAACCAAGTCCCGCCAAGATCGCATTATTTCAAGGCCGTGTGATGGGTTTTGGAGTGGATCCCACCCATGAAAAGCCTGAGACAATAAGGGAAGAGCATAGGCACACGCCACGACTGACAGGTTGCATAGCTTGTATTCGTCTCCATACTTGTTCTTCAGATCCAAGAAGGTTTTCAGAAGCGAATCCAGGGTTAGCAAACCCGACCCATTATCTTCTTGGACCTGGTCAAGGACACCTGCTATCACCTCTATGGTTTGTAGCTGTTTTCTTTGCCTAGCTTCTTCTTTCTCTCTAGCTTTTTTCTCCTCAATCAGGCTTTCAACTTTCTTTCTCTCTCTCTCTCTTCTCAACTGTCTGTCTTTCATCTGTATGTCTGCCTTTGTTGACTCAATTTCAACACGAATGTTGTACTGAAGCTCTTTCATCCGTATATCTTCGCTCTGCTCCTTATACTCATTAGAATTTAAGTCCTCAAGATTCGTCAGAACCCTGACCTGTGGACCCCGCATGTCTATCACTTTTTGTTGCAGAAAAACCTCTGTACCTTCATCTTCCTTCTTTGCCAACAAATCATCCTTGGTTAGAATCTCAGCCTTCTTTCTTCCCTGTCTCTTCGTCGACCAGAGTTTCTCCTTGTGCTCAGCTGAGGGCGGTGCAACTGTCATAGCCTTCTTCTCCGGTAATGATACAGGCTCGCGTAACTTGGGCTCTTTGTAATCATTAAAACCCATACCCATGTTCTTAGGTCTAAGCTTGGCCTCTACCGGTTTCACAATACCCTGTTCATTTTTGCCTAAGCCACGGCCCGCTACACAACCCATCTTCTCTAATAATTTCATACCGATACCTTTGGTATGAGCCTCAAACCTACCAACTTCAGATGTACCTGTTACATCTCGCCTTGATGAGTTGGTACGCTCTCTCGCTTTTTTTCTTTTTTTCTTTTTTTCTGTTCAGCTCTCTCTTTCTTTTTCTGTGCAGCTCCTTCCATTATCTTTTGGCCAAATGCTGTTGGTAAAAACGATGCTTCATCATCTGTCAAAATTTCAGAATATCTTTAGTTAGGTTTAATTTGGAAATAATATAAACATCAACTTTATTATGTGAAATTTAATAATGAATGAAAACTTTAATAAGATTACAAGAAACATATTTGAAAAAAATGGGTTAAAACTTGGGCTAGAGTGAATCTAAAGCTGTATAGTAGTAAAAATGAGGGTCAACTCATGAAAGATGGAATAAATGAGGCTTAGTTTCCCATTTGAAGGCATCGAACTTACTTGAGGTTTACATTAATGCATAGCTAATACATTTTTGGGCCTTGTGTAAATGATTAAACTTGAAAATTTCTGTATATAGTTTAAGCAAGTATCACTAAATAGCATCTTGCAAAGCTTTACTGGCCCCACAAGGCAGTAAAATTGGAAGTTGTCACAAAGCTCTTTTAACTGCATAACACAAATATTGCTTATTCTTTTAAGCTAAAAATGTATCATTCCAGTCCATACCTTGCACCGCATCCTCTTGTCCCTCATTCTTTTCACCAGAATTAAACCCCAGGCCAAACCCTAGCCCTCGACCGGTACTACCTTCCTCTTGTTCCTCCTTGTTCTTCGCATTATCATTCTCTTCATTCTCCTGACTCGGCATATAAGTACCCGTTGAGACAAACTGCACAGGCTTCGTCAGATCACCCTTTGATCCGATAACATCGCCTCTCCGGCACTTCCCTCGGCAGTGTCCAGTGTCGGAATCAGAGTCACTGGAGCCTCCAGTAGCAAACACACCGTATAAGGAGTCGTCCTTGGACTGTACAGGGCGCTCTTTCTTGCGGGAATAGTAGAACTCACCGCCAATCCACTTAACCCCTTCGTAATCACCTTCAAATCTGTCAAGGCCTTCATAATCGTCCCCATCCGTCATGGTGCTAGGGTTTAGGGTTATCGTTTTAAGGAGATACTCTTGAAATGTCGGGAGATTCTTTAAAATGGTTATGAACAGGCTCCAGCGACAAAGGCTAAAATCAAGTATTATTCAGTGGTATTATCTAAACAAGCGATAAAAGAAAATTAAAACAGTTTGAAATCTTACCTTAAGAGACAAATACAACTGACAACGTTCAGGAGAGGGGAAATTGCACCAAAGAAGTGAGTTTTTCTGTCGCGCTAGGTGTAGAGAGCAGAGACCGACGGAGGCAAATCAAATTTGCGAGAGCGGTTTTCTGAAGCGGTGGAGAGCCAGAAATTGTGGGAGAGAGAGCGATTTTTTGAGAGGGTGCGAAAGGAAGAAAGGGGAAAGGAAGGGCAATATCGACACTTCCACAGTCGGAGGGGTGGAAGATACGGAAAGGAGAGCAAGTCGGAGAGAGAGAGAGAGAGAGAGAAGGGAGAGAAGGTCGTCGGAGAAGAGGCGCAGAAATTTCCAGAGAGGAAGTGGAAACTGTGTCGCTGGAAGATGGGACCCAATTGTCATTCATTCTAACTGAACTATAGAAGCTCCTATCAATAAATAGTTTCTAAATTAGTTTCAGATAGTAATAACTAGTCCTCTTTATTGTTAGTATCGTTTAATTACAATTAACTAATACAGATAATAGTATATGTATTGATTAAAAAAGAATCAATACTGATTATTACTTTTAGTATCGGTTGTTTAACCGATACATATTAGTTTTCACATTTGTATCGTTTGAATCGGTATCGCCTCTAGATCCAATATTGATGTGCGTAAATAATCGATACTAATGTGTGTTTTTTCACTAGTGTCTCTAACTTCTCGGTAATTGTTGGTATACGATTTATTAGTTTTTTTGCTAGTTTCTTGTAGTTGGTACGAGGTGTATCGGTATTCCGCATTTCTAGATTAATCCTAACAACCGTCAAGTAATTAATCGGAAATAATCGAGAATAATCAGCCATAATTGAAAATAATTGATTGATTAGTTGGAAAAATCCATGAGAGTTTGATTACTGTCAACAACTAATCGGCTATAATTGAAAATAATTGACTGATTAGTTGGAATCCATACTCACTTCTTGAGGCTCCACCGGATAACCTCCTCCGCTTTGCCACATATTTGACTTGACAAAGGAGGAGACGAGAGAAAAAAAAAAGTACTGAAGGTGATATAAATTACTAACTGAACTGAGCTTTAACAAGACAGGCTAGAAATGGTTACAAGTTTGTTTTTTTACTTTAACATTTAAAAATAAATAATCTAAACAAGGAAGAATTCAAACAATATGTGATGTGATATATGTATTAGTAGACAAGTCATCAAAACAATTCATGGCCGGATTTGTGCCATCTCACTTTTGTGGAAGAAAGTATTCAATACTGGAAATAAATCTGCTGCGATTCCAAAGGATCGCAGAATCTTCGCGATTCTAATCCCAATTATTCATTTATTGAAATACAGGAATTTCAAAAAAAGTTAATTTTTGTATACGAATCTCAAAACATATGAATGGCTGAGATTGAAATTGCAAGGACCCTGCGATCCTTTCGATCCTTTGAAATCGCAGCAGATTTATTTCCTTCAATACCTCATGTAAGATCTAGTCACACATCTCGGTTTAGTAAAATTATAAGGGGGATGCCTCTTGTATTAAGAAAAAAAAAAGAATTATAAGAAGGAATTTTATGTATCCCAAACAAAAGCTCTAGTTACATATTTCTCTCTTCAAAATAACTTCAAAATCAGTAATTACATATTTATCTTTTAAAATTTGACAGAGGCTGCAAAATTTAATCTATCTTCTAAAATTGTTGAATGGAGAACAATTGACTCTATTAGTTTTCAAAATTTATAGGTTTATATAAAATTTTATGTATAATTTAGAGTAAAAAGTTTTGAATACTGTAAAATTGATTCTCATACTCAACATGAAAAATTTATATGATTAAGTTCCATTATGTGTTTGATCTCTATAATTTGAAAATTTAACTCTCTCCCTTATTTGAGTGGTCTTAAAGACTGATTTAAAGTTTTGTTACTTTAATGATTTACAGAAAGATTCATTTGAGTAGCTGCTCCAAATATATATTTAATGTAATTTTTGGTTAAGATGGTTGGGTAAGTTCCATATGTTCTAAGGCTAACGTACGTCATATCCTTATTCTTCCTCTGGCATTCGCTAATCGAATTTGTTCCCCTTGCTATATGCTTCCCAAAGGCAAGTGGGGGGGGGGGCTTGTGCATATTTGAAGATAACCAGCAATTGAAGAGATAAACTCTAGTCAAGGAAAAAACAAAAACAAAAAGGTTTTTGATTGAGGCTGAAAGGAATTTGACTTGTTCAAGAGCTAGATCTGTTAGAGGGGTAGTGTGCATGATAGGTGGTTGCTTGGTCAAGAAAAAATTGATTATATTTTCTTAAGACTGATTTGTAATTAATGTAATTACTTTAATGATTTGCTGAAATTAACAAAACGGAAAGCTCCAAATTAAGCCTTGTTAATTACATTAATAAGGTAATTAAGATATTGAATACTCATATTTTGGAACCCGCATATCTTCATAATTAAGATACTAATTTTTTTTTGCTTAATTAATAAAGATAATAGATTAACTTAAAAAAAAGATATAGTGTTTATAAGAACAACATATCTTGACGAACTGAGGCAAATTTAAGGATGAACATAAAAGTTGATCCTTCATACACCAACAACTCTCATGATGATTTTTTTTTTTTTTTTTGAAAAAATAGTGTGTATTTGATCAGCTTACATTAATATTTTTTTTTGAGAAAATGACACGATCCGGCTACGAAGATTAACAAGAACACATGCTAGATCAACTAAAATTACTTAAAGAGGAGCAAGCTCAACTCAAGAGTCAAAAGAGGATATAAACTCAATTTAGTTTATAAAATTCGTATTAATTCATTGGTTCCATTACAAACTGAAATTAGCTTCTCTTATAGTCTTGCTTAAAGTTAAAAAGTCTCCTAAAAAGTAACTCCACTTTAAACTACCTTTTCATACTTCCAAAAACACCAATGACATGTTCGTTTGTCACGGGATTACAAGAGATGGAATTTGACGGAATGGGAACCCACTTTTGAAAAAGTGGGAATCCACAAGCAGAGATACACATAAGTTTGATTATAAAAATATGTTGAAATGGGTGTTCGGTTGTACTGTGGGATTAATTGTGAGAAATCATATTTTTCTTTTTAAAATGTTTGAGATTATACGATTATATTATTAATAATGTAATTAAATAAAATAAATTAGATAGTAACATAATATTACTTATCACTTACTATTTTATAAGAAATAAAAAAACATAAAAATAGTATGAGGTAAAAAAAATATATTTATAAATAAATAAATAAATAAATAAGATGTATTTTTTCTCTCTTGTGTATAACTATACAAAAAGGATACTATTAATTCTTTCTATGCTAAAAAAAAAATTTCTTACTAATTTATAAGCTGTTTGATGGAAATCCGTCTGATGCTTATCAACTTGAAATCAGAGAAGAAATACTATTAATTATTTCATGCTAAAAAAAGAATTTCCAATTAATTTAACTCTGTCAAACAAACATTAAACATCAAAAGAAAAGAAAAAAAAAAATAGAACCATGCATCCATATATAACTCATGTTTGTACTATAAATTTAAAATATGTTGTAAAAAAAAAATTGTGTTCGGATCTGTCAATATTCTTAGTCCCACAATGAAAAATATAAGTAGAAGCACATCATATATGGAGATGTAGGCTTACCTCTGTTGAGAGAAAAAGAAAGAGAGAGTGAGATGGCTCACGTAGAAAAGAAAAAAAACTAATGGGGAGAGAGAGTAAGTGAGAAAAATATCATCTCTGAGTCAATGTTCTAATTCCCACTAATTTGTACTGGTGTTGAAACCGAGGTGGGGGTGAAAATTGGAAAAAGATAGGAATAAATATAACATCCGAACAGCTGTTGGCTAATCACCCCAATGGGTCAGGAAAAAATACCAAAATCCATTCTGGCTGCCGAACATAGCCTAGCCTAATTATCCTCGTAGGAACCACAGAAAACTTGCTTAAAAGACATACAAACATAAACCTTTTGATCTAATTTAAAACCCACTAACAACTCACAAGTCACAACCAACTAATTAATAATACACAGTTCAAAACTGATCACTTCTCTTAACAAGCCTTTTTGACTATGATACCTTCCAATTCTGAACAAATATTTCTCATAAAAGTTGTAGAGCACGTTCTCAGCTTTCTACAGAGCTTTGAATCATCTCAATTGAAGCTTATATGAATAATTTATGGCCGAAATACTGAAGTGTATTAAACAATTGTGGATTTGTCATTCAGTGGCAGTTTGGGACCATAAAACAGCCACTACTGAAGCCTTTATATTTTATTCAAGTACTTTGATGTTCTCAAGTGTTGTTGAAACATACCATATGCATTGCAGGATGAGGCCTATCTGTCACAAGAGTATCAAAATAGTGCAATCCAAGCGATGTTAGAAAATAAAAATTGATAATCTAGCTAGTCCTCATTTATATATTGAAATGGATATAAAAACAAGTACAGGTCTTCAACTAAGACTTATTTACAATTTTTTACACTGATTGTAAGTGGTGTAACTGAAGGTGAAAGATAAATGCATTTGGAAATAAGGGCTATTCGGCCCGTTAATACGGGCCTATTAGTTTATTGGGTCTCCAGACAGATTGGTGACACAATAATACTGGAATTATTTACTAGTCACGGTCCGGTCTACTGCTAGAATTATAATTCAGATCCCAGTGCAAATACTCAAGTAAAATGAAATCTGAATCGTCAGTTTTACATTGACACGATATCAAAATGGATCCAGTCACGGACTCATGGGCATTGTGCAAGTGTTCTGACCTATCCGTATAATAAGAAGGTTTCAGTGTTTGCCACAGAAATATTTTTATGATTTATGATTGGTCCGATCCGTTGACTTACAACCGCTTGTCGTTATCAAAATATTGATTGAAATGTGAATCGTCAATTTCCGATCTGACAGTCTAAAATAAAATGTTTAGATCGGCCGACCTAGTGTTCTAGAACGGGCCGGACCGGGACGGACCGGGTCCAACCCGTTCGGGTTCACAGGTTGGCCGGGTACGGGTTCGGGTTCACGGGTTGGCCGGGTACGGGTTCGGCAGGTAAAATTTTTGAAAGTCTATCCTTACCCGTCCGTAGACTCTTACCTCGATGGGTTGGCGGTCCAGGCAGACCGGGTTCACGGGTTGGTTCGGATCGGATTTTTTTCTTCTTCTGTTTTTTTTTTTTTTTTTTTTTTTTCAGTTTTTTAAATGAAAATATTTGATAATAAAAATAAATTATTTGATTAAAAGAAAACAATTTAGATGTTTGAAATGTAATGTTTTATAAAACTGAATTATTTGAAAGAATGATTTTGGTTATTGCAAATAAATATAATTTTTGTTATTATTTTAATATTATGCAATTTTGTCATATAGAAATGCTAATTAAAGAAAATCTTTTTTATTTATTAACTTTTAAAATGTATTTTTTAATGTACTTTAAAATGCAATTTTTTTACGGACCGGACCGGACAAGTACGGGTTCACGGACCGGATCGAGCAGGTCCGGATTCACGGGTCACGGGTTAGACGGGTTTTTGGTTTCAAAAATCAACCATTACTCGGATTTTTACCCAGTCCGTCCAACCCGCCGGACCCTTCGAACCCGTGCACGGACCGGACCGGGTCACGGCTCACGGGTTTATTTTAGAACACTAGGCCGACCCCAAGACGAAAATGTAGACTTTGTATCTCCCCTAGAGGTGCTACTTTTACCCGATTATCCGGAACCGAACCGGAACCGACCCGGATCCGGTTCATTTGGGTAGGGTATGGTTTAAAAAATATAATCGGCTAAATTATGGGTACGGTTACAAATTTAATAATTTAATATCCGATCCGGATCCGAACCGGAACCGATGTTGTAATGGGTAGGATATGGGTTTGATTTTATTATCCGACCCATAACCGAACCCGACCCGATACCTGTACAAATACCCGATAAAACATATATTAGTTTTGCATATTAATTTAATATCTGATTAACAAATCTCACACCACTCCAATAATCTCGTTTGCATATTAATTTTTTCTATAACATTTATTGCGTTGGAAATTTATTACATATATCATTTGCCTTATATCCTCCCCATAATTATGGAAATTTATTGCTTGATATGTCCTTTGTAATAAATCTCATTAAAATAAAAAATCTGTTATATATCCTTCTTGATATTTTGTCAACCAATATTTTACTTTCTAAAAATATTTTACTTTCTAAAAATTATATCTCTTCTTCAATATTTTAATTTCAAGAACAATAGTATAATTTTTATATTATTTATGAACAAGAACAATAGTATAATTTTTATTTTACAACAACATTTTAATTTATATTATAATGATTTATTATGTGAGATACCGAGATATTTAAGAAATTATAATTATATTTAAATTTAAATGATTTCTCAAATACTTATGAGTTGTGACATATACCCGCTTCGGATCCGGAACCGCTTTGGATCTGGACCAGATCCGATAATTTACAAACAAGTTATGGGTATCTATCTACCCGGAACCGAAAAACTGGACCCGAAATATCTACGGGTAGATAGGTATCCGGATCCGGACTCGACCCGATTTGAAACAAATAAGTGTATGGATTGAAATTTGGATCTGAACACTTTTAGGATACGGGTCCAAATATAATAGTATCCGGACCCCACCCGATAGCACCTCTAATCTCCCCTTTTGAATTTTGATCTTCTCTCTTCTATTCTTCGATCCATCTTCAACTAAAAGAAAACTTTAAAAAATCAGATACCTTCTAAAATCGAATCCTCTACGAAAAGGCAAAGACCTTTTACAAAATTTTAACCCACATTTTAAAATACACCATGGTTGGATTGGGAGGGCTCTTCACCTCCATCATATCCATTGGGAAGAAAGTTCTCCCAGCAATCCAAGCCGCCACAGCTACCACCTCTTCCTCTTCCTCTTCAGCTTCTCAACTCGAGGCCACCGCTACTGAAGCTGATCTGAAGGAGCTAATGCGACTTCTGGAGAGGATCCGGGTTACTCTACTGGACACTGAGGAGCGCGATGTCAAAGATCTAGCGGTCAAACACTGGTTGGAAGAACTCAGAGGAGTCGCCTTCGATGCAGAGGATGTACTTGAGGAGTACCAGTACGAGATGCATCGGATACAGGTACAAACAAGAGATGCATTTTTTATAACAAATTCTCGCAAGAGGAAACAAATGGTGGCAAGTGAAGTTGCCAATGATTCTGTTAGTGTTCCCATGTCAGATGGAATGGTGTTGAAAATAAGGAATATTAAAGACCGTTTTGATGAGATTGCGAGACATCGTGATTCTCTGAGGTTGCATGAGGAAGATGGGGTTCGGAAGCCAGAGTATTTGAAATATCCCTTGCCAACAACCCCTTTGATAAACACTGCGAGAGTATTTGGTAGGCTGGAAGAGAGAGATGATGTAGTTAGGATGGTCTCTGAGGGTATTAGAGAAAATTCACTCTCAGTTGCTACAATTATCGGAACGGGTGGTTTGGGAAAAACTACAGTAGCACAGCTTGTTTATAATGATTCCAGAGTCCGTGAGAAGTTTGATTTATTTGGATGGGTTTGTGCCTCTGAGGATTTTGATGTGCCTAGATTAACAAAATCAATGCTTGAGTCCATCTCTCGGCATGGCACAATTGTAACTGAGTTGAGTGCATTACAAGAAAATTTAAGGGATGAAGTGAGAGAGAAGAAAGTATTTGTTGTGCTTGATGATGTGTGGAACGTGTACCGGTCTCATTGGGAGTTGTTGCAACTCCCTTTCATGTATGCAAAATCGATTGTTTTTTTAGTTACCACAAGGAGTGACTTGGTTGCCAAGTTAATGCAAACTATGTTTCCTCAACGTTTGAGTAAGTTACCCGAAGAAGATTCATGGCAGCTGTTTCAGTATTATGCCTTTAGTGCTGGTAACCATTTGGCGAATTCAAATTTGATGAAAATTGGGAGGGAAATTATGCAAAAATGTGGTGGATTGCCATTGGCAATTAAGTCTCTTGCTAGTCTTGTAAGCATGGAATCTGATGAAGAAGGCTGGATAGAAATCTTGGAAAGTAATTTGTGGGAACCGGGCCCCACTGATGAGATATATGCGCCTCTTCAAATTAGCTATGCACGCTTGCCTGCACACCTAAAGCCATGTTTCTTATTCTGTTCCACTTTTCCAAAAGATAGTTACTTTAGTACTGACCAGTTGGTGAATTTGTGGATATCGCATGGATATGTGATTTCTAAAGGGAACAAAATGTTAGAAGAAGTAGCTTCTGATTATGTCTATGACCTGAGGCGAAGATCCTTTTTTGATGATGCTGGTGAAACAACATACCGAAGTTTCTATAGCACTAACATAGAGAATACCTTCAAGTTGCATGACATGGTTCATAATTTGGCACAAACCATTTCAGGTAAAGAACACTTCTCCATGGAAAAGGTTAACATTTCTGTCTTTCCCAATAAAGTTTACCACCTATACTCAACATCACAGATGGGATTGGTACAACCGCTAGCCTTGGGAAATCTAAGGTGTTTACGTACTTTAATTTTACATCTCAAAGATGAAGAAGAGAATGGCTTTTTGTATGAAGATCCTGATTTTCCGAGTTTTGACGGTGGTGATATTTCAAAAGCAGAGAGACTGAGGGCATTGGAAATAAGAGGCCATGGGTGTAGGTTAGAACTAACTGGTTCAATTGGAAATTTGAAACATTTGCGGCACCTCTCTCTTCATTGTTTCAAGTTTGAAACCTTGCCTGAAGCAATTTGTACCCTTTACAACCTACAAAGATTGAATATTGAAGAGTGTGAAAAACTCATGGAGCTGCCAGGGGACATAGGAAATTTGATTAACCTACAATTCCTCTCTCTCCAGTCCACTGCAATTAAAAAACTACCCAGATCATTCTATTTCCTTAGCAAACTTAAGATTTTAAGGATTATGACCTGTCCATTGGATGAACTAGCCGAAGAAATTGGGAATCTGGCTCAGCTAAGAGAGCTAGTATTTCATGAAATTGAGATCAAAACAGTACCCGAATCAATCTGCCAAATGAAAGAATTGCAGAAATTGGGAATAACTTATTGCTGTAATCTCACTGTCTTGCCTCGTGATTTAGGAGAGCTTACAAACCTTAGGTCAGTTCAGTTTTGTTACACAATGATCGAGTTTCTACCTGTAAGCTTGGCCAAATTAGCCACAATCCATACACTCTATGCGGTTGTAGAATTTTCTAATTCAATCAGTTGGTTAAAAGATTTTGTTAATCTAAAAGAAATTCTCTGTATCGAAGGATTAGAAAATATCAATAGCACAGAAGATGCCCAATTAGCTGATCTAAGAAGTAAGCCTTACATAAGGGAATTATTTCTTTCATGGATTTCTGGCACACAAGATTTCATTATAGGCACAAGCCTTCTCCAAGTATGCATCCAAGAAAACGACACATGCATGATTCTTGGTGAAGATACTGATATTTTATTATTAGAAGCCCTTCAGCCTCATTCAAACCTCCAGGAACTCACGATAGATGGTTATCGTGGTTTAACATTTCCAAAATGGTTACAAAATCCTGCTTTGTGTGTATCACTAGATAAAATTTGGGTTGATAACTGCCGATATCTTGGTTATCTTCCCTTTGGTAATCTCGATTCTGTCAGGCACTTGTCTCTAGATAACTGCCAAAATTTGGAGCTTTTAACTGTAGAATCACTTCCATCTCAGCTTCAATTCTTAGCTGTTAAAAATTGTAGCATGTTGGGGTCAATAACTGGGTTGAAAAAATTGATGTTGTTGGCTGAGTTAAAAATATGGATTTGTCCGAATCTCAAAGCATTGGTGATAGATGGGGTGGTGTTGCGAACCCTGGTTTGTCTGAAAGACTTGAAAATATATAAATGCCCCAAATTGCAATTTATGATGGAGGAGTCTATTCCCTCGGCCTCTTGCAATGTTAAGATTTCTGGCTGTCCCGGGCTGAGATATTGGTGCCTCGAACACAATGTCGAATATCAAAGGTGTGTTCTAGTTAGTATTTTCTACTAATTTCATTGTTTCTGAAGAAAGTATTTTATACTTATTTTCATCTCGGTACCACTCAGTATGGGATAGGTTTAACCAATGTGATGTCTTTCAATTTTTTTTTGTAAAGAGATTATGAGGCAGCTTGGTTCTGGTATTAATCTGATAGGGTGTCTCTCCTTTACATCTATCATTCATGATTTGCATTATAAGATATAATGAAGTCCTATTTTTCAACTTCAGTAAGAATTGCTTTTCTTTGTTAATGTTTGACAAATATTGGTTCTGTTTTTTTTTTTTTTTTTTTTTTTTTTTCAAAATTGTAATTTAAAGTTCTAAATTTTGAGTCTAATCATTTTTGAGAATTTCTAGAATTTGACAGAAGTGCTATCAAATATTAATGTTGACCTGTTTATGATAAATTTTTTCTGTTGTTAAATGGCTCACCCTTTTTTTTTTTTTCCCTGTATTTTCTTGTACATACAAAGACTCGAGGGAGAAGATGAAGATGTAAGTATACCCAGCTCTTCCTAAGGTAAAGGAAAAATAAAAAAAACACATCTCAAAGAAGTTGTTTTACTATATTTCTGCTGATACCATCAAAACCTGATCTCAACTCTTAGTTGATGCCAATTCATTTGTGTTGTCCTAATAGTTTCGTGTAATCACATAACCGAGTGATACTAGAATTTTCTAGTACAATTGTATGAGTGACAACAGAAACAAAACTGCCTCTGAGATATTAGGATTAAGGCAAACTGCCAATGAGATTTTTTTTGGGGGGAATATACTGCCTTTTACTATTCTTAAACTTTTCTTTTGACACTACAGGAACTACTGCTTGCACAATCATGTAATTTCTTTCAAATATTTTTAAATCATATTCTTCAATAACTTCCAGTTTTCCCATGTGAGCCATTTAGCAATAGTTTGCCTATGGATTTTACAATTATTTTGGGGGAAAATACGGCTGCCTCTGTGCCTTTATGCAATGAAATTGCAGATGTTATAACTGTGCCTATGTGCATGCCAACAGACATTATAACGTAATCTAATTTGTATTTTTTTTTTTTTTTTGGTGCCGTGGAATAAGACAGCAAATCTTCTCCCCAATTTGAATTTCATTGTAGTACAGGATGTTGATTTTTGCATGTTATGTCATTGTAACTGCAGTAAAAGCTTAGACCCATTTGTACATTTCATACAAATAATTCAAAAGGGGCGATAGGCAGGAAGTGAATCTGCTGTGATTCTTTGGAATCGCAGGATTCTGTTCTTCTAAATCCAACCATTCATTTGTTCTAAGATTCGTGTATAAAAATTAACAGCCTTTGGGATTTGTGCATTTTAAAAAATGAATGGTTAAATTTGAAAAAGCAGGACCCTGCGATTCCCCGGAGGATTGCAGCAGATTTATTTCCCGATAGGCAACCACTAATAATTCTGAACAGGAAATCCAACTTGGAATGTTAAAAAATTGTATTTTTCTATTAAGAGACTAATAAGGTGTTGACGCTACTTGCGATGTTAGAAAATAGATATATCCAAATGACATCAAGGATCTGTAGTTTTTCTTTACATTAAATTACTTGATTGAAGTTTGGAACAAATAAAGTTTTGGTGACGTGATGGACGATAGAAAAAATCCATAAGTTTGTCAGTGTCTCCTGGCTTCACACAGTATTTTTTATCTAGTTTCTTTTTTTAATATAACAGAAGAAATAAGTTGTCAAAATGGCCGCGTAAGATCTTTTTACTACGAGGAGAATTGTCAAAGAGGTGGGTCCCCTATAATACGTATCCAGTGTGAAATAATTGTTTTGACTTTTGATCGATAAGGGAAGGTCCACAGCCAAGTTTTGACAGAAAAAATTGCTCCCCTATTTCCCATCATTTACACAACTAATTAGACCGAAATTTTTATTCATGCCATATTTAAAAAAAAAAAAACAAATCAAATAATCACTGTTTTTGGAAAGTTAGAAACTGCCAATTCAATTGGCAGATTCAAAATAGAGTCTGCCATTTTATTTGGCGGATATACTTTTTTTTTTTTTTTTTTGCTTTACTTGAGTGGTTTTGATGAATCAAGAGGCACACTTGTGTCCCAATAATTTGACTAAAATACAATAGATCGAACCTTTCAGATATTTTTCCTACAACAAAATACAATTAAGTAAATTAATGCTTTGAAATAAGTGATAGACACACAAAAATGTTAAGCTAGCCTGATCATACTAGCAACAAGTGAACATCCATGAAATGTCAATCCAATGTAAGCTCGCCTTTTTTACTTGATCATATCCTAGTACTAACTTCTATGGTACAGTAACAATTGTTTTCGGTATCCTGTCATCATCTATAAAGTACCGCTTCCAAAACCAGTGATTCTTCCAAACTTTGTCACTGATCTCCTCAATCGGCACATTCTCAGTTTCAGGCAAGAAAAAATATACAAACACTGTCATAACCACCACCCATCCCGAGAAGAAAGCAAAAATGCCATATTGGAGATGACATAACATTGACAGAGATGCTTCCGCTATTAGAAATGTAAACAAAAAGTTAACACACACTGTCACGCTCTGTCCTGCAGACCTTGTCTCAAGCTGAAATGCCTCACTAGGGATAAGCCAGGCTAATGGTCCCCACGACCATGCAAAAGCGGCCACGTAAGTACAAATCAAGATCACTAATATCAGTGCAGTTCCATGACTGAGGTTCCCAGAATTACCGATGACATGCCAGCGGAGAACAACTGTGATCATGACAAGAGAAATGAACATTTGAGCACCCGCTTCGAGTAGTAGCAACCTACGGCCGGCTTGATCAACTGAGTGGATTGATACTAATGTTGCTAGAACATTGACTGACCCCAGTATCACAGTAGAATATAGCGATGCATCATTTCCTAAGCCGAGTGATATAAAGAGCACCGGTGAATAAAACATTATTGCATTGATCCCTGTAAGCTGCTGGAATATCTACATCCAACATTAAACCAGATAAACCAATGTTAAGTATCACAACTGAAACAAAAGGTAAAATAACATAAAGAATGAAAGATCAAAGATGTTTAATACAAAAGTTTGTTATATACCTGGAGGAAAATGGCGATGACAAGTGGCGGTCGGTTGTGGCGTTTGAGAAGTTCTCGAAAGGGGCGTTTTACCTGTTGAGCTACACGTGTAGCCTCTATGATTTCTTTTAATTCAGATTCAATGCTGTCAGTGCCACAGAGCTTCTTCAGCACTGCTTTGCCTTCTTGAAGGTAGCCACGCTCGATCAGACTAGTCGGGGTATCATCTACAACCAATGCTCCTAGTGTTAGTACAAAAGCAGGAATACCGGCAGCGCCAACCGATAATCGCCATCCCCATGGATGAATCCTATTATAATTGAAGGTTTTAATATTACAATAACCACATGAGTGAGGATATAGTACTATGCATAGCGCGGATTGGTTCATACTATGGATCAATATCTCTGTATGGATCAATCCGCGCTATGCATAGTACCGTAGCCTCACTCTAAGCACATGGACTAAGTAAGTAGCAGTAATTTAATATAAGAATAAATAAGAGGTGTACTTTGCTGCTCCATAGTTGACAAGGGCTGCAAAGAGGATGCCAACTGTGATATTGAGTTGAAACAAGATGTTCAGACCTCCGCGTATCTTTGCTGGTGCAACTTCCGAAAGGAATAGAGGTACTGCCTGCATGCACGGCATAGTTACATAACACAGTTTTTAGTGATTTTGTTATTAAGAAATTTGACAAGAAAATTGGAGACACAACTTGTGTTACGATCCGGGTCGCAAGTGACCCGTTTCGGATCTGATTTTGACCTAGTCCAGGGGCAATTGAAAGAGACTATATTTGGACAGAAGGGTCAGGCTGAAAGAGCGTAGGTCAGAGATATAATTAAACGATTTAAGAGACACTGCCATAGGGACCCACCATTTAGAATCCTGCCCAAAGCCGTTAGATCTGAGTGAACGCTTAATTTTGATTCATTCCTTCTCCATTGTAATTGCCTACAAATAGGCTTCATTTGTACCAGTTCAGATCATGGAAATAAAATGGAAATTTAAGTAGTTTATCATTTCGTTTCTTTCTTTTCCACATCCAGTATTTACTTTTCTTAGAAATTAGTTCGATTCTTTAGATTTTTTGTGTATGTCCTCTGATTGTGAGCATCTCTACATCACGGGTGTTACAACTTGGATAGTTGAACATCAATTTTGGTGATTGGATATCAACATCTCATCCTTTATCTCAATTTTGAGAAACTTTTCATAAAGCAACGTTCCTGTATAACTTGCCAAAAAATAAAAAAAAAAACAGTAAAAATAACTTGGTCACCAGATAGGGATGTTACCAAATGTGCTACTGATTTCGCAAGATGGAAATTTGAAAAGGAGACAATATATAGCTAATGAAAGAAAGGTATATGGATTACTTGATTTCCAAAGCCAACACCACAGCCAAGAAATATCCTCCCTATAATAAGCATTTCGAGATTTTGCGCAGCTGCACCAAAGACTACACCAATAATGAAGAAGAAGCCAGCGGCCACGATAGTAAGCTTACGGCCAAGATATCGTGTGGTGTATGATGCAAAAAAGGTGGCTATGATGCCGGCCAGGTAGAGCGAAGATGTGAAAACTTGAAGTGTCTGGCTGTTGAATATGCAGTATTCGCTTTTATCAATATATTTATGCTCCAGTTTGCGAAGATACACAGAATGAAAGAACTTCTTTAGGAAGTCATCCATTGATGTCACTCCCCCTTTAAGACAAATTAACATAATTTTGTCAAGATATCAGTATGGTTTGCAAGTTTTAGTTTTTAATAAATTTCCAGTAATGTAAGTTATACACGGTTCTGTTTACTAACCAAGTTTCAGATGAAAATAAAATAATATATATACTATCCACATTTAAGTTCAGCAGTCAATTGTTCATGTTATTCAGAAGTTTATTCTAGTACATTAAACTCATGCACGTAACAGCTCACCATCATTTTTTCTTCTAGTAAAGATGAAATGAAAGCTTCGTATAAGCAAATTGAAATAATACAACATATATATAAAAGGACATAAAAAATGTATTCTATAGAAGTATTATTACAATTAGATCCACCATTTAGATAGATGGAAGTAAAGACCTTCCCCAGAAAGTTGTAAATAGATTACTACTCTCAAAATTGAATTCACAAAATAAGTACCGATCAAGAAGTTTAGTGTTCATATAGCAACTTTGCTTTTTATTGGATTTTTCCATGGGTGGTCACTTGATTAACATTTCTTTCTTTCAAATACAAAAAAGAAAAAAAAATGGCAAGCTTTTTATTTTATTTTGACAGAGTATAACTCAAATATTAAAAATTAAGAAGCCACAGGAACAAGCAGCTACCTACCTAGCAGCTTGACGGATACAAGTAAATCGTTTAAGAACCGTGCAGAATAAAAAAAACCAATTAAAAAAGATACTCAATCAAGTGGCAGATAAATCTATTACAACATGTCGTTGCTTTTTCATTTTTTTTTAACAAGTCAAAATCAAGATAACATTAGACTAGTTTGTCCACTATCCCTTATTTTCATATTTTGGACTTCTGTTCTAATTTAGAGCAAAAGATTCTTAGATTAGACTTTGACTGCAGACTAACTTGAACATATTTTTCCATGAATAAGACTACATGCATGATGTAGAACTTATAATTGGGTGTGATCTATGCACTTATCCCAAATATTTTATTAACCAAGTAATAGCTGGTTCAACAAGACAAGTAAAGAAAGAAATAAGGATAAATTAGTCGTTATTATATTGGGATTAAGAAGGGCCTGAAACATAAATAAATGAATGAAATGAAGGAGGAGCCAATGGGTTCTGAAATTATAAGAATGCCATTGGATAAACTTGGAGATTATGTAGCCAGTGCATATTTTCACATGTTTACTATGGATGTTAATTAAAAAAAAAAAATGTACGAACAGACATGCAAAGCAAGGACCATGTAACATAGGCAGATCTACACTTAGTTCAGAGGTTGATTTTGAAAATTTTAATCACGTAGGTTGAAATTTAAGTTAATTTTCATTTCCTTAAAGTTTTTTATATAATTTAGCCTCCTCATAAAATGTTAGATATGTACTTGTAGTCTATTGTTAAGACTCTATTTAGTGTTTAGGAGGTCTTGAGTTCATAATTCCACTAACCGCATATTAATAATTATACATTTTAAGTTTCAACCTCCTAACTAAATTTTCAAGTTCCGCCCTTGATGTCACATATGATTTACATAACTGGTTATAAATGTGATTTTTATTGCATTGTCCCTTCCCAGAGTGCTAATCTATTGTTTTACCCTTAGTCAAATTTAGGTGAAGTACAAAACTTTGTAGATTAGCTCTTTGAGGATAACAAGGAAATAAAATAAAGCACCTTGGAATCTTATTATAACTAATATGTTAGCATTATTTATACTTCTCATGCATCATAAAAGTAATTCCAAATTATTGTTTTTTATTTATTTGTTTATTATTTTTTTTTTTATTATTATTATTATTATTATTATTATTATTATTATTATTATTATTATTATTATTATTATTATATTTTTCCTTTTCCTTTTAGAAAAAGTTGTCTTTTATATAAATCGAAATCAATTATAATCGCTCATTGCAAGACAAAATTCAGCTCATCTTCTAAAAAGAATATTTGAGAACTTCCAACAACAACTGTAATTAAATAGTACAACTATGGTACCGAACAACTTTGAACTAAGCTCCTAATTTGATATTAATTAGCACCCAATATGAGCTATTGACAGAGCTGAAATAGGTATAGAATTTAAACGGTGAAATCAAGACAAAAAAAAATGATAAAGAAAAATCTAACCTGAGTTGCCTACATCATAACCAAATACTAAACCCGCAGTGGCAACCATAAGGCAAGATATAATCAGAATCGGAGTTATCTTGGCTTCGGAATCCATGCTCACCTCTAGAGGTTCCACCGGATAACCTCCTCCGCGCCGCCACATATTGACTTGACGAAGGAGGAGGAGAGAGGAGAGGAAAAGGGGAGTACTGAAGGGGTTAAAATTTACTAATTGAACTGAGCTTTGAACCAATTGAGGAGATTAGAGAAATAAAAAGGAGGCTTTTAAACATAGTGACTAAGCAGAAGTTGCAATTAATTCAGTGCTGATTGTTTGTTGAAGGTGCTAAGGAGGCAGAAAGAGTACAAGACTGCTAACAAACCTTTGACCCTGTATGATAGGTACATTTAACGATAGGTTTTACCAGTCAGTATATGGGATGGGTTTAACCAATGTGATGACGTCCTTCAATTATTTCTCATACAAATAATATTTTACATCCTAATGGAAGCCCTGATTTCTTCTTGGATCCCACCCAAGTTGGAAATTTTCTAGATATTACAAGGCAGTCCTGGTTCTGGTATTAATCTGTTAGGGAAGCTCTGCTTTACCTTTGCTGCATTATAAGATTTAATCAAGTCTTTTTCTTCTTCTTTTTTCAATTTCAGTGAGATTTGTTTTTCTTGTTAATGTTCTGCTTTATTTTTTTGTTCATAAAAAAATGTAATTATATAGTTCTAAATTTTAGAATTGATGCGAACTGCCTATGAGATATTAAAATTATTTTGGGGATATACTTCTTCTTATTAATCTTAAATTTTTTCTTTCGACTGCAGGAACTACTGCTCGCCCAATATATCCTGTAATTTCTTTCCAAGATCTTTAAATCAGATTCTTCAACAATTCAATTTTCTCATTTAAGCCTATGTGCATCCTAATAAGTATTATCTGAATGACTGAAAGTAATCTATTTTTTTTTTTTTGCGTGTGAAGTACAAATTTTTTGAGTAAAGGTTGGAGGTCAAGCCACCCAACTATTTAATACATTTGTTATAATAACAAATGATTTCTCTCATCTAGGTTTCGAACCCATGACTTCTCACATAGAAGTATGTGCCTTAGCCACTAGATCAAAGGCTAGAGCCAGTCATACATTTTCATTATAGTTCAGGGAGTTGATTTTTACATGTAATGTCATTGTAACTGCAGTAAAAACTTAGACCCAGTCATACATTTTCATGCACATTATTCAAAGGTGCGAATTACATAGTCAACCACTAATTCTGAACGAGAAATTCAACTTGCAGTTTTAAAAAATTGTATTTTCTATTAAGAGACTAGCTAGTAAGGTGACCAAGATGGTATCATCAGTTCATCACCCTGTTAGGGCCTGTTCGGCACCTTCAGTTCCCATGGTTTTTTATAGGAAAAATAACTTCATCAATTTTTTTGCACTGCTTCCGTTCGGCAGCATAGTTTTTTTTTTTCCCATTTCAGTTCCCTAGAAAGGTTTATTACCCAACTAGCATCAATTTATACAGGGAAAAAAACATCAGGTCAGAGGTCCGTTTTTTTTCCCAACAAAGAGGCGCTGAGTTTTTTGCTTCATTAATCTTATTAAATTTCCCAATTGGGTGACGGAGCTAATCTCATCTAAGCATTCATGTCTCAATTGAGAGTCCAGTCAATACTTATTAAAAATTAAAAAAATAAAAGAGGCTTATATTCAAAATAAAACTAACCATAATTGAGAGTCCAAACATAATCATCCCACATAAATTAAACAAAACATAATTTAAAATTACAAGAAATTTTAAATGAACAAAAAACAAGACTAATTTTTAAGTTAAGTTCCTATTCTGACGTCTAACATAATCATCCCACATAAATCTAGCAATTTCATTTCTTTTTTCATTTCCTGCCTGGCATTGATTGTTAAGTCTTGCGTGATATGTTGCAACTTTTAAAATAGAAAATCGCATCTTTAAAATACCAATAAGTTTTTCAATATGGTTTCCAAGTTGTGAATGACGGAGATTAAAGAGTTCTTTGTAATTTCACGGTCGTTCATTAGCTGCACCTTGCTCTCGCACGTGATATCTCACACTCCTATAAGGAGCAATAAATTGCAGTGTATTGGTATAACCAGCATCAACCAAAGAATATTTGCCTCATGGTACTATGAATCCATTGTCGAGTGCACTCTTTAGTACAGTTGCATCTGAAGCTGATCCTTCCCATCCGGCCATTACATAAGTAAATCGATAATCGAAATCACAAACGAGCATAATATTCTGTGACAGTGTCTGTTTTCTATTACGATATGGAGCTTGATCTTCATAACCAATAGTTATAGAAACATGTGTACCATCAATAGCACCAATACAATCCTATATAATAAAAAATAGTGAATAATTAAACTTACCTTAAATTTAAAAGACATTCATTTGAAAATGATTGAAATTAAATTTACCTTAAAGAAATGATTAAATATTGTTCTCAATTGGATAAGTTGGGGCAAATGAAGTCGAGGGGGCATTATGATTTCTGCAGATAATCGAGTAATAGCCTTAATTACAATATGGAAGTAACGGCTTACTGTATCACCCGACCGTTGGAATCGTTCTTGCACAGTGCGATTGCTTGCATTTTTAGCAAGTGTGTATAAGAACATTGCAATTTGTTCTTCAATCAACATCTGTCCATCCTGGAGCAATTCTCTCTCTCAACAGCTTGACAAATGCACGAAAAACAAAAGTCTCCATACGAAATTCTCGTTTACAACAACACTCATGACCATCTAAGACTTCATCAACATACATCATTCCAGTTAGGATTGAAGTATGACATGGAGTTGGTTCTAATATATTTCTCTCGACATGTGGCATGATGAGATTTGTATAATTCTCATCATCATTATTCATTTTTCATTGAAGAAGATGATCCATGATTTTGCTATAAGAGAGGTGAAGAAGTATTTGCAGCAATAGCTCCATATATAAACAATTTAGATTTTTTTTAAAATGAAAGTGGTCATGATCGCTCCTTTGTCACTGAAGTGTATAGTCAATTATGATATTACTTTTCAGTGTGTGGTCAGTTAACCCATTTATCACTTTGCAGTGTGTAGTCACTTCACTTATTTTGTCAATTTGCATTGTGCGGTCAATTCACTCTGATATCACTCTTCAGTGTGTGGTCAATTCACTCATTTATCACTTTGCAGTATGTGGTCAGTTCACTCTGATATCACTTTGCATTGTATAGTCAATTCACCCATTTAAACTTTTTTAGAATCTGATATATACAATATATTGATCATAATCAGTGATTAGAATTAATACATTTAATATAGTTTAATTATAATATTACATCTTCTAAAAAAAAAAAAAAAAAAAAACCAATATCCTAACAAATTTCTCATGCATTTGCCAAACACCTATATTCTAAAATTTCCAATGGGTTAAATAACTTTGGTTTTGACAATTAAAATTCTTATTCCCTTATTAAAAATTCTCGTTCCCATAAAATTCCCATGCTGCTGAACAGGCCCTAATTAGTTTTTTCTTGCATGAAATTATTTCATTGAAGTTTGGAGCAAATAAAAGGTTTGGTGACATGATGGATGGTATAAAAAAATCCATAAAAGGGGTTAGTACCCATGCTACCCACGGGAATTCTTAGGTAAAATTACTTTATAAGTATTTGTACCCATGTACTATTCGGATCTCAGTTTTATTCCCATTTTCATCTCCCAACTAGGTTATATTCCCATTCTTTACATATAATTTGTAGGGACAAAAATTCTTCTTAAACTTCTGTTTTTTTTCCCAAACACTGAGCTTGCTCAACTTCTTCTTTTTTTAATTTTTTTTCGGACAACTTACAAACACAAATTGGCTACTATGAATATTGGACGTCTAATAAGGTTGGTATTTTTTAATGATGTCAGAAAAAAGAAATTAATTAAATGGAAAAATCAAATTAATTAAAAACATTTAATAAATAAAATTAATTAATTAAATGGAAAATCAAATAGGTAGTGATTATTAATTAACCAAACACTTCTAATAATACAAGAAATTAATTAAATTAACAACACTTAATTCTAAATTTAGTATTACATCTTTTATAAATAGAAAAAAAAAACCAACATTATATCAAATTTCTCATGCATTTGCCGAACACTTATAGTAAAAAAAAAAATTCATGGGTTAAATTACTTTGGTTTTGACAAATTAAAATTATCATTCCCATATTAATAATTTCTATTCCTACAAAATTTCCATGTTGCCGAAGATTGTTAGTGTTTCCTTCCTTCACACTATATTTTTGTTGTGTCCAGTTATTTGAATATAGCAGAAGAAATAAGTTGTCAAAACGGCCGCGTAAGATCTTTACTACGTCAGCTACTGTCATGGTATTTAACAAAAAAAAAAAAAAAATCTTTACTATGTCAGCTACTGTCATGGTATTTCAAAAAAAAAAAAAAAAGATCTTTACTACGTCAGCTACTGTCATGGTATTTCAAAAAAAAAAAAAAAAATCTTTACAACTTCAGCTACTGTCATAGTATTTCAAAAAAAAAAAAAATCTTTACTACGAGAACGTCGAGAAGCATTGTCAACGAGGAAGTGGTTCCCCTACATATTTTTTATAATACGTACCTGGTGTGAAATAATTGTTTGGACCTCTGATTCAATAATTTGACTATAATACAATTCAAGAGGCATGCCGGTGCCTCAATAATTTGACTATAATACAATTCAAGAGGCATTCATGTTGGTGCCTCAATAATTTGACTATAATACAATTCAAGAAGCATTCATGCTGGTGTCTCAATAATTTGACTATAATACAATATCGTTACAGATCGAACCTTTCAGATATTTTTACTACAATAAAATACAATTAAGTAAACAAATGCTTTGAAACAAGGGATATACACACAAAAATTACAGAGTAACCCCTGATCTTTCTATGAACAAGTGAACATACATGAAATGATCCAACATTCCAATTTAAGCTAGCCTTTTTCTACTTGATATTCTAGTACTAACTTCTATGGTACAGTAACAATTGTTTTCGGTATCCTGTCATCACCTATAAACCGCTTCCAAAACCAATGATTCTTCCAAACTTTGTCACTGATCTCCTCGATCGGCACATTCTCAGTTTCAGGCAAGAAAAAATACACAAACACTGTCATAATTACCACCCATCCTGAGAAGAAAGCAAAAATGCCATACTGTAGATGGCACAACATTGACAGAGATGCTTGTGCTATAAGAAACGTAAACAAAAGGTTAACACACACCGTCACGCTCTGTCCCGCAGATCTCGTCTCAAGCTGAAATGTCTCACTAGGGATAAGCCAGCCTAGTGGTCCCCAAGACCATGCAAAAGCGGCTACATAAGTGCAAATCAAGACCACTAATATCAGTGCAGTTCCATGGCTGAGATCCCCAGAATTATCGATGACATGCCAGCGAAGAACAACTGTGATCATGATAAGTGAAACAAACATTTGAACACCCGCTTCAAGTAGAAGCAACCTACGGCCGGCTTGATCAACTGCATAGATTGATACTAATGTTGCTAGAACATTGACCGACCCCAAGATCACAGCTGCATATAGCGATGCATCGTTTCCTAAGCCGAGTGATATAAATAGCACCGGTGAATAAAACATTATTGCATTGATCCCTGTAAGCTGTTGGAATATCTGCATCCGACATTAAACCAGATAAACAATTTTAAGTTTCACAATTTACGAGACAAAGGTGAAAATAATATAAATAATGAAAGATCAAAGATGTTTAAGACAGAGTGAGGCTATGGTAGTGAATACACGTTACACAACGGCCTGCGCTATGGACTCATATATCTATCTTTTAAAGTTCAAACGGTCGATCGGAACCATTCAACATGATCTTCATATGAAAATGTACTTGCAGACCAAATTTAACATTTTCTAGAACTATTTTACTATTTTTTTATATAGGTAGAAAATCACTTGATTTGAAAATTCTGGACCATCCAAAAACAACGATATTCTACCTACCTAAAAATAGTAAAAAATTATAAAATATGTAAATTTTGTTCTCCTATTACATTTTCATATATGGAGATCATGTTTAACGGTTTAGATCAGCTATTTGAATTTTGAAAATAGAGATATAGATTCATAGCACGGGTCGACCCGTAATATGCATATTACCGCAACATCACTCTAATACAAAAGTTTGCTATATATATACCTGGAGGAATATGGCGATGACAAGTGGCGGCCGGTTGTGGCGTTTGAGGAGTTCTCGAAAGGGGCGTTTTACCTGCTGAGCTACATGTGTAGCCTCGATGATTTCTTTTAATTCAGATTCAATGTTGTCAGTGCCACACAGCTTCTTTAGCACTGCTTTGCCTTCTTGAAGGCAGCCACGCTCGATTAAACTAGTCGGGGTATCATCTACAACCAGTGCTCCTAGTGTTAGTACAAAAGCAGGAATGCCGGCAGCGCCAAGCGATAATCGCCATCCCCATGGGTGGATCCTATTATATATAATATAATAGAAGGTTGTATTATTACAAGCACATTAATTGACTAATAATGAAGTAGTAATTTAATATGAGAATAACTAAGAGGTGTACTTTGCTGCACCATAGTTGACAAGGGCTGCAAAGAGGATGCCAACTGTGACATTGAGTTGAAACAAGGTGTTCAGACCTCCACGTATCTTTGCTGGTGCGACTTCAGACAGAAATAAAGGTACTGCCTGCATGCACAGCAAGTTACATAACACAGTTTTTACTGATTTTGTATTAACAAATTTTGACAAGATAATTGGGGACTTAACTAGGATAGTTGAACATCAGTTTGGGTAATTGGGTACAACATCTCAGTCTTTTTTTCAAATTTGAGAAACTTCTGATAGAGCAACATTCCAGTATAACTTGCAAAAAAAGGTAAAAATAACTTGTTCACAAGATAGGAACGCTACCAAATGTGTTACTAGGGGTGTGCAAACAGTTGGTTCAGTTAAAGCCATATTAAAATAGTCAAAACCAAAATTTATTCAGTTTTAAAAAAATCTAACCGAACCAACCGAATTAAACTTGCCAATCCGATAACAACTGAACCAAAATATCAAAATTATTTTTAGTTTGTTTGGTTGAACCAAAATAAGAGATTAAATTTCAAAAGGTCACAATTCAATACATAAACAAATACATTTAACAATCATAGAACTAAATATCAAGATATATTTCAGCTGAACCGAAATAAGAGATTAATCCGAACAAAATATAAAAAAACGAAGTAACTCCAGTAAATATCAAGTAAATTTTGGTTTGTTGGATGAATCTTAATATGAGAGATTAAAACGAACCAAATATAAAAAACCTATGTTATTAAAAAAATCAACCGAACCTAACCATTTAAACCGAAAATCAAGTCATTTAATCCTAAATTTTTGGTTCGGTTGAAAACCAAAATAAACCGAATCCAATGAAGCCCCCTATCTGCTACTGATTTCTCATGATGGCAATTCAAAAAGGACATAAAAGCTCATGAAACAAAGGTATATGGATTACTTGATTTGCAAAGCCAACACCACAGCCAAGTAATATCCTCCCTATGAAAAGCATTCCCAGATTTTGCGCAGCTGCACCAAAGACTACACCAATAATGAAGAAGAAGCCAGCAGCCACGATGGTAAGCTTACGGCCAAGATGTCGTGTGGTGTATGATGCAAAAAAGGTGGCTATGATGCCAGCCAGGTAGAGCGAAGATGTGAAAACTTGAAGTGTCTGGCTGTTGAATATGCAGTATTTGCTTCTATTGATGTCATTCATTTTGCGAACATACACAGAAGGAAAGAACTTCTCTAGGAAGTCATTCATTGATGTCACTCCCCCTTTAAGAAAATATTCACATAATATCAAGATATCATTATGGGTTGCAAATTTTAGCTCTTATTAAGTTTGCCATAATGTTAGTTATACATGGATTTGTTTATTTATCCTAACATAGTTATACGACTTGTATAATATTCACTTACAATAATATGAGAATGTAAAAATGGAATGGAAGCTAGCTTTGTATTAGCAAATTGAAATGTAATACAACATATAAAAGGGCATAAAGAATGTATTCAAGAGAAGTATTATTACAAGATCCACCATCTAGATAGATGGAAGTAAAAAAGACCTTCCCTAGAAAGTTGTAAATGGAAGTTACAAATCTCAAAATTGAATTCACAAGCTAGGCATCAAGAAGTTACTGTTCATATAGCAATTTTGCTTTTTATTGGATCTTGTTGGTGTTTGTGATACCATGTTGGTATTTGTATTTAGTTTAGAGACCTATCCGTAAAATAGAAATATAGAAGAATTAAATGACTAGATTATAAGATGTAAGCTCTGTATTTATCCAAGGGTCGTCATCAATAAAAAAATAATTCATTTGATTCATTTCTAGTGATCTTCCATAGGTTTGAATATTAGGCCACTTGATTAACATTTCTTTGTTTCAAATATAAAAAAGAAAGAAATTTGGCAATCATCTTCTTGTACACAACTCCTACACGTCAGTACTCAGCCACTCACACTTGTCATTTGTTTTGAAAAAGTGTAACCCATATATTAAAAAATTAAGAAGCCAAGGGAATAAGCAGCTACCTACCTAGCAGCTTGATAGACATAAATAGTTAAAGAACCATGCAGAATACTAAAAACAATTTTAAAAAAATGCTCAATCAAGCGGCAGATAAATCTATTACAATGGGTCGTTGCTTTTTCATTTTTTTAATAAAAAAATCAAGATAACATTAGACTAGTTTGTCCACTATCCCTTATTTTCATATTTTAGGCTTCTTCTGTTCTAATTTAGAGAAAAGAAAAGCTCATGTTAGACTTTCACGTACTGCAGACTAACTTGAACATATTTTTCCATGAATAGGACTACATGATGTAGGACTTATAAATATGTCAGACAACACATCGCATCTAATTCCTTTCTTTGGATATATAATTGGGTTGGATCTATGCACTTCTCCCAAATATTTTATAAACTAAGTAATAGCCCGTTCAACAAGACAACTAAAGAACGAACAAGGATAAAGTTTTTATTATTTGGAGCTAAGAAGTGCTTGAAACACAAAATAATAAAGGAAATGAAGGAGCCAATAGGTTGTCAAATTATAAGAGTACAATTTGGATAGGATTGAAGAATATGTAGCAAAAGTTTAGCTGGCTGGCAAGTGCATCCTTTCAAATGTTTACTATGGATGTTTATTAAAAGAAGGGGGAATTTCATGCATACTCCTCAAAAACTTCAAAATTTCGTATTTCTCCCTCTAAAAATCATAATATAATATATATCTTTCTAAATTTCAAAAAATCACAAATTTATCCAATTTATTGACTTTTCTATTAAATCTCTTTTAAAATTTATAAAGTACTCATTTTACCTTTATTAAAAAAAATATATGTAATATGTATAAAATTTTTTTTTGTCTTCTACCTAGTCAGTTTATGAGGACAAAATAGTTTATTTTCCTACCAATGACATATGCATAGTGACATTTATGCATACACTTGTGTGTGTCATTTAAGAAAATGAACTATATATTTCTCTCACAACTGACCAATTAGAAGACTGAATATTTCTCTTAAATATGCTTACATATTTTTTTATTTTTTTAATAATGGATAAAATGGGTACTTCATAAAATAAACATGAGTTTTAATAGAAAGTTAATTAATTGAGTAAATTTGTGAGTTTTTGAAATTTAAAATAGTAAATATGATATCACAAATATTAGAAGGGCAAATACGTAATTTCGAAGTTTTTGAGGAACATACATGAAATTACCTGTAATATATATATATATATATATATATATATATATATATATATATATATATATATACATATATATAGTACAGCTAACACGCTTCCTCTAGTATATCGACAATATGCTTCAGGCCTCCAAAATCTATCGAATCAGTTTCAAACGACAAATCCAAACCATTCAAACCAATCTCCTCAACGAGAGCTTTGTGTCCATATAATTTTTTAAAATTTTCAAATTTATTTACCATCAAGTCAAACGGTCAAAATATGAAGGATTTTGTGCGCATTTTAATGCACTATATCCTTCATTTTTTTGACCGCTTGACTTGAAAGTAAATTAGTTCAAAAATTAATTTGTTTATATAGAAATGAAGCTCTCGTTAAGGAGATTGGTTTGAACGGTTTGAATTTGTCATTTGAAGCCGATTCAGGTTTTAAAAACTAGAAATATATTGTCGATATACTAGAGGAAGCGTGTTAGCCGTACTCTCTCTCTCTCTCTCTCTCTCTCTCTCTATATATATATATATATATATATATATATATATAGTACGGCTAACACGCTTCCTCTAGCATATCGGCGATATGCTTCCGGCCTCTAAAACCTATTGAATCGGCCTCAAACGACAAATCTAAATCATTCAAACCAATCTCCTTAATGAGAGCTTCGTTTCTATATAAAAAAAAAAAATTTCAAACTTATTTACTATCAAGTCAAGCGGTAAACAAATGAAGGATATAATGCATTAAAATTCGCACAAAATCCTTCATATTTTGACCGCTTGACTTGATGGTAATAAATTCGAAAATTAAAAATAAATTATATAGACACAAAGCTCTCATTGAGGAGATTGGTTTGAACGGTTTGGACTTGTCGTTTAAAGCCGATTCGATAGGTTTTAGAGGCCGTAAGCATGTTAGCCATACTCTCTCTCTCTCTCTCTCTCTCTCTCTCTCTCTCTCTCTCTCTCTCTCTCTCTCTCTCTCTCTCTCTATATATATATATATATATATATATATATATATATTTTTGTAACTGACATGCAAAACAGGAAGCCATGGACCATGTATCATATGATTTACATAATACGTTATAAAGTTGATTTTATGGCATTGTCCCTTCCTAGAGTGGTAATCTATTTTTGACCATTAGTCAAATTTAGGTGAAGCACAAAACTTTGTAGAATAGCCCTTTGAGGATAACAAGGAAAAAATAAAAGCATCTTGGAATCTTATTGGAATTGATGTAAGTTTGGACTAATTATACTTCTCATGCATCGTATTTTTTTTCCTTTTTTCTTTTAGAAAAGCTTCTTTTTATACAAATCAAAATGAATTAATAGCTCATTGCAAGAGAAACTTCAGCTCATCTTTGTAAACAAAAAATATTTGAGAACTTCCAACAACAGCTGTAATTAAATAGTACAACTATGGTACCAAACAACTTTGAACTAAGCTCCTAGATTGATGTTAGTTAGCCCCCAATATAAGCGATTGACATAGCTGAGATAACTAACTAGAACTGAAACAGTGAAATGAAGACCCCAAAAAAAATAATTATCGAGAAAAATCTAACCTGAGTTGCCCACATCATAACCAAACATTAAACCCGCGGTGGCGACCATAAGGCAAGATATGATCAGAATCGGAGTTATCTTGGCCTCGGAATCCATGCCCACCTCTAGAGGCTCCACCGGATAACCTCCTCCGTTCCGCCACATATTGACTTGACCTAGGAGGAGACGAGACGAGACGAGGCGAGAGGAAAAGGGAGTACTGAAGGGGTTATAAATTACTAATTGAACTGAAGTTTGAACCAATTGAGGAGATTAGAGGGATAAAAAGGAGGTTTTTAACATAGTGACTAAGAAGTTGAAATTAATTCTGTGTTGATTGTTTGTTTAAGGAGCTGAGTAAGGAGGCAGGAAGACTAATAAGAACAAACCAATGACCCAGTATGATAGGTACATCTGAGGATCATTTGTGGCATCTAGAAGCGTCCCAGAATGTGGTTCTTAACTGACATGATTATTTTTTAAATTATATATGACAATTTTTTCCAGATCGTTCTAACGTTCACGGTTACATTATTTGCACATTTTTTTAATTTTGAAAAATAAGAAAATAATTTGTCAGGAAACAATGCGATTGTGCAAAATAATGTAAAAAATTAAGAAACAATTTATTTATTTTAGGAAACAAATTGATTGTCAGGAAACAATTTTTTTTTTAAATTATTTTCTTTTCCAAAAAAAAATAATTTGTGGAGAACCAAAGTTTCAGTTCAATAAAATGATTTTTTATTTTCTAAAAGAATTTGTTATTTGCATGGCAATTATGCAACTAGTTGTGCTTTTAGTTGTTTTGTCCAGTTGAAATGATTCGGCGGCCACACAGTAACAGTATGTAGTAGTGTGGAAGTGTGGAATAACTAATCCAGCACATTTTATATTCGACGACCGGATTTGTTCCGTCTATTCTTTCTTTTTTTGTATATTCCGTCTATTCAATCCATCCCAAGTTCCCAACCAACAGCGTAATTTCCTCCCGGGTATAGAAGTGGAAATATATCTGCTGTTATTCATCGTGAATAACAGGCAGCTGTTATTCCAATCTGAACCGTTCAAACTTATGCACGAATCTCAATGAAAGAACTAACGGTTAGGATCGTAATAACAGGTTCATGTTATTTCTAAATAATAACAGCAGAATTATTTCCGGTGTCGAATTATCAATTATCATGTGGTGGCGCTTGGCGCTAAACGACACAGGTGAAGTTCGACGAAATTAAGTGAAATAGTTATAAATGAATATAGTCAGTCATGACGAAATTGTGAAAAAGACGGAATAAAGTAGAAATTTTGCAGTCAGACTCTTTCATTTTGCAGTTAAAACCTCCCTATTTCAAGAAATTGTTTAACATTTTAGGGATGTGAAATAAGGTTATTTTGTAAAAATGAAGGATGCGGTATTGAAGATATTTCATTAATTTTAGAATTAAGTGTATAACACTTTATCGAATGAGGGTAGAACAAAATGGACAAACTCTCTATTCTCCATTCCTGATTCTATCCTTTTTTTACAGAAAAAATATCATGGTTATGCACTCAAATTTTGCACTTCTGATATTTTTTAAAGCAATAAAATTAAAATAGCTTATTAGCACTTTAAAAAAAAAAAAAACTAATTTATATCAACAATATTTTTTTTAATAAGAATTGGAAATCAAATTATCAAATTATTTAATATTTACAAATTCTTATTCTAATTTTAAATTACAACATCCTATAATATAATCTTTGTCATTTGATCAAATACTAAAAACTAGTTATTTTAACCACAATTTTTTAACGTGATATTGTTATTTGAAATTGTACTAAAATAGAGGGTCGAAATGATGCATATATATGAGCGTCCTCGAAGACCAAAGCCTTCCAATTATGACATATCTTCATCATTATCTTCCTTTGTCAAACATCCAACCAACAACGTTTTTCTGTTTTGTTAGCCATAATAAAACCGTCCAGCAATGAAATTGCGTAAAACGTGACATGAAAATATTATTACGAACAAAACAAATTTATTTTGTGTCACTGTCTCACTTCTCTTCTTGCGAACCATATCACAAAATTCCTATCAGCATCAATAAATTTGTTAATTTTGGAAGACAGAAAATTATGAGAATTTTATATTCTTATTTTTTTTGTATTCTTATAATTGTGTACAATGAGTATTTATAGTCTCTTGAGTTTATTTTACCGTTAAGAATTATAACGGTAAGTTTTTACCTATTATAAATTACTGTTTTGCCCTTTTCCTATTTTATAATTTTATCCTTCTAAATAATTCTATTCTTCAACACTCCCCCTCAAGCTAGAATTATAGATATCGATTAATCCTAACTTGCTTGCTATTTCTTCAAACGCCTTTGGAATGAGTCCCTTTATGAAGATATCGGCTAATTGGTCGACTCTTCACATAAAGGGTTTCGATTTCCTTCGCTTGAAATTTTTCTCTTATGAAGTGACAATCAACTTCGATATGCTTCTTTCTTTCATGAAACACCGCATTTGAAGTGATATGCCTTGCCGCATTGTTGTCGCAAAACATCTTCATTGGTTTATCAATTTTGAAGTTCAAATCTTCGAGTAATTGTTTGATCCAAGTGAGCTCACTTGCGGTGGATGCCATGGCACGATATTCCGCTTCAGCACTTGATAATGCAACGACATTTTGTTTCTTGCTTTTCCATGTGACTAAGTTTCCGCCTACAAACGTGTAATAGCCGGTTGTTGATTTTCTATCGAAACTCTCGGCCCAATCTGCATCGGAATAGCCACACACTTCGTTAGAGTTATTATTTTTCATCCATATACCATTTTCGGGTGATTTTTTTAAATATCTCAAAATTCTATCAATTGCATTCAAATGAGGTTTCCTTGGAGAATGCATAAATTTACTAATTTGGCTTACTGCAAATGATATGTCCGGCCTAGTTACAGTCAGGTAAATTAATTTACCTACAAGCTGTTGGAATTGATTTATATCTTCCAACGGTTCTAGTTTACAATTACTATCAATTGGTGTTGAGGCCGGTTTGGACTCTAATTTTCCCGTTTCTTTTAGAAGGTCGATAGTATATTTTTTTTGTGTGAGGAATAATCGTTTTGGAGAATGTGCTATTTCAATTTCTAAAAAATATCTAAGTCTACCAAGATCTTTTATTTCGAAATTTTCTTTTAGGTGCCTTTTAATATTGTTAATTTTTTCATGATTGTTTCCGGTTATAATTATGTCATCAACATAAACAAGAACAATGATAATCTCATTATTTTCATGTTTTGAGAACAAGAATGTATCGGATTGGCTTACTTTAAAACCGAGAAAAAATAAATATTGAGAGAGTTTTTCATACCATGTCCTTGAAAATTGTTTAAGTCCATAAATTGATTTTTTTAACCTACAAATAAGGTTAGTATTTTTTTTCTTTTACATGACCCGGTGGTAGAGTCATATAAATCTCTTCCTCAAGTGTTCCTTGAAGTAATACATTTTTTACATCAATTTGAAATAAATTACATTCTTTATTTACCGCTATTGAAAGCAAGATTCTTATGGTATTCATCTTTGCTACCGGAGCAAAGATTTCTTGATAATCAATATCATATGTTTGGGTATACCCTTTGGCAACTAGCCGGGCCTTATACCTTTCTATGGAGTCATCGCTTTGATATTTTATTTTATAAACTCATTTGCATCCAACGGGTTTTTTATTTTTTGGTAATGGTTCAATTGTCCATGTATTATTTTTTTTCTAAGACTTGGAGTTCTTTTTCCATAGCCTTGCACCACACCGATTGGCTTATAGCTTCCTCGAAATTTCTTGGTTCTTCCATTTTGGAAATTGAACTAAGAAATGCATGGTGTTCTTTTGAAATGTTTTTGTAAGAGATAAAATTTTCGATAGGATATTGAACCTTATAACCGGTTACGTAATCTTGTAACCTTGTGGATGGTTGTGTTGGACGAGTTGAGCGCCTTAGCACCACTTCTTCTTCAATATTTTCATCCTCTCCAACATTTTCATCTTCTTCTTCCTCCCGGGCTCCGCTTTGAGGAGTATTATTATTGTCTCCATTATTTTCTCCTTCTTCATTTTCTACAATGCTTTGCTCAATAATTTGATTAGTAGACATAGGCATGACAAAATCATTTGAGCTAATTTGAGTATTAACCTCATCTTTAGTGGTTTTAAAATATGGTTCGTTCTAAAAAAAGTAACATCTCTAGAAATATATAACTTTTGATTTATAGGATCATAATATTTATAACCTTTTTTTTTAAATGAGTATCCTAAAAAGATAGTTTTAATAGAAGTATAATCTAATTTGTCTCGTTTATTTTGATGTACAAAGCATGTGCATCCAAAAACTCTTAGATGGTTAACATTTATTTTCCTTTGATAAATAATTTCTAATGGACTTTTATTTTTTAGGACTACACTTGGCAATCTATTTATCAAATAAGTTGCGGTGAGAACGGCATCCGACTAATAATTTTTTGGAACATTATTTTGAAACATAAGTGCTCTTGTCATTTCAAGTAAGTGACGATTTTTTCTTTCGGAAACTTCATTTTGTTGTGGAGTATAAACACAAGTAGTTTGATGTATAATTCCTTTTTGTTTCAAAAAACTTGAGAAATTTTGATTTACAAATTATATTCCATTATCAGTTCTAAGAATTTTAATTTTTGTGTTATATTGGTTTTCAACTAAGTTTGAGAAATCTTTAAAGTGAGAAAAAACTTCACTTTTATTTTTTAAAATATATAAACATGTTAATCGTGAAAAATCATCTATGAATGTAACAAAATATTTAAAACTATTGTAGGAGTCTACCGGGGCGGGTCCCCAAACATCGGAATGAACAAGTTCAAATATTTTGCTACTTTTAGAATTTGAGGTAACAAAAGCAAGTCTCGTGTACTTTGCAAATTTACATACTTCACAATTACTACAATCTAGATTTGAAAAATCAAAAATACATTTTAAAATTTTATCGAAGGGATGTCCAATTCTTTTATGCGATAAGCTTCCCATGTCTTGTATTTGTGTATTGAAATTAAATTTTTGGCTATTCAAAAAATATAGTCCATTTTGAAAAAGACCTTCACCAATCATTATCTTAGATGTTGTATCTTGAAAAAAATACATTTAGAAGAAAATATAATCTCACAATTTATTTCTTTTGAAAGTTTTCCTATAGATAATAAATTAGCGGTGCAATTTTTTACATGTAAAACATTTTTAATTTCTTTAAAAAAAACGATAATTGAGCCATAACCACAAATTTTCATTTTTTCACCATTTGCAACATATACAAATTCTTGACCTTTGATTTTTTTATAATTATGCAATATGTTTTTATTTCCGGTCATGTGATCGGTTGCACCGGAATCTAAAATCCATATCAAATTATTTTTGGAGTATTCTTGATTTAGATTTCCTAAATGAGTACATTTTTCTGGTTTTATTTCACCTTTTCCGGTTTCAGATCTGTTTGGGTTGTCATTCACCCTTTTATTTGGTATTACATATTTCATTTGATTTGGGCCTACATTAAATTCATTACCTTGGGCTTCTAATATACTTTCTAAATTAAAAGAACCTGATTTTGGCCTATTTAAAAACTAGCTGAGGGAAGATACTAATTTGGAGATTAGTTTGAAGATTTCTGAATTTGTCAAGGCAGCAGCTCCAAAACCTACGGACTCAATTTTGGTGGACCCGTTATTTGGAGAAACTGGCAGACCCCGTTCAGCACAACTCATATCTTCCTTTGGTTGAAGCGCTCGCGCCGCACCAGAGATAGCGAAATCCCTTTTCTCCCCTCGGCCGATCCACTTCGCCCTTCTCCTTCCACCATTTAGGTCGGAGATGAAAATGAAGAAACCAACACTGATTGAGTCCATGGCCCTCTTTCTTGCAATTTATGCATTTCTCGGTTTCCATTTCAGAGCTAGGGTTTCGACGACAGTGTTGTTTCTGATTCTTTGCAATAATCTAGTTTGTGGTATGGTTTTTGCTTTTGGATCAACTTTTCTGTTTTTGGTTTGGATTTTGGTTTATGTTGTTTTTTCTGGTATGATTTGGAAAACAAAAGATACTGGTATTCGATGGTTTTTTTTTTTTTTTTTTTTTCTGTTTTGATTTTGTTTGCAAAATTTGCAATAGGGTTATCTGTCGCGCTGATCTGGATTTTTCTGGTAAAACAGGAAAGCTTGGATTTTTATCGGGTTTTTCAGAATCGCTCGGATACCATGTTAATTTTGGAAGACAGAAAATTATGAGAATTTTATATTCTTATTTTTCTTGTATTCTTATAATTGTATACAATGAGTATTTATAGTCTAATTGTGTACAATGAGTATTTATAGTCTCTTGAGTTTATTTTACCGTTAAGAATTATAACGGTAAGTTTCTAACTATTCTAAATTACTGTTTTGCCCTTTTCCTATTTTACAATTTTATCCTTCTAAATAATTCTATTCTTCAACAAAATTTCACGAGAACCGTGCCAAAGATCTACAATAACCACGTCGTGATAGTATTTATATATCACGGCACAGAACTACATGTGTGTGATTTACATGATGTGATTTGTGTGTCTCGTGTTATGTCTATACATGTGATGTAATTATATATTTTGGAAAATTAGCTCGACACAGCATGTCTCACAAAAGATCTGATAATGACAAGAAACGTCACGTGGTTATGCAAGTCTCATATGAGCAGGGGCGAAACTCAATTTGAGTATAGAGGAGGCTAACCGACTAAACGTCATTATACTTAAAAAATATTACAATAAAAATCAAAATCTATAAAATACAAAATAATATGATTTTTCAGTATATGATTTTATAAAAGTTACAATAATTAACGCACCAATAAATAACATGTTTAATAAAAAAAAAAAAACATAGCATATTTAACAACAAATTTTTATATTATTTAAATTTAGACCTATGCTTTCATACACTAGTCATTTTTGACATAATTTAAATTTTATGCAAAAAATAAAAATTTAACAAACTTATGCTGAAATAATAAAATTAACCTTCATCACAAACCAATATTTATAATAAATCAAACTCCATAATATTGAAAAAAATAATCCAATAATTAGTTGGACAAAGTAATTAAAGAATAAGTGAATTTGATAATATTATACATAAGAAATTGTAATAAAGCACACACCTTGTTTTATTTTGAATTTTTCTAATCTCAGAAATTAATTTTCTACTTTCAAAATATATAGAAAAACTGTCATTAGAGTGCTTATTTTATCTTTCTTATTTTGAATTTTTATAATCTCGTGAACTAATTTGTTGTTTGCTAATCCCACTATTTTTTTTCTATATTTTATATTCTTATAACTTCTTTTTTCGCTATTCTAAAATTACAAAGCTTTTTCTTTTTTTGGTAATCGTGCACAACAATGTTGTATTTTTTTTTTCTATTGTTTGTACCTTTTTATATTAATCAATGAGAAGTTTTAAGTTAGATGGCCATATGATCCGATAGGTTTCAAAACCAAAGCAAATAATGTGAATGTTACACTTATATATAAACCCTCCACTTTTCTTGTATTATCACGGGGGCGGGGTTGAGACATATAAAATAAAAACTTTAGTAAATTTTCTAGGTACCAGTTATAAAAAAAAATGAAAATCTTAGAGTTTATTCAGCCACCTTTGGCTACTACTACTTTTCGCCCCTGCGTATGAGTATGACTGTTAGATCTTCATTAAATGATGAATCTCGAATAAGTTATTTTAAATTATAAAAAGAAGAAGTTGAATGTGACTAAACATGACAAATGTGTTCAATTACGTTTGGACACATTATGTGTTGTTATGACGTGACTGTCTTTCTGAATTTGATCATAGTATGACATGACGTAGTACTAAAAATCTGATTTGATTGTGGTATGTACGCTGAAAATAGATCTTAAAGTAAGACGAGAAAAATATCAATCACACAAACTCAAGACTTTGTTATTCTCATGACAACCATAAGATAGTTGCCAAAATAAGTAAATTAATAAATGCAAATATATTTCTCGTCCTACAGATTAGCCGATATGTTATTATTGAACAATTTAAAAATTTATTGTGCTGTCCACAAAGCAATTTAAAATTTCAAAGCCAAATGCTGTTTAAATTACCAATAATTTACATGATCTATCTAACTTATTTAGAACATAATTATAGTTTTTTACTCTTTAAATTTGACATGTCATGGAGTCATTTGTCACGAACTCACAAATTTTATGAGTTGTTGTGCTCTTTTTACGGAATAAATTAGATACCCGTAGACGTAAAACTTAGACGTCCCAAAAAGTGATATTTACATGACAATTATGATAGTTGACAAAAAAAAAAATATCAACACGACAAAAATTGTAAAAATGTTCAATATAATTTTATATATATATATATATTGTGTCTAATTAAAATTTGGTGTCATTTGAAAAGTTGTCTAGTCACCAACTAAATGCCGGTAAGACTAATTTGTTAATTTTTTTTTATAAATAAGGATAAAGTCCTTATTTGATTGATGATAAACACGTAACAAGAGTCTTGTAACTTGTGAAAAGGAAAAAAAATCGAATAGCTCAAAACAGCTCATCAGCTCAGAAAAAAATAAATGAAAAAACAACAAAGGACCTAAAATAATAGAAATTGAGAACAAGCAACTGAAGAAGAACATAGAAAGAAAAAAATAACAGAAAAATAATTTGTTAATTTTTACTTTTTGAAAATATCTGATGGATAATCAGTTGATTGTTTGATTATTTTTATATGTAATTATGTATTAATATCACTAATATCACTAGCTGAAAATTAGAATTTGTAGTTTTTGAAACTTTATTTTTTGGAGAGAAAAGTTTTTCAATTTTAGGAGAGTAGAATTGTAAAAGAGGAATTTAGAGGAAGTAAAAGAACAACTTTATTCAATTTCAAGCATATCTGTTATGAATACGTCAATCTATTTATAGGAAGATTATGTTATAAAATTTTACAGAATAAAACAAGAATTATGTTTCTTGAATCATCAGTGAAGTTCTAAAATTAAATGTTTTATTTGTCCTCTTTCTCTCCTGTACTGGAGCTAGAGCTTCTCGTGCTAGTCTTCTGTTAATTAAAGTGGTTAGAGGAGTTCTCTTAATATCTTGTCCATTCTGCATACGGGCCCCATATGTCAGCTTCTTTGATTCCTTAATTTCCTTCTATGTTGTGTAGATACAAGTACGGGTATCGTATCAGATACGATACGGATATGGCCATACGTTAATTTTTAAAAATCAAGAATACGATATGCCAAATATATATATATATTAATTTTATTTATTTATTGTATTTAAAATTTATAACTTAAATTAAATTTGTCAAAAATCTAAAGGCTTAACCTAACCTAAGTATAAATTAAATACTATAGATACTAGTATTAAATGAATATGATATTTTGGTGTAATGGTTGGACATTTTGGTCCGAATATTTTCATATTATCCAACATAGACTACTAAAAACAATGAGAAAAGTTTGTTGTTGGTGCTTAGTTAAAAGTTTGTTGATAGTAAATCATTTTTATAATATAATTGATTTTGTCTCCATACTTGTTGGACTAGCAAAAACAAGTGATTGATTGTTTCTTTATGGAAACAAAATTGGCATTTTGTGTTCCCAACTCAACTTTTGGACTTCAATTTATCTTTTTTGTGAGTATTCGTGTTCCACCACATAAGTGGTTGTACCACATGAACTCCTGTGTTGGAATGAACTATAAATCTCGTGTTGTCCCATCTTTCTGAGATCTTGTCACGTGCATGTGTAAAGGAGTGATAATGTCTTTCAAGACAAGTTACAACTTGTCTTTTGGATAGACCTGCTAATGAGCTGAACTCGGCTCAAAACTCGGCCTGACTCTATCATATAACAAAACAAGCTCAACTCGGACTCAACTCAAATGTAAAAGAAAAAGCCCGACTCAATTTAATGAGTTTGAGCCTTCGGCTCGGTCCGAACTCAGCTTGGTCCATAACTCGGCTCAAACTCAGAAGATATGACTAACAACTCGGAAATTCAGTACAGCGGAATTTAGAAAGTAGCTTTTTTTTTTTTTTTATCGCTAGCAGGAAAAGTAAGGAATATATCACTGACACGTCTCATCTATTATTTTGCTTAACATTTGTATTTATTTATTTTTGTCGCCAGGAGTGACGTAGCCAGGATTTGAGTCAGGACGCCACTATTTGAGTCAGGAGTGGGCAAAATAATTCAACAATAAATATGAAATTTAAAAAAAATCAACCAATTCATTCAATAATCTGATAAGTCCAACAATTCACCAAAAAATATGAAATTTTCAAAAAATTCAACAATTCACCTGTTGATCTAAGAACTCCAATAGTCCAACAATAAACACGAAATTTTCTATAAATTTAACAATTCAATAATTTAACAAATACAAAATTCAACTAAAATAATAAAATTTAACAAAAAAATTTAGGTTTAGCTCTAAACAATTTTTTTTATAAAACCAACCTAAATCGGATATAAACAGAAATCAGGCAAACATACTCGAGTAAATTTATATACTTGAGAAATCAAGTATAAATATAAAATATACCTAACTATATCGTGCTTCGTGCACATAGAAATCCATTTATGTACTATATTTTAATCAAGTAGATTGGATATCAACAATCAACAGTCAACAGAGAAATTATTTTATATAAAATAACATAATTGAATGATTAAATCAAGTATAAGCATAGTAGCATACGATTAGGTATAACAGAGAATATGCCGCCCCCGTCTCTAATTTTTTATGCTGCCGCCGTTTCTATTTTTTTTCTTTTTAGAATCGCTCCTTTCTCTATTGATTGTAGCGTACCCTTCGTGTGATTTTTTTCCAAATCAGCGGTCAAACAGAAGGTTTGGACTTTTTTCTAAACTTCTATAGGAAAATGAATAAATAATAAGAATTGGGCTGTTGGGCTGCTTTGTGGGCTGAACAAAGAGAGACAATTAACAAATTAGAGGCAGGCAACAACTTAGAACCATATACTCGGTACTTTAAATTTCAATTTCCAGGAGTAGACAACTGCCTACCTCTGGAAAGAATTGGCTCCGCCTCAGTCGCCAAGGTACCCACAAACTCCCTTCCACAGTACCAACTAATAATATATGTTTATATATCATGTTGTTATAAATTTTTGGACGCTGTAGTCGAAATAGGACTGTTCTCTCTAGGTTGAAAATCTCTACAGATTCTGACCGTCAAAAAATAGTAATTTTTTATCTATTTAAAAAAATATATATATATAGAGTAATGCTATTATGTATTGCGAATTAAAGTGGGTGCTTTAATTCGCGTTCATATTGCGATTTTCAAAGTTTAAATAGCCGATCCGAACAGTTAGACGTGTTCTCCATATTGAAATGTGCTTGGAGACCAAATTTTATATTTTTTGGAATTTTTTTACTATTTATTAAACCACTTTGAAAATCGCTGATCCAACGGTTTCACTGTTCAATATGAGATACTGTTGGATCAGTGATTTTCAAAGTGGCTTAATAAATAGTAAAATTCCAAAAAATGTAAAATTTGGTCTCCAAGCACATTTCAATATGGAGAACACATCTAACGTTTGAATTGGCTATTTAAACTTTGAAAATTGCGATATGAGCGCGAATTAAAGCACTCGCTTTAATTCGCAATGCATAATAGCATTGCTCTATACACACACACACACACAAAATCTAAAATTTGGTACTCAAATATATTTTCATATGAAAAATAATATTTAAACATTCAGATCAACTCGTGCTATATATCTGTATCTCACTTTATAGAGTTTAAACAATCATTATTCGAACCGTTAAACATAATCTCTATATAAAAATGTTCCTCTCGGAATTCTTGAAAACATGGCTTTTAAATATGCTAGATTGTTGAAACTAAGAATTCTGAGGATATGTTAAAATGTTGATTAATTTCTGTGTATATGTTACATTCTTTTTCCTATGCTATATTATAAATATAAATACCTTAATTCTGGATGTCCGTGACGTCAGCGATGAACAGTGCCACCTTCTCTTTTTTCCGTCTGATGTGCTCTCGGTGGATCAGATTATTTCATGTTGACGTTTCCATTCGTCATCTTCACAACTAGTGTTTTAATAATGCCCGTGCGGGCGTGCCCTGCCCGTCCTGCCCGTGCCCGTGCCGCGGGCACTCGCGGGCACGCGGACACGTGGGCACGGGCGTTAAACGGGCCGGACCGATTTTTTTTCCCGCCGCGCGCGTGCCGGGCCCGCCGTGCCGTGCCCGTGCCCGTGCCGTGCCGTGCCCGTGCCTGTGTCCTTTTTTTTTTTTTTCCGAAAATTGAATTCAAATTCAAATTCCCCCCGCCCCCAGGGCTCCCACCGCCCCACCGCCACATGGCCACATTCCCACCCCCCTCGGCCCCCACCATTCCCCCTCCCCCTCCCCCCCAGCCGGACCCCACCCCACCTCTCCATTTTTTTTTTTTAAAATTCAAATTTTAATCCCTCCAAACAAAATTCTATAAATATACACCCATTCCTCTCAATATTTTCACATCTCTCTCAATATTTTCATCTCTCAATCTCAATCTCAATCTCAATATTTTTATTATTCTCCAATTTTAATTTTATTGTTAAAAAAAATATAGTTATTTGACAAATACGCAAACGGGATTACGAAGGTATTCTCGAAGATTTTCCTGCGAAATTAAAAAAGGTAACATTAATTTTTGTTAGATTACATTTTGTTAGATTAAATTTGTTAGATTGAAATATTGAATGTTAGATTTATTTTTGTAGAGAAATTTAGAATTTAAATTGAATGTTAGATTTATTGAATGTTAAGTAATTAGATTTGTTAAATTTGTTAAGTAGTTAGATTTGTAGTTAGATTTATTTTTTGGAAATGTGAAGTAATTAGATTTATTTTAGAATATGTTAGAATTTATTTTGAAATTCGGATTTATTTTTAATAGGTTAAAAAAAATAGGTTAGATTTATTTTTTGGAAATGTGAACTAATTAGATTTATTTTAGAATATGTTAGAATTTATTTTGAAATTCGGATTTATTTTTAATATGTTAAAAAAAATAGGTTAGATTTGTTTTTTTGGAAATGTGAAGTAATTAGATTTATTTTAGAATATGTTAGACTTTATTTTAAAATTCGGATTTATTTTTAATAGGTTAAAAAAAATAGGTTAGATTTATTTTTTGGAAATGTGAAGTAATTAGATTTATTTTAGAATATGTTAGAATTTATTTTGAAATTCGGATTTATTTTTAATAGGTTAGATTTGTTTTTTGGAAATGTGAAATAATTAGATTTATTTTAGAATATGTTAGAACTTATTTTGAAATTCGGATTTATTTTAATAGGTTAAAAAAAATAGGTTAGATTTGTTTTTTGGAAATGTGAAGTAATTAGATTTATTTTAGAATATGTTAGAATTTATTTTGAAATTCGGATTTATTTTTAATAGGTTAAAAAAAATAGGTTAGATTTGCTTTTTAGAAATGTGAAGTAATTAGATTTATTTTAGAATATGTTAAAATTTATTTTGAAATTCGGATTTATTTTTAATAGGTTAAAAAAAATATGTTAGATTTGTTTTTTTTGGAAATGTGAAATAATTAGATTTATTTTAGAATATGTTAGAATTTATTTTGAAATTCAGATTTATTTTTAATATGTTAAAAAAAATAGGTTAGATTTGTTTTTTAGAAATGTGAAATAATTAGATTTATTTTAGAATATGTTAGAATTTATTTTGAAATTCGGATTTATTTTTTTGAAAAGGTTTAAAAAATGACAACTCCTCGTCGCGAATCGGTGGAAGAACAAATCGAAAGAATGTCGACCGAGCTTTTTGGCACTGTGGCCCCTGTCCGCCCCGATATGCCACATAATTATCCACAAAATTATCAACCCAATTATCAACCAAGTTCCTCCCAAATGCCACCATCTAATTATCCACTTAATTATCCACAAAATTATCAAATAAGGGACCAAATGCTAGATTTAAATTGTCAACAACCCACTCAAATGACCACACCGTATTATACTTCAAATGATCCAAACATGTTTATTCCACAACAAGCACATCAACCGATATCACCGTATGCACATGGAGGCACTTCTTCTGTAGCATCGAGTCAATTCACGGACACTGCCCCTACAGGAGGTACTCTTTCGACAGGTCTCCTTGAAATTCAAGAAGAAGATGCCCCTCCTTCGACAGAAGAAGTGCCCCCGCAATAACCAGCAGGAAAGAAGGCGAAAAGATGGACCGAATACAGTAAACCGTGGTTGAAATACTATGATTGGATAAGAGATGAGGAGGGCATTATGCAATATCTACAATGTAAGGTAAACAAATGTAACAAGAGTTATGTGTATAAAAGAAAGGACGGTATGAATAGCTTTAAGAGACATGCCGAAATGCACGAAAAAAAGGGTGAACAACCAAATGAAAATGTTGGATCGCGACAAATCCAAACCCAATTGAACGCGGATGGTAGCAGAACCAACCAAAAATTCGATGAATAAAAAATGCTTAGTGAATTGGCTCGGTACATTACCCATAAAGAACAACCAATAAGTATGGGTGGTTGCCTGAGTTTTGCCCGGTTGGTCATTCGGGGGTGTGCTCAACCAATGTACAAGAAGATTCATCATAACAAAATGTCTAGTGAAATAAAAAACCAGTTTACCAACAGAAGAGATGATATGAAAGCTACATTTGCATACCAAAACAATAACGTCTCAATTACCTCCGATATATGGACTGCTGGTAAACATGGACTCGGGTACTCTTGTATTACCGGGCATTGGATGGATGATAATTGGGTATTACAAAAGAGGATATTAAGTTTTCGAGTGTTGGAATCCCCGCACACTGCAAATGTAATTTTTAAATCAATTATTGAGGTTTTAGAAGAGTATAACCTTAAGAGGAATATGGATAATAAGATTTTTTCTATCTCATTCGATAATGCTAACAACAACATAGCTTCCATTAAGATTTTTAAACGGTCACTAAACCCGATTATGAACGGTGAAATGTTTCACCAAAAGTGTGCTTGCCACATACTTAACCTCGTCGTGAAGGCGAGTCTTAAAACAGAAGGCGTAAAGCTATTGATAATTAAATTTAAAGATGCTCTCAACCACATTGTTTCGAACCAAGAAAGAAAACAACGGTTTGCGAGATTATGTGTCAACTATAATATGAGCAAGTTGAAAGTACCTTGGGATATAGATACCCGTTGGAACTCTACCTATAGGATGTTACACCGATGTCTTCCTTACAAAGCTGTCATAGGGGAGGCTTTGAGAGGCTCAATCCCCGATAGATTGGCATTGGAACTCACCAATGGAGAATGGGAGCAACTAGAAAGGCTTAAAGAGTTCCTAAAAACCTTTTTTACAGCAACCGTTCAACTATCCTGCTCGTACTCACCAACGTCATTTAAGTTGCTCGAACATCTCTATTACATCTCCAAAATATATAATGATTTGGAACGAGCTGAAATTAATGATAAATCTCTCACACCGATCGTAGATGCCATGAAACAAAAATTCCTAAAATATTGGGAAGATGTACCCCTCGTGGCCGTTATCGCAAACTGCCTCAACCCGGCATACAAGAAGTATTACACGATCAAATTTATTGAAAGGTACAAAGATTATCTACATTTAGACATCACCGGGGTGGAGACATACGTGGATTCGAAGTTCGATGAGATGTTTCACATATACAGCTCAAGAATGAGTGGCAAGTAGAACCTGTCTTCGTCCCATGCGGGCCCTAGGTATAAATAAAAATATACATGTATTTTTAATATTTTTTATTTTTTAATATCTACATTATTTGTCCGCTAATTTTTATTTTTATTTTTTAATAGTTCCACTTCTAGGAGCACTAGCAGTGGTGGATTGTTAGCAGATTTTCAGTCGGAGAGCCAACTGCACACATCCACAAATGAGATATTGAGCTATATGGCGATGCTCAATGAACCTGAAAATGTTGACGTCGTTGGGTGGTGGAGGAGGCATGCAAGGATCTATCCAATCCTGGCAATGATGGCCCGTGATGTATTTGCCGTGCCGGTGTCAACCGTCCCTTTCGAAAGTTGTTTTAGTTCGGCGAACAGGATCCTCTCCGATAAACGCAGTAAGTTGGGTCCACATGTCTTTGAGAGACTTGTGTGCTTAAAAGACTGGATTGATGCTGAAGAGCGCACGCAATATCTGCCTCAACAACAATCATCACCCGAAGCCAACACTGAAGAGAGCGGTACTGGCGAGGCTAATTCGGATTCAGATGGTGCGGAAGAGAGTGAACAATGGTATAGGAATGCGAACTTCTAGATAAATAGTGTCGGTATATATTTCTAACATCTTTAGTCTTTATGGTTATTTTTTAAATTATAAATTTCTAAACATTTCAATTAGTTTTTAAATTATTCATTTTAACAAAAAATTACTAACAAAAAAAAAAGTTAGAACTCTGCCTATGTTATTTTACATAGCCGGTCCCAAGCCCGGAATAAAAGAGGAGGGTAACTTTTATTTTTTAATATATTGTTTTAAAATAAGAGCTTAATTATTTTTAAAGTAATTGATTTAAGAAATTTTTAATTTATATTTTATTATAACAAAAATTATCGAGTTACAACCATGTCAAATGAATTTAAATTGGCATGAATTTGGATTTATAATTTATTAGTTTTCAAAGAAAAAAAATACAGAAAAAAAAACCCGAAAAAAAACGGGAAAAAAAAAACAGAAAAAAAAACCAGAAAAAAAAAACAGGAAAAAAAAACCAGAAAAAAAAAACCAGAAAAAAAAAAACCAGAAAAAAAACCAGAAAAAAAAAAAGTGCCCGGCTCTGCCCGTCCTGCCCGCGGTGCCCGGCCCGTCTTGCCCGCGCGCCCGTAGCGGGCACGGGCATTACACGGGCAGGGCGTGATTTTTGAAATTTTTGCCCGTGATGCCCGTGTGCCCGTGACGCCCGCGCCCGCATCCGTCATCCGTCCGTGCCCGCGCACCGCCCGCGCCCGTGGGGCCCTGCCCGGCCCGTCTGTAGAACACTATTCACAACACCGATCACAGCTTGTGCGTCTCCCGCGATTTTGCCCAAAAACGCATAAATATCGCCCCGCGCCGCTCGCGATCCTGCATGTGATCGCAGCTGTCGCCTTCTTCTCTTTCTCGATCGCCACGTAGTCGCTCCCCCGCTACATGTTTCTCCTCCCGCTCTCCGCACCTTCTCATCTTCTGTTTTGGTCGGTATTTCTTCATTGAATTTTACTCTTCCCATTTAATTCCTGGTGTTTACCTGTACTCTCTTGCGTTTAGCTCAACTTCCTCTCTCGCTATCCTGTACATTGGCTACGCTCTTGGCTGTCATGGATCCTCCCCACCTCTGCTAGCTTGGGTTCCTCCCGCTGGTATGATTTGTTTAAAGTTTAGTAATTTTCACACCTACTTCACTATTTGGGAACAAAAACGACTCTGTCAGTAAAATTGATAGTCGACACAGTTTCCCCTTTTTTTATTTTAAATATTTTTTTCCTTTTTCTCCGTTAACCTTTATTTTTTTTTAAAAAAAAAAAAGCCCGGTTTTAAAAAGGGGGGGGGGTTTTCTTTTTTTAAATTTTCTCCTCTTTTTCCAAATAAAAAAAATAAATTTTTTTTTTTCTTCCCCCCAAGTTCATAAGGTAGCAGATCTCAAAAATATGTTTTCTATCATTTCTATCGTCAAATTTGACACAATTTGGAAATTCTTGGGTTGCCCGTAAAAAAAAAAAAAAAAAAAATATAAAAATTAAAAAAAAAAAAAAAAAAAAAATTAAAAAAAAAAAAAAAAAAAAAAAAAAAAATTTTTTTTAAAAAAAAAAAAAAAAAAAAAAAAAAAAAAAAAATGTTAAAAAAAAAAAAAAAAAATTTTTTTTTTATAAAAAAAAAAAAAAAAAAAAAAAAAAAAAAAAAAAAAAAAAAAAAAAAAAAAAAAAAAAATTTAAAAAAAAAAATAAAAAAAAAAAAAAAAAAAAAAAAAAAACAAAAAAAAAAAAAAAAAAAAATTTTTTTATAAAAAAAAAAATTTTTAAAAAAAAAAAAAAAAAAAAAAAAAAAAAAAAAAAAAAAAAAAAAAAAAAAAAAAAAAAAAAAAAAAAAAAAAAAAAAAAAAAAAAAAAAAAAAAAAAAAAAAAAAAAAAAAAAAAAAAAAAAAAAAAAAAAAAAAAAAAAAAAAAAAAAAAAAAAAAAAAAAAAAAAAAAAAAAAAAAAAAAAAAAAAAAAAAAAAAAAAAAAAAAAACTTTGAACAGTTAAAAGAAATAATGATCAAAGCACCAGTTCTTGCACTACCTGATTTTTCAAAAACCTTTGTCATAGAGACAGATGCAAGTGATAAGGGGATAGGGGCTGTCTTAATGCAGGATAGAAGACCTATAGCATTTCTCAGTAAAAGTTTAGGACCAAAGAATCAAGTTCAACATATGAAAAAGAGTTGCCAGCTGTCTTAACTGCTGTTCAAAAGTGGAATCAAGTTCAACATATCCTCCGTCAACTTCAACAAAAAAAAAAATTAAAAAATTACCCCCTTCCCCCCCCCCCTCTCAAAAAAAACCTTTTTTTTTTTAAAAAAATATATAAAAAAACAACCCCTCTAAAAAAATTTTTTTTAAAAAAAAAAAAAATAAAAAAAAAAAAAATTAAATTTTAAAAAATTTAAAAAAAAAAAAAAAAAGTTTTTTATAAAATTTTTTTTTTTTTTATAAAATTTTTTTTTTTTTTTTTTAAAAAAAAATTATAAAAAAAAAAAAAATTTTTTTTTGCTGGAAAAAAGTGTACTGTGCTTATGCTTGGTTTTTCTCATGTGCAACGTCTCTGTGATGATAAAAAAAATGTGCATTTTCTCCATCCCCAATGCACTCTCTAACTAAATAAATTAGTGCCATTTTTCAATATTGCACCTGCACAATTTACCTCCTCATGTACATGAGTGGTCCTTGTCAAGCTTTGACTTGAGCTCAAGGTTCGAGTTGAGGGGATCCATCACTGGAATGCACCCTAAATTACTGATTTATGCCCTCGGTGATAGTCATTCATCGATCAAAACTCACTGATATAGGTTGCAACCCCAAAGAAATTTTCCCTCTTCTGCTTTAATTATTCATTTCTTTGATATCCTATTTCCTCTCAATTTTCCCTTACGTCCTCTCCGGCTGTTTTTGATCTTCTCCCCCAAGTTTCGTCCCAAGTTTCGTTATGCCCGGGTCGTGCACTGCCTTCTCTTCAGATTCTCCCCCCTTATGCAACATCAGGTGCGTCAATTTCTACCTCTTGCCAAAATTTGATTTTCATTGATGACTAATTTAAGATTTGCAGGCCCATCGGTGCTCTATTCTATTTTAGATTTGTAGTGCCCGCAAGTTTGATTTCTGATTTTGGAGCATCAGTTTTCTTCTTTATTTGTTGGTTTATTGTTTCTATATTGTGACATTCTTCCATTATTGAAGAAGTTATCTTATCAAGGAAGGGGCTCATACAGTTTGCTCAGATTATAGCACTCACTCGAAAAAAAATTATGGGGTTTAGATTGGCAAAATAGATAGCGCTGCATACAATAAAGCTACATGTACTTTTGGGCTTTGGATAATTGTCAGTCTATTTCAATATGAATCTACCAGCTCCTTAGATCCTTTTGTGAGAAATGACACACAGCATGGTAAGAAATACAATGTGTGGCCCGTTAGTGATCCTTTAATCTGTTCAATATAAGTTAGATATATGCAGCATGAGAGAATTATGTATTGTTTAGTGTTCAACATGGTAATAGCTGTGTACTTCAATAGAATTAGGTTTACAAAAGAGGGGAAAATATCAACTATTGTATGTTCTATTTAGGGTTTTCATTTAATCAGTCTTGCATTTGACGCACTAATTTTACCCATTTTTGATATTTCCAATGTATGCAGTGAGAAAGAATCATGTCGGACAACGAAGGAAGCATAGTTTAAGAATTATACAGAAAAAATTCCGGAAAGGTAAAAAATTTACCGAATTGTGTTATTGTCATTATCAGTGTAGCACTGGTACACTAGCTATACTGGTACATTGCCAAAGTCTTTACTAGAATGGTATAGTCAAATGGTACCAGGGTGCAACATATAATACTTGGAAGATTTACTAGCCATGTGGCAATCTTCACTACTATGATTATTAACTTATTTTTATCTTGATTTTATCTTCTTGAATTTCCAATTTAAACAAATACAGGATCCACGAAGAAGCAAATTCATAATTGAATGTTAAGCTGAAGGTACAGTGTCTCCTATTCTCTTCTCATTTCCCAATGCTCCTACTTTTATGATTATCGAGTTATTTATTTTCCTTGAATATTTAATAATTACAACTTGAGTTGCTAGCTCGAATCACTGGTATAGTAAGGCGTTGTGAGTCTATTTCAGTATGAAAATACTAGCTCCTAACCTCCTTTTGTGAGAAATGACATAGAAATAGTAAAAAATACAATGCGTAGCCCGGTTATGATTCGTTGATCTGTTCAATATAAGTTGGATGTATGCAGCATCGGAGAATAATGTACTGCTTAGGGGTGAACATGGTAACAGTTATGTACTTCTATTGAATTAGGTCTACAAAAGTGGGTAAAATATCAACTATGATATGTACTGTTTAGGGTTTTCAATTTATCGGACTTGCATTTGACACGCTAATTTTAACCTTTCTAAAATTTTCCAATATATACAGTGAGAAAGAATCATGTCAGACAGCGAAGGTAGCATTAGTTAAGAATCATACATAAAAACTTCAGGAAAGGTAAAAAATTTACCAAATTGCGCTATTGTCATTCTCATTGTAGCACTGCTACATTAACTATAATGGTACATTACCGAAGTCTTTACTGGAAGGATTTAGTAATATAGTACCAGGGTGCAATAAATAATATTTGAAATATTTACTAGCCATGTGGCAATCTTCACTACTATAATTATTTACTTATTGTTCCTCTTAATTTATCCTCTTGAATTTTTTAATTTAAACAGATACAAAATCTAAGAAGAAGCCAATTCATAATTAAATGTTAGGCTCAAGGTACATTGCCTCCTATTTTCTTCTCATTTCCCAATTCTCTTTACTTTTATGATCATTGAGTTATTTCTTTTTTCTTGAATATTTAAAAAAAATTCCAACTTGAGTTGCTAGATCAAATCACTGGTATAGTAAGACGCAGTTTGCATTTCTTAAATTTTGTTAAGTTAGAGCATCAAACGACATTGAAGCCTCAATTAAAAATAATTTCATAATTTATTGAAATTAGTATCTAATATGTTTTAAGAATGCTATTTTAAAAATTTGTACATATATCAACACAGAGAACTGTGGTAACAGAAGTTGATATGAGTATATTTATTATTTTTATGATGTACTTCTTCTCCTAAATTATTGTTTCGAATTGAAGAAAAAGAGAAGGGGTGGGGTATGCTATGAGTCGTTTGCCCAATGCTTTTCTCAAATTTTCGATCAGAGCTGTAAGCAGTTTGCACAGTTGCAATTAATCCAACACTCTTGCGAACCTATGCTTTGGTCATTGTTGCATCTGTTTGTACATGTACATATAACAAGGAGATATTAAGGTCTATGTTGCTGCAACAATATTCCATTTGTCATTGTTTTATGTGTTTGCAATTCACCATATAATTTTGTGCTTTTCCATAGTCCATTCCATGTACAAATCAAATTAAAAAATATAAGATAATCAAGTTGTTTGCTACTGTCATGATACTCGTAAATTTCAACATAATTTGTTTTTATCTTCAGTGGTTGATGTACCCAACGATACAAGTTCCTCTTGCAATAAATGAAAATAACTTGATATGCAATTTCCAGGTTATGGATTAGCTGGCAATCATTTTGAATTAGAGGAAATCGTTCTGGTAATTTATTTTGTCTTCTGAAATTCATTACACTAAAAATAAATTGAAGTGTATGAGTTGAGAGTTACTATTTCTGTACTGCACTAAAAATATTCTAAACAGATGGAGTAAATTTGTACTTCCCAAAGGTTATATGCAAAGTAGATCACATTAGTGAAATCTTTATTTATTTCAAAAATGTTTCTCCCTTCTATACCGGTTTACTTCTAAACAAGTACTGATCGCATGGCACCTACCATTTCACTTTGTTCAATAGGGAATTAGAATGTAATTCAGATTTTTTTCCTATCTTAATTATACTTTTTCACATTACTTAATTTGTTAATTGTTGTAAATTAAACAGGGGTGACATCATTTAATATATATTTGACTTAAAAAAAGGTGACAGTAATAGGAGATGTGACGCTGTTAGGTGTGCTTAGCAGTATTTCCAAGGTTAAAAATTCTCAGTTTTGGGATTCATCTCCAACTCATGCCTCTGTGTCATTTTAATCACATTTTAATATACACATGTATTACTATGGTAGTATGGTGAGGTTGTTGAAGGATCAAGTTTAAAAAAAGAAGAAAAGGATGCACTGTGCAAAGTTTGTAAAAGGTGAGTAGTGAGCAGCAATGATGCAGTGTTTCAGGCTTTCAAGTAATTACATGGGCAAAAGAAAGGATAAAATTGAGATATGTGAATTGGGTTGGAGCATATAGTTTATTTAGGAGATTTACATATGGAGGAATTAATTTAAAAGTTTGGTACTATCATTTGGAATAGAGAAGTTTTTTTTTTGAGGAAAATTTGGAATAGATAAGTTCAATATGATCATATGTACTTTTTAATGAGTTGTGAAATTAATTTTCCTCATTTCAGGCACTTAAGATATTATATTTCCTCACTTGGATCTCTCTAAACTGTATCTCATCTTTACTTTTAACATTGATGAGTTGTTTAGTTATTTTTTATTGAATTGTAAGATTGAAGGTTATAATTCTACTAAAGGTAATCGAAAACAGCAAAATAATGACGACATGGATGATTATGTACATACTCATAATATCGTTCTCAATTAATGATCATGATGATGTATAGCGAAAATCAAATTGATGATGAATTTAATGCTTGAATTTATTCTATTCATTATTACAATGCGAGTTATCAAGATAGTTACATAAATAGAAAAGTTTCAATCTATGTCATTACTGGATAAAATATATAAAATTTCTTTGGTGATTTTCTATTTGACAGGTGTCAGATGCACATTAAAACAATACTATCCCGACATCCATGTAATCCAACATGTACATAAAAGGACGGTTGCGGCCTAGCCGCAACGCCAAGAACCTAGTTCATATTAGAGAGAGATTTTGGAGCCATTCCTGATCTATTTTGTACCATTACCTACTTTGTCAATAGTGTATGCCATGTACCAACTATACCAAGGTATCTTCACGCACGTTTATTATTAAATCTAATGCTATTCTTAATACAATCCGAGCCGAAATTTTTATTAATATACAAAAGAAATAATAAATTTAATAATCTATATAATGTTCTAATGAAATTCGAAATCTATCGAAACCGATGACATTGTCATCGATTTCTGAAGCTAGAACCATTTGTCATTGGTTTCAGAAGCTAGAACCGATGACAATGTCATCGGTTTTATCCTCAAAATTCAATTCCGGAATAACTTTGCATAGTATATTTATGCACAATTTTTGATGCAGAATGCACACTTTTTGATGCGATAATTATATTAGATTAAAACACTTTTTGAGTAATAATTACAATGTTTTGAAAAGTTTTATTAACCAGTACGCTACTGGTACGAATACAGCAAACTGGTACGAACTGCTAAGTTATTGAAAAGAATCAAGAGGAAAATTGAATAGAATTAAAGCTTCACGTAAGAGAGTGATTGAGACTGAGCCAAAACAATGCATAAGTAAACACTGTTTAGCTTAACCTAAGTTGTCATTTAGGCGTAAGATACATATCAAAATAATGCAGAAGAAAATTGAATGATAACAAATCTTTAGAATTTAAGCTTGCTTTTGCATTGAATACATATCATAAGTAAACACTGTTTAGCTTGATTTTCGATGACAAGCTCTCACTTTTCTTGTCAGTAAAGAGTAGGAATGACATGTTAAGTGCTTAGTTTATTACCACATGCCAGTGACTAATCTCTCTGGTCTGGTATCCACAGAAACTTGCAGCCAAGTGTGAAGGCAGGATTGCTTGCGAAATTGAGAGAATACAAATCAGATTTGATCGTTTGAATAATATAAAGAATGAGGCGAAGAGAATTACAAGCAGTAATTCAAAGCAGGTTACAAGAGTGGAGCTATTGTGCTTATATCGTTAGTGATATAAGTTGTACTAAATCCCACTTTAATATTAATAAATAAAATATGAATTCTAAATTTTAAACATTAAACAATAAGCATAATTTGATCTTAATGAATATACTCTCTAAAATTGTGAAAATTTTGTTTCAAGAAGCTTCGAAAATTCGTATATTTTGAGGTACAACACTAAGTGTCTAAAAATACTGCACGCATGCAGCAAACAAATTTTACTGCTTTTATCAATCTACCGGCAATTTGATATATTAAATTTTAGGGGAATTTCATGTATCCCCCTCAAAAATTTCAATATTACGTATTTCCCCCTCAAAAATTTAAAATATCATATTTCCCACTCAAAATTGCAAAAACTCACATATTTACCCAAATTATCAACTTTTTCATTAATTTTAAATTTATCATCCATCTAAATTTATAATTCCTATTTTACCCTTATTAGAATTAAAAGAAACTACTAGCTTCTATTGTCTCCCTCTTTCAGATTAAATTCACAGCTCGCCCCACTGTAAGCCTATATCGTTATCTGAAAAAATAGATAAGAAGTTCAAATTCGTATGGTATAAAACGAACAGATTTTGAATGATAAAAAAACCATTTCTAATACTGGACCGAGGTTCTTCTTTTCTGAGAAAAATGGGAGTCATGCCCTCCTTTGATATCATTGATTGGCAGTTACATAGTGTTTGTAACAGTCTAAAAATTAAATAGACACATAGCTCTAGACATTTGAGTTTTAAAGGAAATTGAAATGAAACTTGAACAATAATCTCAGCTGGTAAGACAAAACAAAATAAGTTTAGCACTCCACTCAATGGGGAACTACTCTTTAGATTCATCAAACAGAATAATCTCAGTCGCTAAGGCAAAACAAAATAATTGCATAATTTCATTTAGCATGCACTTTCACTTTGCATGGTATGAATGTGGCACTTTTAGGAGTGGTACAATTTCAGAAATCCTTGTTAGTGCAGTCTATGGAAAGGCATAATTCTAGCAAAGTCTAAAAAATAAAAATAGAAGATCAAATTTATCCTCAGCAAAAAATTGTCAGATTGAACTTTTTTCCAAAAGCCAAACTGCTTACCTGATAAAGTTCAATAAACAAAAACCTAAATAAAGTGAGTTGACCAAATAAAGAAGTTTGATATTGATCCAAGCACAATCGTGTACCAGTGCCTAGTATAGTTCTGGTAAAACAAACAAAAAATTTGGAAAAAAATAATTTTGTTCCTAATATCTCAGGTCAAGATTTTGATACTATGTCTTTGTCCTGAGCACCATCTTTCGTGCTCCTGTTTAAGCAATATCTCTCACTAGTTGTTGTACCAGTGATACCAGTATAGATACCGATGCAGGTACCTGGTCTCTCATGTGAATTTTTCCTAGTATGACAGTTCCACTTGAAGTTCACTCAATTGTTTCGTGGCATACCACATAGTACCTCACGGGAATTTTTCGTGATATTCTTTATGTGAATTTTTCGTGGTCCTGCTAGTCCTATCCATGTTATTTGTCAACTATGTAAACTATGTGTCTCATCATCATACTAAGGTACAAATAGACTTCCAATAGTTCTCAAACTAGCTCAAGCCTACAAGGACTAAATCCGAATATAAGTTAAATTCAGAAACTGAGAAGGACGAGTGGTGCCCTCAAGATAACCAGAAAGACCATGTCTTATAAGAACTTGCAAGATTTTGAATTATAGGGAAACTAATTCTCTTGGTTTAAAGTAGTGCTGATTCAATGGGTGACCTTACAACATCACACCATAGCCAAACTTAAGAGCCTTCTTCTCAATCACGAAGACCTCCTCTCCCTTCCTCAGCTACCAATTGTTCACCCACCGATTCCCCTCCCCAGTGCATTTAATCTCAAAGACAAGTACCACATGGATGATTGATGATGGATTCAAAAATCCCCTTCTCAGTAAACTTTTGAATTAATTTAATCTCAAAGACCAGTAAGAACATAAGAATTAGTATGTCGTGAATTACATGTCTGGGATGATTGGTTCTTCAATGATCTGTAAAGATGAAATTTTGGCTAGAGCGTTTGACGGACAAGATGGAGAAAAAGAATGAGAAATGAAGGGTATAATGGTCTAAAGTAAATTTTAAAATCTGAAATATTATTATTTAATTATTTTTATATATATTAATATATTTCATTGAAGAAATGGGTAAATATGTGAGTTTTTGTAATTTTGAGAGAGAAATATGATATTATAAGTTTTTGAGGGGGAAATATGTAATATTGAAGTTTTTGAAAGGGATGCATAAAATTCCCCCTAAATTTTAAATGAAACACACTTTTAGCGATAAAAGATTATAATTGTAATTATGACCCAAGATCGATATAGATGAAAATGAACCGCATGGACATACTATATTTCATTAAGTAGGTTGGCATTCAATAATTTACTATATTTTATTTTGTAATTGATTTTATTCTCCTCCAAATCAACAATATAGAAATATTTTATGCAGCATGTGCCTCTCGCAGTAGTTAAAGAATAGAAGCTCCATACATGTTAGGCACTAATGGAGAAAAATGTTGACTTTCATTTCATATGTCTATATAAGGAGAGATGGATCATAGTGAATTTCATAACCAAAATATAAACTAAGTTAATTGTGAGATAAAATAAAAATGGCTTCTCTGAAGATGACATTCTATGTCTTGTTTATCGTCCTCGCGGTAATCCAGCTAACTGAATGTGGTGTTGAGGCAGATTTGGGAGCAAGACGTGCACTTAACCAACTTGGTGATATTGATGGCTATCTGGTAGGCCGTGTATTTAGTAGACGTGCACTTATGGACATTGGATCAGTCGAACCCGAAATCGAGGTTAACAACAACATTAACAATTGTGTTCAATCTCACTGTACTAATACTACTCCTTGATTAATTATGCTACTCCCAGAACGTTAAATAAACCATATTTTACATGAATTGAGGGTTTGTATCTATTTTTGTTGTTTTGTCCATTGTGGTTATGTAATTTTATATTCAATATTGCATTGTATTTGAATATGATTTCTTCTTGAACTGTATGGAAAAAAAAAACATTATAGAGGCTTTAGAGTTTCCTTTAATCTCTCTCAATTCTCAACCAGTCAACCTGATGACTCTGACAAGGTCGGCCCCTCCCGTCAGGTTTATACATCCTTTTTTATCTGCTTCCCGGCCCAACAGTGGCCCGGGGCGTATTTTACTCTTTCTCGTTAAGCCCATTGACTAAGTCAATTTTAACTTCAACGGCTACTCCCAATTCTGAAATCACCACGGCTGACATATCCCCAATAAGGACGCACCTCGCAACTGAAAATTCCTCCTCCTATACATCTAGATACCTCCAACGGGGCACCGCTAAAAATGGAAAATTAAAAAAAATTGCTCTTGCAAATAAGGGTGTATTAATTGGAGATGACACACTCGGGTAGTCAAAGTATAACGGCACTTAATAACCCTTAGGTTATACAAATTGAGTGTATTGATAAATTGTAATTTACCAGAAATTAATAATCAATAAAACATTAATTCATTTAACTTTACTGTTCTAATAGGTGTCAATCTGTCACCCCATACACGATCGAGAGGTTCCAAATGATAGTTCTATCTTTAGCTAATTAATAAGAATTTACATGCGTGCACAACCCCAATCATCCCTTTATCGAATAGTTGGAGCTTGTACCGATTCAAGCTCCTGGAATTTCCTGTTTCTATTGATCTAGCTATCCATCTCGCACGATTGAGAAAACTACAAGCAAAATGGCAAAAAAAGCGGTTGCCGGAATTCTTGCATCACTTTTGGTGATCATCGTATGTGCTGGTGCCATCATCGCCCTTGTGCACTCGACGAAGAAAGCTAGATCTGACATCCCCAACTCCATACATACCACCTTGAAATCTATGAGATCACGAAACTTGTGCTCGACAGCCCTTCACAAAGAATCTTGCGAGCTCATGTTGTCTAATGTATCACCTAAACCGAAATCATCGCAGAACAGTATGTTCGAGGCCTCATTGGCTCAAAGCCCGTCAACAAATACTGAAATTTTTAGAAGTTTCATCGTACTCACACTAAAAGAGTTGGAAATCGCTGCTAAGCGTGCAGCTGACGTTGGTAGTGGCAAAGGTAGGACAGGTGCAGCCCTCAATGATTGCCAAAAGCTCCTCACTGATGCTCTGAAATATGCCAAGGATGCAGTTGATCTTCTGGGGGATAGAGATCTTGAAAGCTTGACTGCTGAGGCTGATAATATCGTGCACATGCTTACAGCCTCAATGACATATATGTACACATGCGTTGACGGCTGTGAGAACTCGAATCTGAATTCAGAGATGAACCACATTTTGAAGAATGCCACCATGACGAGCAGCAATGCTTTGGGGGTGATCAATAGCATTTCGTCATCTGCTGTCAAGAGCAAATCTCACCATGGAACAAGCAGAAAGCTATTTGGTTATGACTTGAATCGACATGGTTACCCCACGTGGCTATCTACTGGGGAAAGGAAGTTGTTGCAAGCTGCTAGGTATTTTCCTAACAAATCAAGCTGCTTATTTGCCTTTTTTACGGCTAGGTTGAATGACCAATAAAAATGATAATGTCTCAGTCTTCTAATTATACGATTTTTTTACAAAGAAAGGTAATTGATTACATATTATTACGAATATAGTTCGAAGCCAGATGTAGTTGTGGCACCAGATGGAAGTGGCAAGTACAAGACCATAAACGATGCAATTAAGAACATTCCTGGCAGTTACACGAAATATGTGATTTACGTCAAGGCTGGTGTGTATGAGGAGATGGTTATGATACCGAGGGATAAACCAAACTTGACCATATATGGTGATGGCATGGACAAAACTATTGTTACCGGGAGCATAAGTGACCGTGGTTCATCTACCAAGCTCCAATCCGTATTCGGTAAGCCTCGACCTCCCTCACCGTCTTTAATTTATTCCTCCTCTGTCTCTAGGTTATATGTTAAATTACAACTAACAGACCACATTGCTTTTGTATATTTGTGTTCACAAATCAATTGTAACAATCACATATATTGCCTACGACTTTGTTTCTCAATTCTACAATGATGAATGTAGTTATGTAAATATATCTCGCAGATTTTCTCATCCCAATAATAGAGCAATTTAAAATAATGCCAATTCATAAAATTATTCAAACAACATGTAGAGTGTAGACACACACTTAAGTATGTCTCATTCTGCAGCGATCGATGGACAAAACTTCATTGCCAAGGATATGGGATTTAGAAACACTGCGGGGGCAATTGGATATCCGGCAGTGACAGTTCGCACGAGTGCAGAATATATTTCTTTCTATAGTTGCAAAATTGATGGATACCAAGATACCCTCTATTCCCATACCGGGCGTCAGTTCTTCCGTGATTGCACAATTTCTGGTACCATTGACTTCATCTTTGGAAACTCTGCCGCAATTTTCCAAAACTGTAAAATCGTTGTAAACACTCCTCAGCACGGCGCACAGAATATCATCACCGCTAATGGTAAGAATCTCCACAGCTTGAACATTTTCCTTTTTGAAATCGATGTAGAAATTTATAATTTCATTAATGCGAAAACATTTGTTACTCCCATAAAGATTCAGCATGTGCATCTGCAACCTATGCGATTTGGGCTAGCTAGTAGCTATTGTGTGGGATCTGTTTTGAATTGGAGGTTGGAATAATGAGGTAGCAGGACAAGCGACACTGCTATATCATTGATTTATTAGAAAATAATTGGTTAAGAATAAACAAGTTGCTAACCATCCAGTATATATAGTTCATCTTCATTCTGACTTCATTCAACTATTAGTTTCTTTACTGGTAATTCTATTGGTTTAAACAGGACGTACTGATCCAAATATGAAAACGGGATTTGTGCTTCACAACTGTGAGATTATGGCTGATAAGGACTTTGAGGCAAACCGCTTAAATACTGCAAACTATCTTGGCCGACCATGGAAAGAATATGCCCGAACCGTGATCATAGAGTCGACCATCGGTGACCTAATCCATAAAGATGGGTGGATGTCCTGGAAGAACACCAATTTTGGGCTAAATACCTTGACCTACGGGGAATACGGCAACAAGGGATCCGGTGCGGCCATAGAAAAGAGGGTGACGTGGCCTGGATTCCATGTCCTCACCAAGAGCGACGCAATGCAGTACAGTGTAGGATCCTTCATTAATGACAATAAATGGTTGGATTCGACGGGAATTCCCAGTACTGCAGGGCTGATAACCTAACTAATTTTTTTCATTAGAGAAAGATCGATGACGACCGAGAACATTGCCTTTTGCTGCTAAGTTAAAGGCTAGCTAGTTTTCAATGAGCTAACTAATTAATTAAATATATACACGGAAGATTAGGCAGGTGTGCCCAGTTGTAAATTTTGTTGGGCATATACCTAGTGTTGAGATATACCAGTAAATTTATTATTAAATTGCAGTTGGGGTATCGTATCAATATAGTCTCCATCTCCATGCAATTGGAAATTATATCATTTGAATGTGATGCTATTTGCCGTTCCAAGAAAAAGAGAGTAACGGAATTTATTTTCTTGCTGAGACAGTTGTTAATAATTAATGTTAATTTAAATGTGTTGATAATATGATTATATTAATAAATGTATATCTTGTTGGAATTAATTTTAATTAATTACAATATATATGGACTTTTATGTGATATAAATATTAGACTGTTAAATATCTAATTAGACCCGTTATGAAGTGATCAAATTAAGTACTATTTATTGGATTCAATATGTGTCATGAGAAGTGAGGCCTTTAATGTGTAAAATGCGTATTAGTAACTTTATGATTTAGTGATGGTTTAAATTATATAAAGTTTATAAATAATACAATCATGCTATTAGTCTCTGAGAAACACAATTAAATGGCAATGTTCGGTAAATAAGGAAATACCCAATAAGACAAGTTTTGAATTCATACCCGCTAATGATCCAATAAGACAAAAAATTAATTAATTAATTAATCAAATGGCTGTTATGCCTATTCAATTGGATAAAGGGGTACGTGCGTGGTGCGCCTATATATCTTAATTAAGAAAGTTGTGCCTATTAATGAATTAAGAGATAATTAGGGAGATATAGGGCCGTATCATTTTAAAACAAAAATCAAGGCTCTTGAGATCTGGATCTGATTATCTTTCTACCAAAAAATACAAAGAAAATAGAGACATATCTTGTGATTGAGAAATATATCTTGTGATTGAGAAGGAGACTTTCGGTAAAGAACTTGTGGTTCGGATATTTCTCATTGTGAAGAACGGATTGTTGTCATTGCCGCCTCTTTCGATCTCTCCATCGGACTTGAGAGGGATTACTTGAAATTCTAAGAGCTTTTGGTGATGAACGGTGATTGTGTCTCTGTGAAAAATCATGGCTTTGGATCAAGCTAAATTTAAATTTCATATTAGGGTTCACTAGAGAATCATGACAAATTTTGGGTTTATAAAATGTGGTATGATTTTATATTAATAAATCCTATCAATTGATATCAGATCCTACTCTAGTTGAATAGTTTATTTTCTGCGCAATCAATTTTCTGAATCAAATAATTCATGGACAACGACGCTGTTTTGGTCAATTTAGTAACTGATTCGTAGAAATCATTGTATATATGATTTCGTAACACCCATCTGGTCTGGTTTTGTAGAATCAATATTTATAATTTGCTATGACAAAGCGTTGATTGCATATATTTTTGAATCATGTAACTTATAAATTATGTAGGTTGATTCGTATAAGCAATAAATATTTCTGATGCTTTTGCATAGTTTCTATTTAATCAATCATTGGACAATCCATATTGCATACTGTATTTTGTAATCAATTTTGGAAACTTTCGGAAATTTTATACTGTATTTTGGAAATGGTTTTTCTGTCAAGCCAATAATTTTATGATGCCTCTGTATTTTCACATATCCAAATGTATACAGTATTTCCGAATTATAATTTGTTCCAATTTAATTGTATTTGTTGGTAAAGATTTGTATAAATAATTTGGTATTCCGCTGCCATTATTTCGAATAACAACAAAGTATGCAATAATTTTGGTTATTCGGTTAAGCCATCAAATCTGTTAAGTCAACAAACCTCATCCGATTAGCGTGATTTTTATTTATGCTCACCATTCACTGAAATTCGCCAATTATGTCCACCAAAACTATCCAAACCGGCTATTTAATAGCCGGTCCCTATTTTTTTTTTTTTTTTGGAAAAAGTTGTGATTTTTTTTATTTTTTTTATTAAAGTTTTATAAATTTTTGATATGTTTCTTTGAAATTACATAGACAAATATATAATTTAGTTTATTAGAAGACTGAAACAAATAACCCGGATGAATATTTTTCAGATCGGATTTTTCGCGGTTGTAAGAAAAATTAAAATATTTCATTGTGTGTTATTGGAAAAAAATAAAAATTCTTTGAATTTGAATTATTGATCCCGGTTCAAAAGTCACTTCTAGGTAAATACAAAAAATATTATGGTATTTCTATTTTTTAAAAAATAAAAATTTAAGAAAAATGTTGCGCAACTTTGTAATCATTACTCAATCAGTGTTGAATCTGAGTCGTTCGTTGTTTTAATTTGATATAATTCTCGCATCAAAAAGTGTGCATTCTGCATCAAAAATCGTGCATAATATATAAAAACATTTAAGAAAAGAAGACATGAATTATTATGGCTTTAATAACACATATAGTCAAAGTGGGAGATTGTTGGAATTAATTTTAATTAATTATAATATATATGGACTTATATGTGATATAAATATATATTGAATCTTAGACTGTCAAATATCTAATTAGACCCATTATGAAGTGATCAAATTAAGTACTATTTATCGAGTTCAATACGTGTCATGAGAAATGGGGTTTTTAAGGTGTAGAATGTGTATTATTAACTTTATGATTTAATGATGGTCTAAATTATATAATGTTTATAAATAATGCAATTATGCTATTGGTTCCTGGGGAACACAATTAAATGACAATGTTTGGTAAATAAGGAAATACTCAATAAGACAAGTTTTGAATTCAGACCCGCTAATGATCCAATAAGAAAATAGACTACAGATCCAATAAGACAAAAAATAATTAATTAATCAAATGGCTGTTATGCCTATTCAATTGGATAAAGGGGTGCGTGCGTGGTGCGCCAATTATCTTACTTAAGAAAGTTGTGCCTATTAATGAATTAAGAGATAATTAGGGAGATAAAGGGCCGTATCATTTTAAAACAAAATCACGGCTCTTGAGATCTCTGGATCTGATTATCTTTCTACCAAAAAATACAAAGAAAATAGAGAGATATATTGTGATTGAAAAAGATATCTTGTGATTGAGAAGGGGACTTTCGGTAATGAACTTGTGATTCAGGTATCCCTCTTTGAAGAACGGATTGTTGCCATTGCCACCTCTCTCGATCTCTCCATCGGATTTGAGAGGAATTACTTAGAATTCTAAAGACTTCCGGTGATCAATGGTGATTGTGTCTCTCTGAAAGATCATGGTTTTGGATTAAGGTAACTTTAAATTTCATATTATGATTCACTAGAGGATCATGACAAATTTAGAGTTTATAAATTGCGGTATGCTTTTACATTAATAAATCCTATCATATCTGTTGCTCATTTTGTTTAGAATTGCCTTGATCTTTTAGATGAATAATTTGAGCATACATTCTGCGGCCATCGATGATGCAACTTCTTTTTAGAGGGGTGATTACAAGATCATAAATGATGCAATTTGAAACATATATGTCCTTCAAAAATGGCAGATATATGATTTAGATTAAGGGTGTAGTATACAAAGAGATTATGACTATCTCAAAGGGTAAGAATAACTTGTTCATTTATGATAATGGATAGGAAAAAAACTACAATTAGTGCGAATTAATCCAACAGGATTCACTACAAAATCATATCACCAAATGTTATAAAGTTTGTATATTTTTCATGATTGCGAAGTATCGGACCTATTGATGGATTTTAGAACATTCAATCCACTTTGTAATCGGTGCAATCTGCTTTGCATGTTTGTGTCAATTTTTGTGCACACATATTTTAAAATAAATCGTACGGTTCTAGAACCCATCAATTCTAAAAGTAGATATTCCGGTACCCATCGGACATACTCCGTGCTCCTTTTCATCAAACTATTACAATTTAATCAGAATATGCTTTTCCAGTAGCCAATTTATTGCAATTTAATTGCTTGATCCAAATAATTCATTTGTCGATAAAGCCCAAATGGCCTTATTCGCATGTAAGATCCCCTCAGATACAAACTTATTTTAGTAAAGCCTGTGTAGGATCTGTATACCAAATCTTCAATTTTGTTTGCAGCTTCATCGCAACTTTTTTTTTTAAAAAAAAGGAAAAATAATTAGATGTGTTATAAAGAATAGCTATCTCTTATTCTTATATATTTCATATGTTTTACATGTATACAATACAAAATTATGAAGTCTCTATTTATATGTCAACAATTGTAAATAAAAAATAATGGAATTAATTGCAATAATAAATGGAAAAATGAATTAAAGTGATTAATATTGAGAGTTACAAATATTCACATTTATGATTTATTCATAACAAGATGGTCTCCTTTGTTCTTCTTTTTAGTGAGCTCTAGTGAAGCATGAAGAGACGTCTAAAAAAATGAATGTGTGCAGATACCGATCTAAGCTATGCGGTTTATGTGCAGGAACCGGTATATTGCTTACTCTATTATGTATTATAAAATTATTAATCATGTATATTGAATTTAATTTTTTGTTTATTTTTTAAATAGTTTAGTTTTCTTATAAAACGTTAAATATGTATCTGTATAGTTTAGTACATAAAATTTTAGTTTGTAGTTGTATAGATATGGATTTGAATCTCAATTACAATTGGGGATTGTAGCTTAGTTGAGGTCAAATTCGCTTCAGGATGCATGTCGAACACTGGTCCGTTCATTTGTTCTGAAATCGTGCTAATTCAATATAAAAATAGTCTCTAAAATTCTACATCACATATCCGTCCATACTCCATAGCATCAAATTCGATTCAGGATGCATGTCGACTATAAAAAAATGACAAAACCAAAAAAGAGAATAATTTGACGAATGAACTTGCGAGCCTCATGTGGGGGTCATGCATGCGTCATTTCTATGACGAGACCGTAACCACTTGGCAGTTCCTGCCAAGAATTAAAAAAAAAAAGGTGTATGACAAGACCATTAGTTCATGACTTCTCATTTCTTAATTCCACTGATTAATGCTATTCAATCAATCAGAATTTTTTATTTGTACAATTATATAAAAATAATGAGCAAAACTAGAGGTGCTATTGCGTCGGATAAGGTCCGGATATTATTATATTTGAACCGTACTCTAAAAGTGTTCGGGTCGAAATTTTGATTCATATACTTATCAATTTCAAATCAGATCGGTTTTGGATCCGAATATCTATCTATCGTAGATATTTCGGATCCAGTTTTTCGGTTCTAGGTAGATAAATATCCATAACTTGTTTGTTAATTAACGGGTCCAGTTTAGATCCAGAGCAGGTACATGTCGCAACTCACAAGCATTTGAGAAACCATTTAAGTTTAAATATAATTTTAATTTAAAAAAATGATGAAAAAGGAATACATAAAACAATTAAAAAAATAACTTATAAAATATTCATTCTTGTGACCGCTTGACCATGTGCTAAATTTTTTTTTTTTTTGATAAAAGGCTTTTACCATGTGCTAAATAAATTCGAAACTTTAAAAATGTTACATGTACATGCATCACTCACAAAGTACATGAATTTCAACAATTTGAATTTGTTTTTTGAAGTCAATCTGATAGTATTTTGGAAGTTGCTCAACAATCTTTCTTGGTGAGCACACCACACTCTAGTTTTGCTCAAAAAAAAGAATAGAATAGAACTAGAGGTGTTCTTAAGCTCATCAAGTCCCTTTGTGAGATTAACTCAAAATTCTATCGGATTGACTTCAAACGACACATCCGAATCATTGAAACTGATATACTTCATGAGTGATGCATTTACATGTTAATTTTTCAAAATTTTGAACTAATTTAATATGAAGTCAAGCTGTAAAAAAAATGATTGATAAGTTCATTTTTCATCATTTTTTTACCACTTGACTTTATACTAAACTAGTTCAAAAAATTATAAATTTGACATGTAAATACATCAATGGTGAAGTAGATCGATTTCAACAGTTTGAATGTGTTCTTTAAAGTCAATTTGATAGATTTTTTAATTAAGCTCACAAAAAAGCTTGGTGAGCTTAAGAACACCCTCCCAAGGGATCCACTTACACCATTTTTTGGTGACACAAAATTACACCCAATATTTTTAAAGCTCAAACAGTCGATCCAAACTGTTCAACATGCTGGATATATAAAAATGAGCTTGTAGATCAAATTTTTTATTTACTATTTATTAAGATGGGTACAAAAATTTAATGGTCTGAAACAACAATTTTGTAAAATACTTAATAAATAGTAAAAAAATGAAAAAAAAATAAAAAAAAATTTGGTATCTAAACACATTTTAATATAGAGATCATGTTGAACGGTTTAGATCGACTATCTGGATTTTTGAAAACTTCAAAAATAAATAGTGTAATTCTGTGTCACCAAAAATAGTGTAAGTGGATCCAATCCTCTTATATATATTGCATCCATAGTTTGATTCAAAAACTGAACTTATTTTTTTTTTCAGTTCCTTCAGTCAATTCGAAATGAACCCGGAAATTCAGTTCCGTTAGTAATTATTCGTGGCGTCTGAGCAGAGTTGGTATGGTCACTGAATAAATTAAGAAACCGAAAAATTCAGCTCCTTGTATATGATATCGAAATATAGATGCAATTCATAATTTCGTATAGTACCTTATATTATTTTTATATAATTTCGAAAATAAATATTATGATGGTGCAAACTGCAAAGTCATTCAATGATTATCCTGATGTTTGTCACCATATTTTAAGTGCCGACTGCCGAGTAAATCCAATGATGCATGTACCAACAACTTTTAAGGACACTATTCACGAAAAAGATACCTCAACTGTTTTTGTGTTGCACAATGTAATGGCCAATGGGAACTAAACACCCAGCTCACGCACAACGGCCTTGCAAGGCTACCTCGTGAACAGTAGTGCTCTTTTTAGCAAATTGATAATATTGGCTTTATATCATTGTCATAATTTGGTAGAGATTCGGAAGGGAATTTCAAATATATTGAGCCTATTTTTTTTTTCTTTTCTAAATGTAAAATTTGAGTACGTAGAGTTAAAATGTTTTATTCTTTTCATGCACTAGTCATGTCTCACGCATTAAAATTTTTGTTTTTAAATTCCAAACAGTCAATTCTAACTGCATAAAATAATTTTTATATTAAAATATGCTTGGACATCAAATTTTATATATTTTTAAAAAGATTTAATATTTTTTAGATAGGTACAAAATTATTATTTTTTAGAAATTCTGAATCATCTAAAATCAATAATTTTGTACTTATCTAAAAAAAATGGTAAATTTTTTTTTACCAAATAATATAAAATTTGGTCTCCGATTATATTTTAATATGAAAGTGATATTGAGTAGTTGAATGACTGTTTGAATTTTGAAAAAAAAATGTAAGACGTAATAGTAACACAACAACAATCAGACATTTTAACTCTACTCAAAACTCAATGCCTATAAAAAAAAAAAGTAACTTACAAAGTTAGGATAAAATTTAGAATAATTACTTGGTCTCTTAATGTTCCACAATATTTTGATCCATTGGCAAAAAAAACCCAAAACAATTTAAGTTGATAATATAGGAGTGTAAACGGTTGGATATGGATCGGATAGTGGTCAAATCGTATCCTTATCCGTTATAATTTTTTGGATACGGATATGGATAGTCTCGGATATGGATATGGATCGGATGTTAAACGGATACAGATACATATCAGATATCAGACGGATACGAATATGGATATGAATATAATTCGGATAATTAAAAATAAATTACTAATGTACATTCTAGTAAGAATAACATCTAAATATAATTGTTTTCATTCATAAATTAGATCTCATATTTGTCATAATATGATTACAAAACACACATCAAATTATCAAAATATTAGTCACTAATTATATAATAATGTTATGTTGTTCATCAAGATATATATGTATATGCAGTTTAATAAATCATTAGTATGTATATACAATTTAATAAATTAATTTAAGAGCATAGAGTATATTTGTTGTGGTTTAGGAGTTAAACAGCCGGATACGGATAGTTACAGATAGTTAAAAGTCTTACTGTATCCTTATCCGTTAAATTTTTTTGGATACGGATACGAATATGGATAGTCTCGGATACGGATACGAATCGGATAATTTAAGTAATTTTCCGGATTCGGATCCGGACGAAATCAGATAATATCATATCTGTTTACACCCCTATGATAATATTATATTTAGTTTCTCATTATAATAAACATACTATGTATTAGATAAATGACAAAATAAGATGTTTTTTTATTAGCATTAACTGACAACAAAATAATAAAATAGAAAGTATTATTAAGTGACAAAATAAGAAGGGTCATAATTTGTCTAATATTAGTCAAGATATTTCAGTTGCTCCATCAATATATAAAAAGTTTAGTCAGCGTTCTTGTTACCAAATAACATTAGAAAATTTTCCTAAATCATTATGTGTGCAATATATAAATTTAAATATAAATTACAGTTAACACGTATAATTAGCAATTTTTTAAAAGATATTATTTAAAAAATATAAATTAATAAGCTAAATTATGTATATATTATATCTGTTATAAACCTAATTACATACATAACCTACTACTAAAAAACAAGCGGTAGGATGAAAATTGACACATGTATTAATACTACAAAGAAAAAACAACTGATTAATGCATGACCCATCATTCTATCATTTTCGAAATCTTACTTTGGAGATGTCAAATCTGCATTTGTCAAATTATACTCGGAAATAACACCTCAAGTATCTAATAAGAGGTTTCCGAGGGGATAATACATTCCTTGAGTATACCCTATTTCTTGCGGATGCGAAATAAGAAATTAATTGTAGAACGGAATGAATATGTGTTATGTAATTTTATTTGAAAGAAAGACTACTATATTATTATTTTTTAATTTAGAATTTTTGAAGGATAGAAATAAAAAGAAAATTCATAGGAGTACATATCACGCTTTTACTTACAGATCCCTCATTCCTGATGATATTAAAGGTGAACTCTCTATTTTGGTACCTGATAATAGTGTTTTGAAAAAAACCGGAGGTTCAAGGACCGGACTGTGGGAACTGTGGACCTTATCCGTACTGAACCAGACTAGACCAGATTGATTCAATTTAAGATTCTAGAAATATTTTTAATTAGCTACTATTTTGGACTACAACCGTACTAAGCCGAATCCGACAAGACCTATGAACAGTGACAAAACCTGACCGGACCGGACCTAACCAATGAAGTACATAAATTAGTGATGAAGTACATAAATTATCCATAAATTTCATTAATTCACAAATAGATGTCAGACCTCAAAATTGTGAATTGTGAATTGCGAAACTTTTATTTATATGTTAGTTGATTCATTCGTGACATAGTTTATCTTTTTTCTACAAAAATAATAATAACTAACTGGGGATGTCTATAGTGCAGTGTATTGAATTTGGCTATAGTACAGTAAAATCAAACTAAATCATAATCATTGATTTTATCTATTGAACGGTACAGATTAGATAGTCTATTTAACTCTTATAATTATATCTGACGTTAAATTAAATGGAAGAAGTTTTCTGGAGGGTAAAATAGTCAATATCTCTTTCTTATTTTCTTACCCTCCATCTCCTTGCTCCTCTCCTCCGTTTCTCTCTGGTCCTTACCGCCTCCGTGTGTTCACCATTGTCGAGTGCCCAAGAGGAGACCCCCACGACGCCTCTTTCCCTCTCCTAAGCACACAGCCGCGATTTCCTCTCCAAGCCCACCGCATACGCGATTTCTTCCCACTTCTGGCAAGCCTCCATCGCGATATGAACTTCATGTGGTAAAATTGGGTTCGTGTTCCAGGATATCCGGTCACCTTCATCCTCCCTCTTATGAGGTAGCTTAATTGTATTATTGACTTCACTATTACATAATTTATAGCAACATAAATATTTAAAAATAGAATCCTATAAATGACATGTCCTTAAATACTCCTATACTAAAATACTAAATTCTTCCTCCTTAATATAGCCTGCCAAAAATAGCCTACTATCTTAACATCTTGCTAATTTAAGCCTGATGAAAATATATGATGAGATAAGAGGCATACACAACAATCCTCCCCTTGACTTGAAATCTCATCCTGAATATAGTATGCCAAATATAGTCTACTATCCTGACATCCTGCTAAATCAAGTCTGATGAAAATATATGATGAGATGAGAGGCACACATAACAATTCTCCCCTTGACTTGAAATCTCATTCTGAATATAGTCTGCCAAATATAGTCTACTATCCTGACATCCTGCTAAATCAAGTCTGATGAAAATATATGATGAGATGAGAGGCACACATAACAATCCTCCCCTTGACTTGAAATCTCATCCTGAAACAAAATCCAAAATAAACACCTAAAGCCACATCATCAACTTTAATTTCAACTAAATTAGCATAGCCTGAAGAATTGTCACCCTGGTATGCCTTCTGTTTATTCTTGAGCTTGAAACAGTCGACCTTGATGTGTCCTTTCTTTCTGCAATAGTTGCAAGTTAGGTTATTGTGCTTAGAGCTCGAATAGGTCGATGATGAAGCCAAGTTCTTCCCCTTTTGTCTCCCATCCTCATCGTCCATCTTGATACCAATTCTCTCCATATCAATAAGAAATGTGGTATAGTATGAAATATGGACCTTAACGGATGTACCTTCTACTATCTTGAAAGAATGGTACCTCTACTTGCTTGGTCTTTACGCGAAGAACAAGTGCGCGGAGAAAACACCTAGCGCTTGAATGCTTCTCCCACGATACAAAGACAAATCTGAAAAACCCTCAACAACAGCAGTGGAATAAATAACCCTGAAATTGTCGATCGTGTGTCGGCGATGAAGATGGCTCTGATACCAATTTGTTAGGGTTTTCGAAGAAGGAAGAGGCTAGAAACAAGAGACAATATTTTTATGAGGAAGCTTAATTGTATTATTGACTTCATTATTACATAGAGTACAAATGGCATAATTTATAGCAACATAAATCTCTAAAAATATAATCTTATAAATGACATGTCCTAAAATACTCATATACTAAAATACTAAATTCTTCCTCCTTAATATAGCATACTATCCTGACATCCTGCTAATTCAAGTCTGATGAAAATATATGATGAGATGAGAGGCATACATAACAATCTTCTCCTTGACTTGAAATCTCATCCTGAATATAGTCTATTATCCTGACATCCTGCTAAATCAAGCCTGATGAAAATATACGATGAGATGAGAGGCACACATAACACATTTTTTTGTTGCTAGGATTAGGATTATCCGATTGTTCTCAGGAGCTTAATTTCGATTTGGAGAACGTGTTTTGCTAATTTTATTATATCCGTCTTTAATTTAACTAATTTTGATGATTTGAACCTGGTACTTATCAATCCCTAATAGCTACAGGTTTAATACTGGTCAGTACCAGTAGTGGATAGTGGCTGCTATTTGTCAGAGATTAAGGTCGGTGATGACAGGATTAATATTGCTAATGACAGGACTGCTACTGCTATCTGTGAGAGATTAAGGTCGGTGATGACAGGATTAATATTTATAATGACAGGACTGCTACTGCTATCTGCCAGAGATTAAGGTCAGTGATGACAGGATTAATATTGCTAATGAAGCAATTAAGGTTGGTGATGACATGATTAATATTGCTAATGAAGCCATTAAGGTCGGTGATGACAGGATTAATATTGCTAATGAAGCCACTAATGGGCATACTTTCTTATGAAGAACAGATCACCAAGTGCCATCTAACAATTCAATAATTATAATTTAAAGAAGTTACGTTGTCTAGGAAAAATAGAGAAAGAAACACAAAGAACAAAAAATTTGAACTGAAAGGCTGAGATTGTGATTTCTACTGGTTAATCCGACAAACATTATATAGGATTATAAAAATCTTTTTTCTGTTATTTGCTGCAAGGTAGAAAGCTGGTACCTCAATTTGCACTTTAGAAAGCACTCTACCAGTAAGATTTTTGTATCTTCAAAAATGCCAAAATAAATCATGCACGTTGATAAGGTTTTCATACACATTTTCATAAAAAGAAGAAAAAATTTGGTGTAGTAGTTTGTCCGGTATGAAAATAACAAATCAGGTTGTCAGAAAAATCATGAACTGCTGCATGGGTGGTTGTTGCAAAATTGAACAGAAACCATATGAATAAAATTCTCAGGAAGTACTTTGGAGATTTTATTATTGCTTGTTACCAAGATTGCATGGATGACTCGGGTTATGATTATACCCACATTCAAAAAATTGAGGCAATTCACTTCCCATCTTTATTTGTTTTAGTTGGTTGCAAAATTTTATACACTCTGAAGGGTTGTATAAATCATCTAATTGTGTTTTGCAAATATAAGAAATTAAAATAATAGTTACTTTATTTGTTGCAAAAAAAAGTCAATTTTTTTTTTTAAATTTCATATAGTTGATGTTCTTATGCAAATATTTAAAGGTTGTGGTTTTCTCTTTTGTGAACTGTCTGTTCTTTTTATCCTTCTTTTGTATTCTGACAAAATGATCTATATTTTTGTTTTGAAATAGAAAGAGATAATTGTCAAATCGCTCAACTGTTTCAGGAGGGACCACTTGATAAATATGGACCTGCTTAGCTCAGCGGCAACTCCTATCCAATACTGTTCATTGCATTGGCGTTCATCATTTTAATTTCTGTTTTATTTGTAAAGAACAAAAGATAAATAATTTTTTTTTTACTTTAGGTAAATGTAAGGAGCTTCGGGCACAGAATCCCTCTTGAAGAGTACAAGATAGATGGGTGTCGGTTTTTCATATTTATGCTTAGTGCAACCAGAAGATTGACTATTCAATTCTTAATTTATCTTTGGTCGGAAAATGTAGTATCTGAAGAAATATTTATATCACAGGTTACTGATTTTAGGTCTGTAGTTGTTTGTACTATTACCTTATGTATTATAAATTTTTATTCAATTTTAAATGACTACCTATTTTACAATGCATGAATAAATTATTCTCATCTTCTAATTGAATGAAAAGTGAGCGGGTCAGGTCTAAGCCCGTTAATTATCATCTTTCCTACTAAGATTAGAGCATCTTGTACAAAGCCAGACACACAAAGGCCATTGAATAATTTGAAGACTTCTTTATGCTCTCCTTCTCTAGAATGCCATCCAATCCCACAAGTGGAGAGCGTCATTTACTAACTAAGCACACAAAACCAACCAACAGTCAATTTATTATTACGATAAGAGAATGAAATTGGCCATTGAGATAGTACAAGGTATCAATTAATCAAAATAATCAGTGTACTGTATTCAAATATCTGTCGACTACCTTCATAATTAAATATATTCCAAGAAAATTCCCACAATTATCAAACACATATGTCATGGTACCAATCTGTAATTATATTCTGAATAGCTTTTATTAAATTATTGTTAATTATAGGGTACATTTGCAAGGTTTTAAAAGAATGAAAGAAAAGGGAAAGAATCTATTATAAGAAAGCAATAACCTTTTTCAATTATTTTTTTCAAATTAAAGAAAAAATAAGGTTAATTATCTTTAATTAAAGCACGACCAAAGAAAATGGCATCTCTGTTCCAACAAACCGGAATTCTAATACCAGTACAGACTGAAATCAGCATAGTGCAGCAGTTACACAGCATTTTATGTTTAAACAAGCCAACTTAGCCACAAAGATTATCAGGAAAAATATGTGAGAAATACTTGCAGGGAAGGCAGTGCTTGTCCTTTCTGAAACAGTTTGCCAACATTTGAATGCTCACTTGTTGCATCGTATGTAACACCCTTACCCATGTCATAGCCAAAGCCCAACCCCACACCCCAACCGGCACCAGCACCGCCATGGCTCAGCCGATTGTACAAAGAGAGAATTGAAAAGGAAGGCGGAGGATCTATGTTGGCGTCGGTCTGAGGCAAGAGAGCGAGAGAGATGGGTCAGGATGGGGTCTCAAGCGAGAGAGCGAGAGAGATGGTGCATCAGTGAGGCGGTGGAGGCATAGCAGCTCTCTTCGGCTTTTTGAGGTTGACAGGAGGGTTTTTCGGAATGAGGTTGAGAGGAGGGTTTAAATTGACTATTTTACCCTTTTTTTAATAAAAATTTCGTTAAATTTAACGGAAAATGCTGTGACGATCTCAATCATCCGATCAAACAGATGGAATTTTACTGTACTATAGCCAAAATCACTTTACTGCACTATAGACATCCCCTAACTATATATATAATTAATTTTGATAGAGGTCAGATCCCAAAATTTCATTGATAAGGAACATTAGAAAGTTTCAATTTAACAGAAAAGAAAATAATTTAACGGATAAAGAAAATAAATCTGGACGTTTAGTTTTTGAAAATAAACTATTCAAATAATAAGCAGAATTGTATGTTAACCTTTCTAATATGGGTATAGTCTATTCGAAAACGAGATTAGCTAGGATTATTCAATTGAAAAACATATCTTTCTAATATATAATATAGTCCATTTTGTCCATATATATACAATACAGCCTTTGCATTGTTCAATCAAGATTTCATCTGATGAGTTCGATGTCTCAGTGCCCATGATTAAGCCAACTAGCTGTTAATTAAGCTTTGTAATTTTTTGATAATCATCCTAGAAATAATTAATTAGACTTGAAATTGGAAAGTTCATAATCAAATTGTCAATTTTTGTTGTTGTTGTTGTTTTTTTTTTTGAAAACAGAGGCAGAGGCTGCCAGATATAAGTACAAGTCCCCTAAGGGGTAACAACTGTTACATCACATAGCTACCCCTATTGTCAATTTTGTTGTTACAACGAGAATTACATCTAACCTAATCGATCTTATACATTGCTCTTCCTATAAAGATATTTAAAAAACCTAATATAAGTTAATTACGTGATTTGACAACTTCAACTTTTGTTCATGTTGGGTAAAAATTAAGATAATTGTGGATAGCTAAACAATTAATCAATTTGAAATTGTTATTTATTATCGTATCGGTATTTTTGACAAGAATATCCACAAAGATACTATCAGCAAAAAAAATTATTCTTGCAAATAATGACAGACTTTTTTTAGTGAAATTATTCTTAGACATATTCAGTATCTATCGTATAAGATTTAAAATAGTCGATAAAATAATTTGAATGTGTTGCAATTTAGAATACTACCATAAAAAAAAACTGAAAGTGACTCAAAATTTCCAACAGTAAAGTTGTGATCTAATCAAGTGGTTCTCGGATACTAAACAGAGAAAGGGCATGTAAAAAAAAAAACAGAGTATGTAGATATGAGTAGAACTAGGGTACTCTTAGGAGTATCAAGTTTTTTTGTATTCTTAACTTTAAAATCTATCGTATTAATTTCGAACGACAAATTTGAACTGTTGAAATCCTTCTACTTTATGAGTGATGAATTTACATGTGAAAATTTTCGAATTAAATTAGTATAAAGTCAAGTGGTCAAAATTAGAAGGTTTCTAAATTAATTTTAATGCATTCATTTTTTGAAAGCCTTTTGACCACTTGACTTTATAATAAATTAATCTGAACATTAAAATTTTCACATGTAGACGCATCACTCGTAAGGTAGAAAGATTTTAACTGTTTGAATTCGTCGTTTGAAGTTAATCCGATAAGTTTTAGAGTTAAGAGTACACAAGAACTTGGTACTCCTAGAAGCACCCTAGTTCTACTTGATATGATATAGCCGAATGTATAATGGCTAATAACAAGGAGGTGATTAGATAAGGATCAGATGTTATTGGCGAAATGATGAAAAAAAATGAACTCTTTAAAGTTCACTAACAATTCATTAAAAATGTTAATTTATACGTTTCTAACGGAAGTGAATATGAAAATATATTTAAGGAGCCAGTAGAAGAAATTATGTAATCACATTTTGAGTTTTCAAATTAAAGTTTCAACCACATCCTACATTGATTTTGTCATACTTTATTCAAATAATGATATTGACAACACTATTTTGACTTTATATAATACGCAAACTATGAAAATAAAAATAAAAAATCAAATGTAACGCATGTGCTACAAAAAATCAAAATAATGCTGTCAATATCTTTACTTTGTGCAATTGAGAAACTTGTTTCTGCCAATTACAACCGATGGGAAAAAAGCACAGTTATTGGGATAAAGACTTAATTTATTTACTTTAAAAAATTAAAAAATATCAGATGAAAGGTACAAATCAATTGCCCTGAAAATCAAGGAGAATAATAAATTACCCTTTCTTTTGACTGGGAATAATATAGATGTTTGTACACGTTTCCATATGTTTAATTAGCTGGTGTTGAAGAGAATACATCATTGCATTAATTGGGTAGGTATGAGGTATCTGATTTTTACCAAGTCGTATAATTGAAGCCTTTTGGGGTAACTAATGGTGATTAATTAAGGTATTGTTATCTGGAAGTTTCTAACAACTGTGACCTTTTGTGCTCACTATAAATCATGCATCCTTCCAGGATTAGATAGAATGAACTCTCTCAGATATTCTCCAATATATATTAGTAAAAGAAAGAATTGATCCTAAATATGTATCCAGCTCGTTTTTTGGAGGAGCAATTGGTAAACTATTTCTACAAGTGGATGCTCCAAGAAGTGCCATGCATGGAGGGATGATGCTAGCATGCACAGCGTTCTCAGTGCCTACTGCATTATACAATTTCCAGGTAATCTCTATTTAAGTTATTTAGTATTGTATCATTTTGTTTTTAGAAGGTTGTGATGCAACTAATTAATAAAGGAAGGCGATTTTAATTTAAGTTTAAAAAAAAAAACTAATTGGCAGATCATCCAACCAAACAGTGCATGTGGTCACTTGGCAGCTACTGCTATGTTTAAAAAAAAAAACAGTGCATGTGGGGGTCAAAATTTTTTTGGATTGTTGAAATTCTATTTAATATTTCGCAAATTATTTTATATAATCCACTAATAATTATTTATATATTGAGAGTACGGCAAGCTAGCATTTACTGTACTGCACATTTTACTGATAATAAGTTTCTAATTAATGTTCTATAGCTCACAATGTAAATGCTAATTAATCGATCGAATTTGGAAAAGACATTATCTTAAACGCTAAATAAAAAATTATTCATAATCAACATGTATGATTATGTGCGCGAAGTAAATTGCGTAACGAATCATTTGTAAGATGGAATTTTAATTATAGTTAGTACGGCTAATTATGAGATTTGATGTGAGAGCTAATTTGACAATCCTAGCTAGCTATCGGATGCCATATGTTTTTCAAATAAATAGACAAGCTAAACTCATATACAATGGACCCAAAAAGAGTACATGAGTTGGCTTATGAAAAAACAATAAGTTGATATGTAATGTACTTTCAGGTTAACTAGTGAGAATGAGATGTGGAAGGGCAATCAACTAATGTAACGAATCCAACAACTTCTTTGTAGGTTAATATATTTAGAAGTATATATATACATACAATTTATACAACAGAAAAATAATATGCGAGTATTTTGCAATAAAATGTGAAATCATATGCCATTCTGACATTCTGTTTCATTCAATACTCTGCATCTATATATCAATTTGATCAATCTAATGTAACCTATTCATCGGATAACATCATTAAATACCCGTGGAAAGCGAACAACTAGACCGCCTTAACTTCACCAACCTTCAAAAGAAAAATAAAAAATAAAAAAAATTAAACCACCTGGACAGAATCAACTTTGTATTTTTCTTTTTTAGAAAGTAGACATCAAACCTTCATCTATAAATTAGAAATTCGTATATTACTATCTAACTAATTTATAATTAAGATAAAAATGAGAAGTACGCCGTCCATATTTAAATATCTATAAAAGATCTCCACTAGAATTTAGCGCTTGTGATATCTCATACAGAATATTACTTTTAGTCACTATATCAAAGACTGATTTTTAAATCACTATTGTATTTTATAAAAAATAATTATAATAACTCTCAAAAGAAAAGAAAAATATGAATATTGAAAACAATTTTAGCTCTAAGAGTCAGGCTACCTCAAACCTGATGCTGATTGAGTTCAAGTGAGGTCGTTTGGATGATGACGACAATGATGATGACAACGACGACGACGAAGATGGTGACCATAAAAATATTATTGACCTGACGAACTCTGAAGAAAAACTAATTTATAGGTCATTCACTTAACAGCTGGACCCAATAATTAAAGGATTTTATTGCGCTGTTAATACAAACTGGGATAATTTACGTGTCTGGAACTCATGATAAATGGGTGATTAATTCATGGATAGAAATTGAAATATTTGGGCTCTGTCATCGTTACAGAAATTAAAATGATATCAAAGGGCTGAAACAATAGTTGGGCCGGCCTATTTTCATTTGAAGAAATCCAATTTGTGAACCATTTCTTAGATCACTTTTAGACATTGAGTAAATTTCTTAGGAGGATTCATGTACACCGTTTTATAGTATCATTTTGAAACCATATATTTATTTATAAGTTATTTTTGCAATTTCAATATTCAAATAGTTAATCTGAACAGTTCAACAAGGTCTCCATATTAAAATGTGCTTGCAGACCAAATTTTATATTTTTTTGACACTTTTTATTATTTATTTAGAATTTTTGAAAATCGTTATTTTACAATAATTCAGAATTGTCAGAAAATAACAATTTTGTACACATATTAATAAATACTACAAAAATTCTATAAAACATAAAATTTGATCTTCAAGCACATTTTAACGTGAAGATCATGTTGAACGGATCGGATCGACTGTTTAGAATTTTAAATCACAAAAATAACTTGTAAATATATGGTGTCAAGATGTGTAGATCCATTTTCATTTCTCAGTTTACACTAAAATCATGTAAGGAGTAAGAAACTAGTTAACTGGGAATACATCTAGATAAATTATTTTACTCCACATTTATTCTATTTATAAGACACACTATTATAGATAAAGATTTATTTTTCAACATAATACTCTTTCTGAGACAAATTAATATAAGGTTAAAAAATATAAAATATGAAGAGTAAGATAGAAGTAACTTAATTTTTTTTAAATTTAAATAGCAACTAAACATTACCTTAGAAATTACAAAGCGTTAAGATTAGTGTTGAGTCTGATGTAAGCGTGACGAAATAATATAGCCCCAGAACCAATTTTAGATTTGTTTTTTATTTTATTTGGTGTACTGACTACTGACTAAGAAGCAAGGGTCCCATTCTTGTAGGAATTTTCTTAAATGCCCTTGCTGATTTTGGATTTGGTCATATCGGCAATAGAGTACAGCCTACAGGGACCAGCGCCGGCCCATGGTAGAATCTAGCAGCTGCCACATTATAATCAAAAATTGATTGGAGAATGTTGTTTTCTCATTGGATTTATTAAGTTATTTAGTTATTTGATTAAAATAAACATTTTTGTTATTGAAAACTTCTTTAATTGAATACTTTGCATATTCTTTAAAATACATTATTTGTTTTGTGCTCTTCAATCATATCACACATCTTTATCTCTATTTGTAAAGCTCGAATAGTCAATTCGAACTGCTCAACATGAGCTCCATATTAAAATGTACTCGGATCAAATTTATATTTTTTTTGAAACTTTATTACTATTTTTTTATATAGGTACAAAATTATTATTTTTAAAATATTTTCGACCATCCAAAATAGTGTTTTTTTATCTATTTAAAAAGTTAATAAAAAAGTTTGAAAAGAATATAAAATTTGGTTTCCAAACACATTTTAATATGAAATTCATGTTGAGCAGTTCAAATTAACTGTTTGAATTTTTAAAATAAAAATAAAAATGTAGAGTATAATGAAAGCACAAAATTAATAGTGCATTTTGATCATACTCTAAAATATTAAATATTTATTATGAAAATGCTCTCTATCACAGATAACAAGTCTCAACCTCACCATTCCACGTGTCAGGTTTATCTAGTGCCATAAAAATGTTATCTAGATTTGGACCTGATTTTGATCATTTAATTCTAAAGTCATGGGTGTAGTCCACATTTAAAGTACAATTATCCAAAAGTTAACTGAAGAGACTATTATTATATTGATTTTCTATAACAAAATATTTCACATTAAGCCTAACTTGAGTTCAGAGAATATAAATTGTCAAAAGGGATTTAGATATAAATTCGTTTTTCATTTTATTTAAAATATTACATATGAATTAACTTTTACTCTAGTGGTTAATAAATATTCTTGTTATGAAAAATTGCAAATTCAGAACTTAAGTAATTTTTTTAATAAATAATTAAAATCTAGAATGATAGGATCCATTGTTATTTACACTAGACAACAAATTAAAACACAAACCAAAACAAGGCCAAGACTAATACCAAATTAAAACTATACTTCCCAGAGCAACCTATACAAGTCCAACTATTAATCCCTATATATAGAGAGATAGATGGCTACTGTACTTTATTTTACGTTTATATCTTTAATTTCAAAGTTTAAAATGTTGATCAAACCATTCAAGTTGATCTCCATATTAAATTGTGCTTAGAAATCAAATTTTACAATTTTTAGAAACTTTTTCCTATTTTTTTTGGAAATTTTAAAATCACTGATGTCCTATACATCCTACAAATTTTATAAACTTTTTACATACACACACACACAGAGTCAGAATCAAGACACGCTTAATTTGAATAATTTTGCTATTTTAATTTGGTATCTAAGATCTAACAGAAATCAAATTATTAAAAATATTAAAACCATGAGAATATGAGATGCATACACACATAGATTGCATTTGAAATGTACCATTCATTCCGGTACTGTTTTTTACTGTGACCTAGTTGATGTATTGCTTCTGTATTTCTGCAACTATTGCACCCGGTCGTTTATTTGTTTTATCTGACAAAACTCTTCTACAGACCCTTTCTCGTCAAATTATAAATAATGCAGTGATTTGTATTTTCTGTACGTACCACACCTTATGCTAGCTCCGACCTAATTATTGCTTGACAGTATCTTATATAACTCTTTTTGAGTAATTTAACAATGTCCCAAACCTCAGTTGGCCAGGCCTATAGAGATCTCCATAAAAATTCAAATTCAGTTGCCCTGACTCTTACTAGGTCCGCCCCTCCTTTCAATAGCTTAATTTTAGAGTAAATTAATGAGAGCAAAATTATCAATCATGCCATTAAGCGCCTGAGATTTCTTGTTTTTTGCATATCATATCGAGTTTCATTATGAGTTTGCAAACAGTTATAGAATAAACATGTAATAGCTATCGTGTAACACCATAATAAATGCCAACTTAGTTGCATGCCAAACGATAGCAAGCAAATTAATTGTATTTAGTGCATAATTGTGAAGTTGCTTAAAAAGTGCTTTTAACATAATGATGAAGAGGAGGGTTCCAATACACCCAAAATTTCATGCTCTCATTTGCATCCATTTTTTTTATTTTCTTTATCTTCATTTTAAAAGTCCGAATAGTTGATCCGAACCGTTCAACACGATCATCATAATAAAATATGCTTGGAGACCAAATTTTATATTTTTTGGAATTTTTTTACTTTTTTTAAGATAGGTACAAAATTATTGTTTTAAGGAGATTCTAGACCATTCGATAAAGTGATTTTGTACATATCTTAAAAAATAGTAAAAAAATTCCAAAAAATATAAAATTTGGTCTCCAAGCATATTTTATTATGATGATCGTGTTGAACGGTTCGGATCGACTATTCGAACTTTGAAAATGAAGATAAAAGATATAAAAAAAATGGATGCAAATGGGAGCATGAAATTTTGGGTGCATTGGAACCCTCCTCAATGATGAATTAGAAGTTGCCACTCAATAGCTAATTTGTCCACATCTCTTTTCAATTTAAAGATGAATTGCCACAAAATTAATAGTAAGTTGTAATATATTTTGTTGCAATCTTTTAACAACTAACATTGTTTCATATTGTCACATTATTAGTTAGAAGTTATCATATAATTAATATACAGTAATTTATTTTGAAAATTCATTGACTGTGAATCAAACTAGATAATTTTGATAATTGTAAAAGTGTAACTTATAATTTTTAAATTCAGCCTTTTAATATATGATTTATTATACACACACATACAATAGGAGAGTCAGGGTAAATAGTGACTATCCGCGGCGAGGGTATACCGATAAAAATGTGTTTTTTCTTTTAGCTTCGGGAGTATCCGCGAGGGTATACCGACATAATCCATCACTGATAGTGTTCCCATTCCTGTAGTTTACATCTTGCAAATAAAAAATTAAAAAGACGAAATTCGATACAATTTTTATTGTTGAATTTATCCTATTAGATAACGCTTAAAATGCAAAACATTTGCTGTATATTGTCCATAACTAATCTGATTAAAAAAAATATTATCATCATTGTGAATCCATAAAAGAATGACAATTCATATTCTCCTACAACAACACGAAAGACAATAAAATATTTAAACAATCAAACCCTAGTGTGGTACTTGATGTAACGGAAACATCGATCTCTTGTGTTGTGCACTCGTCAATGTGTTTATTACGTCAAGTGAAATAGCAAAAATTGTCTTTGGCTGTTGGTTTTTTATATGCTCACTAGGTCAGGCCTTTTTCAACAACTTTGTCTCATCACATGTTGAAATGGCATGAAAGAGAGCTACTCAACAATTTTTTCCCTTTGACGAATATTAACAGGTCTGTTTCACAGAAATTTCTAATTATGAAAATCCATATAAACGTAACAGACAAGACGACCCTACCTAATATGCGGAGAGGATGCAAAGACATGCTGGGATTCTTGTCCAATCATGTGCGATATTATTACCTCCCTTTCCAAAACTGTAGGACAGATCTAGAGAGCGTGAGGAAAATCAGGAGCACCAATCAATAGGTTAGCTTAATTATTATGTTACACTTGTAGGGTGATTTCGTATTTTCGTACGATAATTTACGACACATAATTTGTACGGAGTTAATAGTAAAATTATACTCCGTAGGCTCCACATTTATGAAAAAGGAAACAAACATTATATTAGTATTACGGCCCACAATTAATTAGTTAATTAACTCGTATACAGTACACTACATACATGCATATTATTCTACGAACAAATAGAATGCCAACTTTAATTTCATCAGAAATTTCTATATGTACTCAACAAGTATAATTTGTATACTAATTATACAAGTAGTTGGTACATATATGTAGACGGCAAGATGCATCTAGTTAATTAGTGGATGAGCTAAAATGTAATATTTTCATAGGACCAAAATTATTTTCTATATATAGGTTCATAAACAAAATTGTCAGTTAACTGGAAAGAGGAATTATCTGGGTGCACTGCTACTAAAGCCACTGTGTCTTCTGCTCTTAAAAGAAGACATAGTATGGCAGGTATCTTCGTATTGTACAGCTCGAGATATTCAACTTTTCTGTTGTTTCAAATGTGATTAAATCAACAAATTAAATGATATGTACCTTCTTAAAAAAGCATAAGGAATTAAGAATATTATGCTACGTTACATGATATATATAGTGCACAAAAATGTCCATGTTTTCAAATTTAAAAAAAATGGTCATGCCAATGCGCTTCTTTCTTGTTTTGTTATTCAGAAATGAGACCTCGCTGACTGTACTCCCAATTTTACCGAATTAGAGTTGGCATGCCTTTTCTTTTAATTTTAATTTTGCATTAAATCGTCAACAGTCTTTGGCTGTGATGAGGTTTTCATTCTTTATTAATCCAACACATGTGGTCACTTTAGGATTTGGAGAAGGTTTGCAAATTTGTGATTTTGTGGTTGAACTTTCCCTATGAACAGTGAAGAACAGAGATGTTTTTGTAAATGCAAGTTGAAATGATGATTTTCTCATATTGTGCTTTTGATAATTAAGTCTCATATGTTCACATCGAGTTGAAGTACAAAGCAATTAGGTTTTTTTGTTGTTGCATGTATCCAACCCTAATCCTTTTGTACTCGTGCTTTTGCTCTTTTCTCTCTTGGATCAACCAACTCGTCAGGCTATTTTCAATTACCTCATGAATGGACAACTTTGTATTTTTCTGTGGAAAATTTTCATAGATTTCCATTATTGTGGCTAACATTTTAATTGCATTTTCCTCTGTTTACAATGACAAATCTTTAAAATGTGGTTGACATATACCGTGTGATATTACATAAAGTCGTTACAATTGCATATGCTTCCTATTTAAGTCTACATGTAGGATTAGGACAATTCAAAGATTAAGACTTCCAAACTAATTAAACTATCCTTTATTAACAGGGGACTTGGAAGTAGAAGCTTTAAGGACAAAACGAGGGCTTGATTGATCATAATTTGAAATTTGGAGAGGGAATGCTTTAATCTGATCAAATTCACATTTCACATCTTTGCCTCTATATATATATCTACTTTCTTTGCCACCTTCCATATCATCTATCCATTTTCCATTTCTTTGTTTGAATTGTAAGATCAATCCATTGTCGTCCTTTTCTCCTTAACTATTGAAGTTTCAGAATTTCTCAGTTTATACAAGTTGTGCAAAATGGCTTTAGCATCAACAGCTAAAGTAATTCTAGGGTCGTTTGCCTTTTGCATATTTTGGGTTTTGGCTGTCTTCCCCGCTGTTCCTTTTTTGCCGATCGGTCGAACTGCTGGTTCTCTGTTAGGTGCCATGCTCATGGTAGTCTTTGGGGTACTATCACCTGATGAGGCATATGCCGCAATTGATCTCCCAATTCTGGGCCTTTTGTTTGGCACGATGGTAGTGAGTGCCTTTCTTGAACAGGCTGATATGTTCCAATATTTGGGGCAACTCCTCGCATGGAAGAGTCGGGGCAGTAAAGACTTGCTGTTTCGTGTTTGTCTCATATCGGCTTTTTCTAGTGCACTTTTCACTAATGATACAGTTTGTGTTGTCCTAACTGAGTTTGTTTTAAAAATAGCAAGACAGAACAACTTACCTGCTCAACCATTTCTTTTAGCCCTAGCCTCTAGTGCCAATATCGGGTCATCCGCCACACCAATTGGCAACCCGCAAAACCTTGTCATAGCCGTACGCAGTGGTATCTCGTTTGGTGCGTTCTTGAAGGGAATAGTAGGTGCAATGCTCGTGGGGGTGCTGATAAATGCGGCAATTTTATTGGGATACTTTTGGAAAGTCTTGTCTATCGAGACGAAAGATATTGAGGCGGCCTCGGTTAAACCAGAAGAGTTGGAAATAGAGAATGGGGTGATTTCTCATCGGTTTTCACCGGCTACTATGTCACATCAAACATCATTCGCCTCCCAAGACCTAGACGCGGCATTGTCTACTACGGGTGTCCCTAGCATCGGTGACATTAGCTTAAGAAGTAGGCAGTGCACTAATGAGACCGAAGTAGAACCTTCAGCAGCTGGTGCAATTTCTAGTACAGGCGAACCTGTTGTTTTGGTTGATACTTCCCTGAGGCCGAACGGGAGTATGCAGAGGGTGATTGATGTAGAGGAGTCAGTACCGGAGGTGAAAGAAGTTTGGGGTGGCAGGTGGAAGAGAATTGCTTGGAAAGTTTCAGTTTATCTTGTAACATTAGGAATGCTAGTAGCATTACTAATGGGTCTAAATTTGTCTTGGACGGCCATCACCGCAGCTTTGGTCTTGGTAGTGATTGATTTTAAGGATGCACAACAATGCTTAGAGAAGGTAATATTTTCACTTAATTTCGGTTCTATATATATATACTATTTTACTAATATGTTCAACCTAGCTATACTAACATAGGGTTTTCTATTATATTATGCAGGTTTCATACTCCTTGCTGATATTTTTTTGTGGCATGTTTATAACTGTGGATGGGTTCAACAGGACGGGTATACCAAGTGCTATGTGGGACCTAGTGGAGCCGTATTCGCAAATAAACACCGCTGGAGGTGTTGCCATTCTTTCCCTCATGGTACTTGTGCTTTCAAATATCGCCTCAAATGTTCCAACAGGTCCGTACAACCATTCATTGATTTTCTTTGGCTTTTTCTATCTGTCAATTTGTTATTTAGATTTTTCACAAAGATATTTAATTAGCCTGTCGACCATCAATTTTTTTTCCTATTTTTTTATTGGGTAACGTACTTCACGTATATATGTATCTTTCATAGGACGCTAATATTAGTATACTATGATTTCATTTTTTTTACTATTTTTGTTTAGTCAGATTATACTTAGTACGTTGAAATAAAAGAGAAGATGTCTCCTTTCTTTAAGCTTTAACCGAATTTTATCACTTGTGAACCTTCTATATATATTTACAAAATATTTAAATTAAATGAGAAATATATATGAAAAATTTGTACAGTGTTCATGTATATCTGAATTATTTTTTAATTAGTTCACACACATCATATATATTGATCCCTTAATTAGGACGGGGATGAGATGTTAACGGGTCCTTATTTATTTTCTCTTTCATTTAATTTATAGATAATCTAGTACCAAATTTCGATTTCTGTTATGAATTTGAGGACAATGAAAATATAATGAATTATTTTAATAAATGTTTGCTTCATTAAAGGTTATATAAGCATACAATTATATAGATTGCTCAGTTTGGAAGGGGAATTAAGCAAATATTGAATTTTTGATAGGGATGTGATAACTCAATTTTTGATGAATTTATGCACCATAACTTCTTGTTTTGTAGAAAACAAAACTGTAACGATACATTTAAATTTGGCAGCAACTCCCTGTTTTTGGTCCCGACAAGCAATTAATATTATTCCTTGCCAAAAGAAATATTTAACCAACAGTAAAGCCTAATAATATAAAAATCCAGAATGTGCAATCAAGCTAGCCCCCAGTAAACTCAATTATTGTTATTTATGCAATTAAATTTAAATGTAGCCCATCAAGTAAAATAAACAAAAAAAACAAAAGTTTATATTGAATACTCAATTAATGTAATCAAAACTGCATATAAAAAGCAAACAAAAATTTAAAATTTGTTCATAGAGCTATAGTTATGATATATATAGAACTTATGGGGGTGATATCCGTCTTTCAGTTCTACTACTTGGAACAAGAGTGGCTTCTTCAGCAGCTAAGATTTCCCCATATGAAGTTACAAAAGCATGGCTTATTCTTGCTTTCGTTAGTACGGTTGCCGGCAACCTCTCTCTTCTAGGCTCAGCTGCCAATTTGATAGTATGCGAACAAGCTCGGAGGGCACATGTTTCAGGATATAACCTCTCATTTTACAGCCACCTTCGTTTTGGGGTCCCTTCTACTCTTGTGGTTACTACTGTGGGGTTGCTTCTTGTTACTATCACTTAAATTGAAACGTGGAATGCACTAATCAAGTTGCTGTTTTCCTTTGACTAGGTTTTATGATTTACTGTGGTGTAATTAATAAGTGGAGAATTTCCACATTAGTTGTACTCAAGTTGTATTGCGTCAAGCAGCATGGTTAGACCAACGTATGGTCGACATTAAAATGGGGAATTAATTTTATGGAGGTCATGTACATGAAGAAATTGGTGTTTGTCATATTCTACCTCATGGGTGCATTATGGATACACTTAAATGCATGTGGAGATAATTTGGGAACATGTAATGTTGGTCTTAATTAAATATATGTTTTTTTTGAAAGGTTGGTCTTAATTAAAAATATGTAATTACTTCTTATAATGACATGAAAATATATAGGTGGTTGGTAGTACTACATTTTCTTTCAAAGAAACATAATAACAAAATAGGCTTCTGCCTTTAAAAATAAATACAAAATAGGAGGAGCCACTTGTGTGAATGTAACTAGCTAGCTGACTGAATCTAATTGGCGTTTAGTGTGGACCGAGATATTGAACGCTTATATCAACACTGATTGATTCTACTTGACGCCATTTTTTATTTTGTTCATTGCATTGTTTATAGAAAAGTATTTAGTTTCTTGATCTTCGGGCAATTGACAAAGAGTTGAAAATTTGATAAAGAAATATGAAATTATTTCGGGAAGGTGGAGAAAAAAAAGTAACAAGAAACTCAAGTAGCTGAGGAGAAGATTGTGACAGTTAATTGACAATATATCAAGTTAGTTATCGTTTGAATGATATGATCAGGTTACACAATTAATATATATTGTGAATGAATCAAATTAAATTTGATAGAATTAATTGAATTGATTGAATTGGAAAATAATTTTTACGTCAACATCACACACACACACACACACATATATATATAAACCTATTTTTAATTTTATAAACAATGTCAAGATTAATGAATAATATCATTGTTAAGGAATTAAGTTCCGTCTTAACTTATATTCAAGTTTGTAAGTTTTCTTGGAAAGAAAAGCTAGAAGATACCACTTGCTTCCATAAATATTAATTGACATGTTCAATAATGACAAAAGTTAAACGTTCAAACTGCGGATTATTTTTTATCTATCACTCTAGAAAAGAATTTAAAAATAAACACCATCCGGAGTCATATTTTATCAAAAATAACACTTCCGCAGACTAAATTTGCGTATCCAAAGAAACCAGACACTAGTGGAAAAAGAACTTTCAGTATCGCCCCATTAGTATCGGTTTTTTGATGCAGGCGATACAAAAAACCTTTTATATCGGTTTTTACAAAAGAGCCGATACAAATTTAATTTTGTAACAGTTATGGATCAAAGCCGACACTATTCAGTATCGGTTATTTGTTTCACAACCGATACAGATAATCAGTATCGGTTATCTACAAAAAAAACAGATACAAAAAGTATATATTTAGTGTCGGTTATTAATTAATAACCGATACTGATTATCTGTATCGACTCTTTAGTAATAGCCGATACAAAAGTTATATTTTTGTAGCGGGTGATTATATATAACCGATACAGATTGTTTCAGTATCACTTGTTTGTAAACAACCGATACAAATTGGACCTTTCTTCTTATAACTCCCAACTGGCCGAATTAAAACTAAGTTTTTGACGGCTGAACATTTCAGCAGCTCACTCTTTCTGTCTTTCCGAAAACTCTTAATTTTCTCTGATCCAAGGCAGGAAATATTATTTAGAAGGGGAGGATTGTGGTAATTTTGCTCGTAAGTCCTTGATCTCCTTTAAATTTCTTTGATTAACATGCTATAATATTGTTGGAGGCTTGTAAATCTGAATTCTTCAAATCTTTGAGGGTATGGAAGAAATGAGTTGTAAGCATGCCATAATATTGTTGGATGCCTGTTTATTAGATCAAGTTTGTCATAGCATGCCATGCATTGTGTTAATTAATTCTTCAAAATATCTTAATTTTGTAGATAATTGGTCTTATTGAGGAATTAGGTGCAACGATCAATTGATCTCACTCTCGATCCGACATACAAACAAATGTAAGCAAAACCTAAAACTCATTTATAATTAGTACGTACTTTGTGCATGGATGTGTGTATAGTTAATTAGGTGTATCAATCTATAGTTGGTATATATAAATTAGGCTACGGTGCTATGCATATATAGTGGCAATCTGTGCTATGCACTTTTCAGCCATCGGATGGACATTAAAATTCGTGCTTGATGAAAGACGCTGATTAAGTCTAACGGAAACAGACGGAAAATTAAAACGCTAAAGGCTCATCTGTTAGAGAAGGGTTATATGTTTGACGTCCCTCCTGCTGCCTCTCCCTCTCTCTCGTTCTTTGGCTTTTCTTTCTCTCGCGCCTCATTCATCTCACTCTGACCTTTCGATCCACCTACTCGAACTCGGCCTGAGCACACGACCAGTCGTATCTCCTCCCGTATCGTCGCCTCTCCCTCACTCAACTGCTCTCTCTTCCTTCTCAAAGTCAGATCGCTGCTCTTAGGTTGCTCTCAACGTACATGCTTCTTGATTTGTAATTGAACTTAATTTTGCCATAAAATGTCACTTTGTACTTTTAACCTAGGTTTCTAGCATTATATTGTATAAATTGTTCCAGCTTTCTTTTTCTACTTTTGTGATTGATAGTAACTGTTTCCAACACCATATCTATGTCTATGCTAATGCATCTTTTTCTGATTTTGGTAATTGATAGTACAATTTTTTTTCTGATAAACTATTTCAATTCAATTTTACTGGTAAATAGTACAATTTAATTTCCAACAACATGCCTATGCTTATGCATTTATACTAATTGTATTTTTAAATTGGTGTACATGCAAATTAGACCTAACAAAAATATGAAAAGACCAAAAAAATATTTCTTTAATTAAAAAAATGGTGTTGATTAGCCTACGCTTATGCATATATACCAAATGGTGAATTCCAAGTTATGCTTGTTTCTAATGTCATAGCAGTAAGTACTTTGTTTAACTTGATTTTAGGATTTTGTACTAAAGAGATTTCTTTGATTAAAATTTGATAGGTCAAAGTTGGAAACAACAATTACTTGAGAAGAGACATGCTCAATGGGCTTGCACAGCTTGCTTTCAATTTATGGTCAACACCAAACAGGCAATTGGTTGTAGATGTTTGAAAGAGGCAATTTGTTGTAGATGTTTGTCTTCTATAATGTTAGTTTGCGTTGTACTCAAGAAGATGTTTTGAATGCATTTTTGTTGAATTTTTCTGAAATGATGACCATTTATGATTTTGTATTTTACTGTTATAATATTAGTGAATAGGCAGCTACTGCCATAACTTCAATTGGTGCAATTGAAGTTTGAAGGGAGGTTGTGGTTAGGCTGGGTTACAGGTTGATGATACCAGTGCTGACAATTGAGTAAATTTGGGTTGACTCGTGCCAGTATGCGAAATCAAGAGAACCGCAATGCTATAAACAGTGGAGAATCGTTATTTCTATGTACCTGCTGGCACGTATGGAAGAGAAGGAACGAACTTTTAATTAAAGTTATTGGCACTGCCCAACAATATTTAAGCAACCAATCAAAATTCCTAGAAGTAACTCATGTGGCATTGGAAACCGTTCATTAATCACTGGTACAACACTAATAGAACCATGTACCACTGATGGTTTACTATTTTACACAAAATAACCACTTTAGAAATAAAATAACATTAACTGGATTTTTTAATGTAACCCCTGTGGCATTGAAAACTATTAATTATGCACTGTACAGAACAATGTACCACTGATGATTTACTATTTTACACAAAATAACAGCTACTTAAGAAATAAAATGATATTAACCGGATTTTTCAATGTCACCCCTTTGGCATTGGAAACTGTTAATTATGCACTGATACAGAACAATGTACCACTGATGATTTACTATTCTAAGCAAGCATTAAATCTAAAAAAATAAAAGTATTCCAAATAACATCCATGACAACACTAACCAAAATTTCAACAAAAAATTCAAAATTTTCATTTATAATCCTTAACAATCTTATTTTCATATATAACCCTTATTTTCAAGAAATTACAAAGCAAAAGCTTTATTTTGATCTATTACACAGGAGACTGTAGTTATTGTTTTACTTTATTCCTCATTACATAGTATGATGTCTTCAGAAATCACAGAAATCAAAATAAAACAAAACTGTGTAGCACTTCACTTCTCAAGTCTTCTAACTGGCATAAACAAAAAAAAAATAGTCTTCAGTACTTCACATTTTACAAGCAAAAAAAGAAGAAAATTCAGTTTCTTGATCATTGTCATCTGTAATGCTAGAAACCTAAGTTAAAAGTACAAAGTAATAGCTCATGGCAAAATTAACTTCAAATATGTATGAGTGAAATAATGTAATCAGCAAAATATAATTTTCAGAAAATTACGTCAATCTTATTATGACTCCTCATTACTGCTGACAACTTCATCTTCCTCTTGTTTTAACTTATCCTTACCAAGAACAGACTTAAGTAGTTTTGATAGGTACAGTAAGTAACATATTGATTCAAATCAAGAAAGCAAATAACTTTCTAGAATGATAACAAAGGTCGGTTGCTGAGGTTTCGTGTAAAGAGAAAAGTAAAACTTAGAAAAAAGGGAGAGGAATGAGAGCTTACTAGAATGGAGAGGCGCAAGGCGGTAGGAGGCGCGAGGTGGCTGGAGGTGCTCGGGCTCTCTCACGAGTGACCTGGACCAGCAAAGAGAGGGAGACTAAGATGGATCTGGTCGGCCGTCGAGAGCAAAAGAGAGAGAGGCAGGAGCGACAGCGAGAGAGCAGCTGGGGAGGGGAGCGAGAGAAAGTGGAGAAGTGCGACAGGACACAGAGAGAGGAGAGTAATTGAATAACGCTCTTTGAAATTACCGTCTCTAACAGATGAGCCTTTAGCGTTTTAATTTTCCGTTTGTCTCCGTTAGAATCAATCGGCGTCTTTCATCAAGCACGAATTTTAATGTCCATCCGATGACTGAAAAATGCATAGCACAGATTGCTACCATATATGCATAGCACCGTAGCCTAATTCTATATATATATATAGGTAGAGTATTGTCCTACGAGCCACAGCCGAATTAATTAATGCATTTAGGTCATGATACCCATTCAAAATTAATTCATTAGAGATTAATTTTGAATAGTTTCCAAAATGGGACTGCTCTTTGAATACTCTATCTCAATTAGGATGTGACCACATATTAGTCGTGTTTTAGTTTCTAGTAAAATTTCGGCAGCATTTCCCCATATTAGTTTCCCGAGTATTCGGGGAACTAATATGGGGAAATGCTGCCGAAATTTTACTAGAAACTAAAACACGACTAATATGTGGTCACTGCTGAGAGAGAGTATTCAAAGAGTGAGATAAGATGGTAACCGGCCCATATAAGCCCTACTGTGAACACTTAAGCCCAACCGTGTGCTTAATTAATTGTGTTTTCTTATAATTAATTGCAGATGGACCGCAATTGGATGTACGAAGCATCACGTCTGTTGGATGAATATATGGAAGGTAATGCGTTATATATGAATATACAATTAGATCACATCTTTTTAATTGAATAAACAATTAATTGCGCTCTCCTTTTACATTTAAAAATGCAGGACTTTCAAGCAACTCCATACTCTGTGGCAGAGATCAATGCAATTTGTTTCGAGTGGGTTACGTTTTTCAAACAAGAAATATCGCAACCAAGTAGAATAGTTTAATTAGGATCGATCCATGCGATAAGTTGTAAGAACAATTAATTGAGGTGTAATCTAATTGTACTAACAATTTATGTGTTTAATTCAATTTTGGTGGTGTATAATACAATTTTGGATGCCTTTGTGGAATGTTTGTTTTTCATATAGGCCAGCCAAATATATGGGAGCTGTCCAGAAATAAAAAAAAAATCGTTTAAAATAAAATAAAATCTGTATCGGTTCTATATTAACAACCGATACAAATTGTATTTTCAAAATTAAAATAAAATAAACACTGTATCGGTTTTTAATAATTAGCCGATACATTTTAGGGTTTTGTATCGGTTTTTAATAACTGACCGATACAGTTTAGGGTTTTGTATCGGTTTTTAATAATTAGCCGATACAAAAACGTTATCTGAATCGGTTTTTAATAACTAACCGATACAGTTTAGGGTTTTGTATCGGTTTTTAATATTAACCCGAAACAAATATGTTCCGAAATTTTTTTTATAAAAATCCGAATTTTGAGATCTATATCGGTTCTATTTATTAACCGACACTAAAAGTCACTTTCTGTATTGGGTAAAATACCCGATACAGATAACATCGGGTATTTGTATCTCCTAGATCAGCGTCACCTTGTACCCGATACAGGTGTGCTTAAATAACCGATACTAAAAGTACATTTTTCACTAGTGAGATCCGGATCTGCGGGCTGAGTATGTCGGACCGTAGATTCACAGATTGAGTCCGCGTATCCGAATTTTAAATTTAATTTTATATTTTTGATACGTAGATTCAGTCCGTGGGAGTGCTATTTTTGATAAAATCTGGTTCCGGGTGATGTTTATTTTTAAATCCTTTTTCAGAGTAGTAGATAATAAAAAATCTGTTCAAAATGTCCAACCACCCTCAAGTAATGACTTGTAAAAAAACTCGTAACTTGTGATTCGCTAGAGATCGATTTGAAAAATATTGTTCGTAATTAGTCCGCTTGATTCTGATTTGGCTGATAATTAGTGAGTTTAAGCTAGACCTAGCTCTGTTTGTGTGGACTCAACTCATTTCTCAGCTCACTGCAAGAAGAAGATGAAGCTATTTTCTAAATCATTTATTATGGATTCCTCATTGTGCCTACTTGAGATGATGAAGCTCGTTGCAAGAAGTGGATGAAATTATTTTTCGACTCATGATCTGTGTAAGGCTCACAGCACTAAATCGCTGAAAATCTTTGATCTATGCACGGCTGACACACAAATTAGTTTTTAATGAGCTGTCTCGGCTCAACTTTTGCCTAACTCAGCTCGGCTCATTTACAACCTACCCTCGGAATTTGCATCCTCTGAGATATCTCAAATTTTGAGTGACTTTTTGGAATATCTCAATCGTTTAAATACGTTCTGCACGAACCTCAAAGCTAAAATAATAATGCCCCCTACATCCCCCGAATAAGCACCAGACACGTCGGTCACGCAAAAATTGAGATATCTCAGAAAATGCGCACCCAGTCATGAGAAGATTTCACATAATCCCCTCCAATTGATTTGATTGATGGTCAGATGTAAATTAACCAAGCATTAGTCAAACAATAAGTCAATGTACCTTTGTCCTTATCAAAATTTAGTGGTGAGGGGTGAAACCCCGTCACCAACCACAACAAATTTTTCCAGGCATGGGTTTCTCGATCGATCTGTAGATCGACTTTCATTGGACCTTTTTTTTGTCACTAGATTTCTATTTGAAACTGTCCAAATCCAAGAGGCACGTTTCTTGGGTTTTAGCATCTTTGCTCATCTCAAGATGTACATATTTTTGTTCGGTTGTTGAGTCTCACACTCACTACTACACAATTATACATGAACAGCGGTTAAAATTGCTATCAGCTAGCAGCCGTTTTTCAACCAGCATTGATGGCGATGATGCTGAAGATATAGCCTTCAACAACGGGTCAAAACTGAACTGCTGTTGTTGCTGATCATGATGGCGCTGATGTTGAAGATAACTGGGATGTTCTTAAGCTCACCAATTATATCACAATGATTTCAAATAATGAAGCAAAACCGTTGAAATCCATATATTTCACGAGTAACACAGTTACATATCAAATATATACAATTTAAAATTAATTTAGTAGAAAATTAAGTGATAAAAAGTTTATAAGTTAATTTTAATACGTATACATATTTTTTATTGTTTTTTTTCACGTTACTTTATACTATATAGATTAGTTTAAAAATATATAAATCTAACATATAAATTCATCACTTGTGAAGTTTTAACGGTCATTTAAAATTAATTGGATAAGTTTTAATTTAGAGTTGGGCTCACCTAAAATTCTAGTGAATTTAAATACACTATAGTTCTATCCCGCACTTTCTTTGTCAGTTTGTGATCCGACGGTTCAAGATAATTTCCTTTCACTCTTTCTGGCTACAATAATGATATGTGGTATCTAGATAGGAATGTCGACGATCGGATATATTGAATAAATATATTTAATTATTATTTCTTAAACAGATCATTTCTATACAAACCGTACGGATAAAAAGAACTATAATTACATATAATTACATGACACATCAGGTTGTTCAGATCAAATGAATTTTTTTTTAATAATAGTGGAATAATCCACCGATTTTATATTGAAACCAAAAGTTACATTGGTCGGTACCTGATACTAACCAATACAAAATGTTTTACATCATATATAAAAAGATAGTCAGAAAAATACTAAATCAGCAACCAAAATATAAGAATCCAAAATACATCAAAGACTAGCAAGATATATTAAAATGTAGAAATTTTATCAAGAAAAAAAAAATTAAAATGTAGAAATTTTCATTTTTCTTAATTATTTTTTTCCCACATTGGTTATGGTATTTTTGTGAGAATTTTTTTCTTAAAGAGGTCAAAAGACTAATTTCATTACTGAAATAATAATTACAAGAGAACCAATTCAGTCAGGACAAAAGCCTAGACTAGCTAACAACAAAAAAGTATTGCTATGATATTCTAACAAGCAATACACAATCTAAGTCATAGATGTATCTAAGGTCCAAAAGTATAATAAGTAGGCTAACACTAGTCCATAAGGCATAATGTTAAATGTTAAATTAGATACAAAAGAGGCATGGTAATAGGTCTTCATTCATCATTAGCAGTAGCACCATGTAATACTATCTTTATACCTGGAGGGATGAAGTCTAGGAGAATGACATCTTCAATAATTGACATACATCCAACTATAGCCTCCTTAAACTACTTCTTCACTGGTCATGTCCAATGGATAACAGTGGATTTAATTCCAAGAATAAGTGATCTAGCATTTTTTGAAGAACAATCATTGAAACAAACATCATTTCTATGTTTCCATAAAGTCCAACATACGACACTAAGTACTATTAGAAGCCATACTCTATCACAGTGAGGTATAGAAACAACATGATAAAATATAGCTTCCCAAGTATGCGAGATGGTAATGAACAAGTGACTCTTCTCCAGTGTTTTAAAATTCGGTATATTCAGTCGAATATCTGGCCGAATATTCCTATTCGGTTGCAATCCAAATGGAAAATCTATATTCGGTCTGAATATGAAGTTTAGAGCATATTACCAGTTTAGAGTATATTAACAGTGAGTCATACCACATATTACCGTATGTTTGTTTTTATATATGAATTCTCATTTAAAATCCGCATATGTAAATCCGAATAAAAATCCACATATGCGACTGCATACCGTATATGCGGTATGCGGTACTGTATATGCAGTATGCGGTACCATATATGCAGTATGCGGTGGCCTTCCGCATACTGAATGAGAATCGAATTTCAAAACACTGCTCTTCCCTAACCAGGGGGTATTGTAGGAATAAATGGTCTCTGATTTATGGGTGAGGACATAATTGACATGTAACAATACCCAGTGTTATAAAATGCAGTTTTCATGCGGTATGAGGAAGGCCACCGCATACCGCATATACGGTATACGGCCACATATGCGGATGTATATATGCGGATTTTAAAACTAGAATTCATATATAATTTATATGCAAAACTATAATTTGTGCACATCAAAGGCATATCTTAGATAATGATTGATATTATGAATATGCATAAATATATCAAAGCTATAATTTATGTTACTCATGCAGCACATCAGAGGTGCATCAGAGGAATTAAGACACAAAGGAACCAGAGAGGAAATTATATAGTGCATAATCTCACAGCAAAATACAAACATAAATGTTAAAACAAATACAAACAAATATAAATAAAATATAAGTACTAGATTACCCCTCTACATAAATAAAATATAAGTTTTTACCCTTCTTCCTCCACTGATGCAAATGAGGTTCTTCATCATCATCATTATCGACATATCATCATCAGAAATATCATCATTAGAAATATCATCAATGCCCACATCGTCTATATTTATTGCCATCGGTGTAGAGGAAGAAGTTGAACTTGAAGCCAAACCAATTTCTTTGGGCAAATCTAAGGCTAGACCCCATGTCCAATCCCTCACATGTTCATCTTGCTCTTCTTGTCTTACACACATTGAATCAGAATTTTTCAAGATCCTTCGATCATTTATGTGTGCATTGAATTGAACAAAAACAATATCATTAAGACGTTGCACTTCCAACTTGCCCCTATTCTTTGAATGGGTCTATACAAGTTAAGGAAAATTAATTAATGTCTACAAAGAACAATAAATAATTATGATATTAAAGATCTATTAGAGAGAAAAAAAAAAACACAGCACCCATTCAAATGTACTCCAGTTCCTTTTGCATCCAGAAGAACTGCAAGTCAAACTTAGTATTTTGGTAGCTATATTCTTTAAATAAGGTACTTCTGCATCATGGAGAGACCACCAATGAGCTCTCAATAAAAAAAAAAAGAAGAATAAGCCATCAAAATCTCACAGCAAAAATGGTAGGCATAAAAATTTAGTAGCTTGCTACTATTTCAAACACCTTGAAAAGTGAAATATACTAACCTGGATTGAAGGTTCTGTCATTTAATTCTCTCTGTCTCTTTGCTGCAGGTTTCCTAAAATGTCCATTTGAGTCTTGAAAGTTGCGCATTTCAACGGTCATGACAATATCTTGAATCTTTGGATCTGGATAGAACCGTACAACACAATTAGAAATAGCATTCATAATAGAAGGATTTGTTTTCATCTCTTCAAAATCCCTATAAAAATAATAGGGATTGAGGTAGTACGCTTCCTTATGAAGCTCTCTATCAAGTCTACCCTTCATTCCATCAACAACTGCCTTTACATAAGGCTCGAATAGACCTTTATTGTATTTAAGAGTAGCCTTTATCTCCTTTATTGTATCTTTCAAACCTCCATAAACAAATCCCATAGGCTGCTTCTCCTCTTCATCGACAATACGAAGAAGAACAACTAATGGATTGAAAATTTTGAAATCCTTCTTCCCTTATCAACAAACTTCTTTCTCTTTTTCTTAGAAAGATCAATCAATGCATTATATTCATCAGAGAGGACCATTCGTTTTAACTATAACTTCTTTTGAAAAATGCTTTCTAAGGTAAGAAAGAAAGTAGCAAACCTTGTAGCTCTAGGTCACACAATATCTTTATTTTCGGTATGAACACATATCAAAGATAACACCTGATGATGACTGTAGATAAAGTTGGCAATCTCTTTAGCTTGTCTTATCACATTACTTATCTCCTTCTGCTTTGAGATGCTCTCCAACATCAAATCAATAGAATGTGCTGCACACGAGGTCCAATAAATTCGCGTGTATTTTGCCATAAATAATTCAGCAGCTTTCATATTTGCTGCAGCATTATCTATCACAACTTGAAGCACATTCTCCTCCCTAACTTCTTTTACTCCGCTTTCCACAAATTGTAGTATATATTCAGCCGTGTGAGATTCTGAAGATGCATCAATGGCTTTCAAAAAGACTGTTCCTTTTGCACTATTCACATAAAGATTCATTAGACTTCTACTTCTTCGACCAGTCCATGCATCTGTCATTAAGGTGCAACCATTATTTCCCCCAAGCTTCTTTATGAACCTCCAAACTGTTGTTGGTTTTAGCAACTTGCCTCTTCAATAGTGGCACACGGTACTCATAAGGAGTTGGAGGTATGTAACCCGATCCAAATTGACCTACCGCTTCACAGAAACGAAGGAACTCTGGGTCAGCAAGTGAATTGAATGAAATTCCCCGCTTGTAAGCCCAAAACGCTAAAAAGTCATTGACTTTATCTCGTTGCTCCTTACCATAGGTATCCTTAATGACTTGTTGCCTCCAAGGCCCTTTGTCTTTCACCAAATTCACCGGCTTCTTGAGCTGCAACCGCTTCTTGCACTAGTGGAAAATGTAACATTAGTATCAGCACATCAGGGTCGGATATCAAAATAAGCGACACTGATTGTCTTCTGTAACGGGTAATATAAAAAGCCGTTACTAAAAGTTAACATCAGTAACGGTCGTTTATAAACAACCGTTACTGATTGTCACTATTAGTAACGATCGTTTATAAATGACTGTTACTGATAGTGTCTGGACTATCAGTAACGGTCGTTTATAAACAACCGTTACTGATGTTAACTTTTAGTAACGGCTTTTTATATAACCGTTTTTGAATGCTTAATAAATATCTCCCTTCCAAATTTTCGTTTCAAATTGGCGCCTAGGGTTTACAATTTTCACTAAGTTCAACATGTTCCCTCCAGTACGCTCAACAGATCAATATATCTTCGCACGCCTAGGGTTTAGAATTAATTATCTCAGTTCGCGCGGCTCACCCTCCCTCTCCGAAAATCTTTCCCAGGCGCTCGATCTACCTCTGCTCAACCGCTCAACTGCACTTCCTCGGTGCGCTGCTGCCTCGCGCTCTCTAACTTGCTTCTCTCAGGTGTGCCCCTATATCTCCCTCTAATTGACGTAGTATATCCCCAATTAAATTTGTGATATTTAATCTGTGACTTTTGGGGAAATAATTAATTTCATCTAATTGACGGGAAAATAATTAATTTGTGATAGTATATCCCTCTAATTGACGAGGAAATAATTAATTTCATCTGTTCTATTTTCTATTATTTCATTTTCTTTATTGTAGACTTTTGGGGAAGTTCGAGTTGTTGGTCTCTCCATTGCTTGAATTTTTCTCAGAAAACAAATTGGTCTCTACATTGCTTGAATTAGACACTTACAGAGTAATAACTTATTGCATTTTTTTAATCTGATGAGACCTCTTTTATTTTGTGATTTATCCAAATTTGAGGGTACATGTAATTTCATAATGCTGACAAATACTTTGATGTTTTCCTTTTCAGATATGAACATTTTGTGCAAGAAGGTAATGGCAGATGTCTCTGAGAAAGCTGCAGGAGAAGCTAGAGAATGAACCTAAGAAGGCTAAGCTACTGGAGGTCAATATAAATTTATTATTCTTTAGTTCATTAAATCTATAGTTTATTAATTTTGTTAGTTCTGAGCAAAAAAAAATCAATATACTGAATTACTACTATTTTAATTAGGTAATTCTAGATTTGGGACGCTGCCCTGAAGCACGCTTTCTTAGCGAACCTGGTGGGCAGTATCTACAAAATACAGACGTTAATAATATTTCCAAAACTTCTGTACACCTCTACGAAATGCAGAGGTTAATAATATTATTCTTTCTTAACTAAATGTAGGGTTTCAGCTAAAATTATGTTTTGAATTTTAGTTCTGAATTTTTTAGTTCTGAATTTTTTTTGCAGCTGAAATTATGTCTAGTGGTGGTAATGATGCTGAGCTTGCCACTGCCCTTCCCAAGAAACGAGGAAGCTGCAAAGATTGGTCTAATGTACCAGACTTCATAAAGCTTAAGATGTGGCAGCAAATAATGGTAAGTAACATGACACTAATTTCACAAGCTTTTGTTTGAGATAGATAACTCCAGTTGGGTGCTTGTTGTTACAGTTCTGGCACTGGTACCAGTCAGAACCAGTGTTGTTACGGTTCTAGTACCAGTTAGTTAGATTCAATTTTTGTATGAATCAGTAATTCGGTATGTATGAGTTATCCCTTTTCAGAGAGATATGAATATAAAATTATATAGTCAATATAGTTAAATGATTCATAAGTTATTATATAGTCAGGATAGTTATTCCCTTTGCAAAAAGCTCATGTGCAAAAAAATTGTCACATATAGGGACTTTAGATGCAAAAAAATCTGATTATATGAATTTCCAAATTTAAAGGTGTGTAATTTTTTTTTCTCAAAGTTTTCTTAGTTGCTTAAAAAATACGCAATGAATTGTACTTGTCATTTTAAAAATGCAGGACTTTCCCGTTGGTTATAACAAAGGAAACATCGACCAAATTCGATTAGAGTGGGTAAATTTTTCTTGAAGGAAGTACTAGTTGAAAAAAGTAAAACAATTTAGGTGTTATTTTGTTGTAATTTAGGATGTGTGAACTTGATGATATTTAATTAGGATGTGTTATTTTGTGAAATTGAAGAATTATTTTTGGGTAATTTTAGGATGTGTTATGACTGTCAAAATTAGGCCAGCAAAAATATATGGTAGCTGGTCCAAATATAAAAAATATTTTTTTAATATAATAAAAATAAACAGTAACGGTTATTTAATAAAATAAAACGATACTGTTACTATAGCATCAACGACTTTGAGGAGCATTAGTAACGGCTATTTATTGAAAGACCGTCCTTAATTAAACAATCAGTAACGGCTCTTATTAAACAACCGTTACAGATTCAACAATCAGTAACGGTCGTTTAAATAACCAATACTGAAAGTGACTTTCAGTAACGGTCGTTTAAATAACCGATACTGAAAGTGACATTCAGTAACGGTCGTTTGTAAACGACCGTTACTGAAAGTCACTTTCAGTATCGGTTATTTAAACGACCGTTACTGATTGTTAAATCTGTAACGGTTGTTTAACCGTTCCTGATTGTTATTACTATCAGTATCGCCTGGGTCAGTATCGCCTCTAAGCCCGTCCCTGATGTGCATAAATGACCGTTACTGATATCTATTTTTCCACTAGTGTTGTCCCTCTCTGTCTCCAACTCCTCCGACTCAGAAACATCACTATTTATGTTCACATCTGCTACTAAGTCATCTTTTACCCACTTTCTATCTTCTCCTCTCTTTTTTACTATCTCCAAATACTCAACAATTTCTTTTTGCACTTCTGCATTAGCTTTAGGGCATTTTCGTATATTACCTTTGATCTCCGCAAGATGGAACTCAAACCTATTTATCCCCCCCGTACAAACTAAATTGCATAATAAACACTTAACTGAATTTGAATCACTCTTATCTGTCAACCTCTCATACTTCCATTTAGGATCAATCGAGTTTAAAGGCCTATGCAAATCTGAAGTAATGGAATCTGAGGTCGATATTGCATGAGAACCAGAACTGGACATTAAGTTCTATTAAAAAAAATTAACAATAAGCATATCAGTTCCAGTTCTATTAAAGGGCTCAAGTTACAGAAACCACTAAAAGAACATTAAGTTTTATTGTAAAGTAAAACTAAAAGAACCAAGACAAGATCAAAATTTAGCTATAAAATTTAGTGACTCAGATGCAATTCAGAAACCACTCTCCTGCCAAAAGGAAAGACATTTAATTTTTAGTTGATGATTGTTACAGACTTAACAGATAACATGGATCCTGGTAGGGAAATGTATTCATTCAAATTTTCTATATTCATGCATGTAACTAATCAAATTCTATAGAGAAAGATCAATACTTGTAAAAAATTATGTCCATAAAAATTCAGTGACATACTTGACAATAGAAACCAATCCGTGACAATAGAAATCAAATTCTATAGAGAAAGAATTGAACTACAAAAAGGGAAGATTCTTATCATTTTCACTTTACAAAAATGGAAGATTCAAACTTTACAATTGAACTAATTAGACTACTGTACAATACCTGGAGAGTGGAGAGAAGCCCGAGGAGGAGAGAGGTGGCAGCGAGCTAGAAATCTGGAGATAGGCGGAGGAGAGAAGCGGCAGATGATAGAGGAAGCGGAGTGGATAGGAACGGCGATCGGTGGAGAGGGGAGATGAGGTGGCGGAGGGCTGGAGAACTAGAGATTAGAGATCGGAGGAGAGAGACGGAGGAGAGAAGCGACGGAGGATAGAGCCAGCGCCGCGGCGGAGTGGATCGGCGATCGATGGAGAGGAGATGAGGCAGAGGAGCTGAGCCTTGAGATCGATTAGGGTAGCTGGGTAAGGACTTAGATTATGCGGAGAGGCTAAATTTATGTTTCGGAACTATATTATGCAGATCCGATATTCTATATGCAGATTTATGCGCCCGATTAGATTATATGAGGTAAAAATTATGCGGACGAATATGCGGCCGCATATGCAGAACTGCATATTGATTTTCTATGCGGTTTCCAACTGCATACGCATATGCGGCCGCATAGGCCACATTTTGTTACACTAACAATACCTATCCAATCTTTTTTTGGTAAGGGTATCTTTAGTTAACCACATAAAAATTCTAATGTTAGATGGCACAAGTAAGATTCACCAGACTAATGGATTAGCAGCTAAGACTCCCTTATTATTTAACAAATTATAAATTGACCTCGTAGTAAACTTTCCTGAAGGGTCACATCTACATACTAAAGTATCAATATCTTTAGGGAAAGAAATGATACTAATTATCTCAAGTAAAACAGACCAGTCAACTTGATCCTTCTCTATTAAAATTCTTCTAAACCTTAGACATTGTCCTTGAGAGTGAAAAACATAAGTGAAAAGTACATGTTTGTTAGTATAGAGATTGTATAGTTGAGGGTATCTAATATCTAAAGTACAATTTTGGTACCAAATATCTTCCCAGAATCTAATTGTGGAGTGATATCCTGGTATATAACTAACACTAGCAGATAATAATCTATCTAGTTTACTAAGGGCTACTCAAAAAGGAGATGTATGTGTAATAGGGCCTGGTTGATATTTCATGATAATCAGGATTTTCAAAGTACTGATGTAAGAGGGATTTTTGAGTTTCCACCACTATTTAAGTAACAAAAAAGTATTCATGTCTCTAAGGTTGAGAATCCCCATTCCCCCAAATGTTTTAGCTAAAAAGGTAATAGACCATTTCATTAAAATGATTTTTTTTTTAGTTCTATCATTACCCTGCCAAAGAAATTGCCTCATAATCTTACCATTCTATTAAGAACAGTAACATGTATTCTAAATACTGATAGTATATAGTGATATAAAAGAAAGCACTAAGTTGATAAGAGTAAGTTTGCCCTCCAGAGACGAGAAATGGCCTAGTTGGACAGTCTGTGTTCAATTTTATCAACTAGAAACTGCCAATCCAATGGCATCTTAACAAATGATTTAATTGTGAAACATCTGGATTGATATGGATATGATAGATTGAGGTTTTTTCACTGTTTGTCTTGATGCTTGAGAGTGTCTCAAAGGCTAGCATTGTCCACCATGCAGTTTCTACATTCTCTTCACTAGCTGCTAGGAAAAAAAAATTGTATTATCTGCATAGTGGCAGTTAGTCACTGACTGAGTATGAATAATTTCCTGACTCCTGACTGTTTATCAGTTTGACAAGAATGGATAATTTCTTGACTGAGTATAAAATTATCTAAAGTGTATTTATTTTCAATAAAAGCAGCCTGACTAGGATCAATTATCCTAAACATAATTTGTTCTAACCTACTAGTAAGGATTTTAGACGGATGTTTAAAGCTACAGTTGACTAAACTAATAATCTTAGCATCTTTTTTCTTAGGTGTGAGACAACTATAAGACTTATTAATTCTTTGCAGATTAAGTTTATTATCAAAAAAAGTAATGAGCTACAATCATCAGATTATTTTTCACAATGTCCCAAAAGAATTGGTAAAATCTGAAAGGAAACTCATCTGGTCCAGAGAACCCATTAGGTTCTGAGTCAAAAAGTGCAGTTCTAAGTTCTTTCTCAGTGAAAGGTTATCTGATGTTAAGTGCCCAAATTTAATACCCTGAGTACCTAGTAGCTCTTTATGGAAAGAGGTGATATAATTTGGGTAAGGATCGTTTGCGGCTAGCATCAGATTCTCACGTGTTAAGTTGTTCGAATTTATATTAGGTTGGATAGTTTATCATCTAGCTTTGAGATGATCATCTAAATTAAGTTATGGATCAATCAATTTTGATCTTTACATTTGACAGTGTTTTAAAATTCGGTCTATTCGGCCGAATATTCGTATTCGGTTGGAATCCGCATAGAAAATAAGTATTACATCCAATATTCGGTTTTGAATATTCGGCTGCATATTCGACCGAATATTCGGTATTCGGTATTCGGTTCCGCATATTCGGTATTCGGTTCTGCATATTCGGTATTTGGTTCTGCATATTCGGTATTTATTCGGTATCCGGTTCCGCATATTTGGTATTCAGTTCCGCATATTCGGTATTCGGTTCCGCACATTCAGTATTCGGCTCCGAATATTCGGTATTCGGTTCTACATATTCGGCCGCATATCTGTATATTCGGTAGCATATTCGGTCTCTAATATAAATATTAGATATTTTATTAATTTGCATACAAATTAATATGAATTTTTATTTTAAAATCTGCATATATTAATCTGAATAAAAATCCACATATGCGGCCGCATACCGTATATGCAGTATTCAGTGGCCTTCCGAATACCGAATAAGAACCAAATTTCAAAACACTGGATTTGAGTCATCCCAAACTTTAGAAAAAAAAATATTATTAAATGTCCATGTCAAACGTAACGGCTGAAAATCTAAAACGATAGATTACATGCAGTTTTCGTTTCAACGTACTATAGTTTCTCATAATGAGTTCTTTACGAACCAACAACATCTCACTATATTTGTGTGATGAACTTCACATGACACAAATATTTTGTCAACAGATTTACTTGATAGCCGGCCACCTTTCTAATAAATCTATGGATTACCTTGTAAAAATACACAACTAAGTTGGGCTGAACACATCACAAAAAATGAAGCCAGCAGATTTACGTAGTAGTTTATATTTAGGCCTCAATTTAATAAATAATATGGATCACTGTTCTTTGGTTTTTTTGTAAGATAAACTGCAGAAGTGCGGATAAAATAGATAGAAGGAAAAGCCCAAAAATGATTCAAGACGGACGGAAACTGTATTTTCAATTTTTTTTTTTGTTTTGTTTGCGGAAGTTACTCCAATAGTTCCATGACTAGCACTCGCTAAGATCACTCATATATGGTATCAGTGATAAACACTATTTCCTAAACATGTGCACATATAAATAGCGTACCAAACACATTAGGCAAAACATAATAATTGGGATAATTGCCCATATGCCCATCAAATTTCCAAAATTGCTTATATCCCCATCAACTCCAAAATTATTTATTTCCTCACCTCTTGAACCGGTGAAATAACTAAAATTACTACACTGTTATCGATTATATGAAACAAAAAGAAGTATATACACTTTTAGAAGAATAATTCATTGAACCATTTCTTTCTCCACCCTTACTAGGAAAAAAAAACACAAAGTACTATTGCATTAAATATTCCTTCGGCAAAGGCTTTTGGGAAAAGTAATAAGGTTTTTGTTGAAGGAATCTTTGATGCAATTGTAAATTTTCCCTAATAAAAGTAGAAAAATAAATGGTTGAATAATTTTTCTTCTAAAGAGTGATTAAGCCTATATGTATACCTTTTTATGAAAAAAAATGAAACTAAAAATATATATACTTTGTAATCATATCGAAGATCAAAATTGTTATGGTTAAATGAAGAATAAAAAGGAAGGGGTGGTAGAAACAGGAGGAGGATGTATATTAGTTTGTGTACTATATAGGAAATGAGGGAAAATTAGTAGTTTCTTCTTCATAATGAGGATAATGATGAATTATGTGAATTCTAGTTAAGATTATTTTAATGAAATGAGAAAGAAGGGGAAACATAAATAAGCAATTTTGGAAGTTTTGATGGCTATATATGATCAATCAGCCTTAATAAAGTACACAACAAACCTCTGTTGATTCAAATTCTGCTAGCTGTTGTTCCAAGCATTTGTATTTATGCATTTTCCTGTTCTCAATTGTATTCTCATTCAACTGTACCTATTACAAAGAGAGAAATCAAAAGTACCAGTTAATTGGTTCTGAAAATATAGCAATGTAAGAAAGAATAGAAAGAACAAAGATTTTTCTTACTTCTATTTTGCAAATATTGTCTGCGATTAATGCTGCCACTGAAAACATGTTTTATTTTTTCAAAAAAAAAAAATACAAACCTAATTTATTATAATTTAATTGATAATCTTTCTCGAAAATGATATATAGCAACTTACAAGTACAATCAGCTTCTCAAGTAGAGGCAGCAAAAATATTTCGTAAGATGGCCCAAACCAAAGATAACAAGTTTTCTGCGACGTTATTATTAGCAAATTTTGCCACTGTTAACTGCAATCAAACACAATGTTCAAAATAAAACCTACGCATATCAAACGCACATTGCAAAAGGTAAAATGTAGGACGAAAAGCAAGCATTTGCTGACAATAATAACTTCAGAAACACTACAAATGTGCATGATACAGTAATAATTATTTAGTAATTGATTGAATAATTAACTAGTAATTGATTATATAACTCACGACCAAATAAGTGGTAAGTATGTTTTTTTATGACCTTTATTAATATTATGTTGCACCAAAAGTTTTAACAAAATCAAGTCCAAATTCAACTCCTCGGAGCAAGTAGACAATATTTGTAGCTAGTAAGATCTAATAACCAAGAACTGTATCATTGCTACGAATTTCAAACACAAGAGTGTAACTAATCGTTTTCTCCGACTCAAGGTAACCAACAGCACTAAAATTGATCAAATTATCGGACATATAACCTATCAAACTGCAAAAGAATTACAATTTTTCTACACTTAACCTCTATGTACACAAAAAAAAAAAATGGGAGAAAATGAAAAAACTAATAACGTGAAGGAGAGCTTTAAGGGCACGAAAGTAACCGTCACCTGAGGGCTGCGGCAGAGAGAAGTCAATGACAAAGCGGGCGCCTTGTTGTTAGAGACAGGCAGTCAGAGGGGAAGAGACTCTGTCTCCCAGAAAGCTGGTTCGCAGCGAAGAGAAGTTAAGGCTGAAATTATTTATTACAGCGTGGGTGCTCCATCGGGTCCCTGGTCTGACCCGACCCGCAAATTATCCATTTTCAGTAGGGTGTTTATTGGATTTGAATTTTAAGTAGGGTGTTTATTGCATCGATGCTCAATCGGATCCCTGGTCTGACCTGATCTGCAAATAATCTATTTTTAAGTAGGGTGTTTATTGGATTGAATTTTAAGTAGGGTGTTTATTGCATCCATGCTAAATCGGATCCCTGCTCTAACCCAACTGGCAAATAATCCATTTATTTGATTTTCTACGGATTGGATTGAACCGAAAATTTTTTTTTGGACACCCTGAAATTCGTTATTAATTAAAAATCATCCGGACCGAATTATATCAAAAAATACCACTCCCGCACAATGATTTCGTGCACCAGTCAAATCAAGTTCGCACAAGCCTTTTGCGCACCTATTGGTCCGCACCGTAGTTTGACGCACCGGGTACGCACCATGCTTTGGTCCGCACCATAGTTTGACGCACCGGGTCCGCACCATGTTTTGGTCTGCACAAGGGTTTTGCGCACCCAGGGATTTCGCGCATCCAGAATCAAAAGGACCATCGTCAGGTGCGCTGATTCAAAGTCCATTAAAGTCCAATTTTGTAAGGACCATCTGATTTGCATCAAGATCCATGCTAAGTACATTAAAAACCGTGCAAGTATGTCAATTTCTGTGCGGACATATTGGTGCGTCAAACCCTTGTGCGAACTGCTTGGTGCGCAAAATTATTGCGCGGACCCGGTGCGTCAAACCATGGTGCGGACCAATAGGTGCGCAAAAGGCTTGTGCGGACCCGATTTGGCTAGTGCGCGAAACCATTGTGCTTGAGTGGTATTTTTTTGATATAATCCGGTCCGAGTGGTTTTTAATTAATAACGAATTTTCTGAGTGTCAAAAAAAATTCGGCTGGATTGAATGGTTTGGTTTTTTGAGTTAATTCAGTTCCATTGAATTTTTAAATTACTTTAATTTTTAATATGTGACTCAGTTTAATTTCTCTTATTTCATGTATCTTGATATTATTTCTATGATTAGAAAACATATTTGCATATGTATTAAGTTTTCATATTATAAAATTTAATATTTTTTATTTCAATTCAATCAAACAAACTAAAATTTATTTTGATTTATTTGTTTAGTTGTTATTCAGTTAACAAGTTTAATTAAGTTGGTCTAATTATATTTTTGAAATCCAATTAATTTTTTAAATTTTACGATTTTAATTCGATTTTAATCAAACCGACACCAATCCGATCCCATTAATCTATTTGATCTTGTCAATCCGATTCAAATGATAAAAAGTTCAAATTTTATTTGATGAAACACAAATTAAATTTAATTCATTCACCAAATTAAAAATATATCTTACACTGAGAATGCAATTTTCGATTAAATTAGTTGAAGAGGTCGCCTGAAACAATTTCATTTTAGTTTAAATTTATAGACTTAATGCAACAGATAATGCAACAGAAGATCTTAAATTGAGCTTAGACGATTCATTTTTTATTTTGGGTAATATGAATGTTTAATTACTTTAAAAACAAATAAATGCATTAATTTTTTGATGCACTTTGAAAATATCTAAAAATAATTGTTACATATCTAGATATAGATAAATCAAGGATCACTCGTCATGTGTAATATATCATTTAATTTTTCTTTCCTTTAATAAGTGTGTTCTCTTTTTCTTATTTTTATTTTCTTATTTGACTGGGTCAAGACGGTTACTGTCACAATATATACGGGTCTTTCGTCTTTCATTTTTCATTAATTGCTTGTTAGGCGATTCTTTCAGGCAATTCAATCAAACAAACAGATCCGAGCTGATTTTTTAGGCGATTCTGAAGCTCTCAAACAGTGCTCTCGACACTGATTGAGATATTTTTTTCAATTAATTATTTTTTTATTAATTAAAGAAATGTCAGAAATTATTAGAAATAATTAAAAACTTATATTGATATAGACTTTTTTTTTCTAAAGTCAAAAATAAACAAAAAAATGTTCATTGCATTGTACGTGGGCGAAAAAATTACAAAAGGGGAGTATGGAGTCCAATACTTGAAAAATGCGAGTTACAGCTATCAAGTGAATGCCAATACTATATTTTCTGAAATTAAGGAAATAATCTTTTAAAAAATGGAGTAATAAACCCAAAATTTATATCATCTCAAACTTGCATTCATTCATCTCATCTATCAAAATCCTAAAAACAATAAGAAGCGGCTCCGCATTGATCATATGCTACAAATTGTAACAAATAAAACATAGTCTGTTCAATATTCATTCATACTTAAAGAAGCAAATTCAGTCCAACATTTGGTGTAGCATATCATCATGTCATACTAAGTATTCATTAATAATGTAATAAATAATTACATATGTACATAAAGTTTTATCCATACTTATCAAACAACTGACTGTACCTGTCATCTCTAAGGAACAAAATCATATATAAATTATTCAGTCATATACATCATAAGACAAGACCACAAATGATCTCAATCAATTTAACAGTTTGTGTACCACATCAGGTATTCATCCCAAAAAATAAAATATACACTCTCAATTTCAACATAAATTATTTATTACATAAATATTCATCCATAAAGTAGTAACTAATCAATTTCAAATATAAAGTATTTATCATATTTGTCAGAAGTTTGAATATACATGTAATAGCAAGTATTCATTACTAGTCAACAAATCATTCAACATACTACATAAAGTATTCATTCCCAGAACAATATTTTGGAAGTTTCAATTCCTCATAGTTCACTTAATTGCATGTTAATTCCTCTAAACCTTCTGATCCTGGCCTTAAATTTCATTGGTTAATTGATAGACCAAGATTTGCATTCTTGGCACGTCTAATAGTACCCTCAATTCACTTTCATATTATGGAATGAAATCTTGCAGAAAGACATAGTTGGATGCCATCCTTTGACCGCACATTCTCCCCCTTAATAAATGTATCATTTTCTCCATTTCTTACATTCATATTCATACTTAACAGAAGACTAACTGTAACAGTAATACTAGTTATTCATATCTAATATAATACAAATATTTATAATCATGTCTAATTTATTCATTCATAATTATCCAAGCAATTTAGTATTGAAATATTCATACTATAAATCCAAACAATCCAACAATTGATTACCCCCTCAAGTATCCATATCCAATACATAAAGTATTCACCGTCCTGCATAAAGTATTCATTGCTTACTGAGAGAGAATGTGTAGAGAAAATAATCAAGGTAGCTCACAGAGAGATAGGTAGTGATAGTACTAAACCGAAAAGGTCGTTCACTTTTAGAATCCAGTTGACGGCATCCTACCGTGAGGTGGCATCAAGTGATTGGTCCCGGAGGCGAGAGAGATAGTCAGAACAGGGCATGAAGTCAAACTCAGATGCGAGGAGAGTAGAAAGCAAATGGTTAGAGGAGTAAAAAAATGGTAGGTCTCATTTGTCAGAGGTTTGATCGAAGGTTGCAGCAGATTGGTCGTTGGTCCTAGAGGTGATGTCGTCGGCATCCTCGGCATAGAGAAGGCTAGATGAGACGGAGAGTTATAGTATATGAGACGGGGAGTTGAGCAACGGAGATGAGAATGGGAGAGGCATGTGCCTGAGCAGGAGATGGATCTGGGCATGGAAGTAGTGAAAGCGATGAGAAATATATATTTTCTCTCTTTTTTTCTGGATCTGGCTATGGAAGTGGTGAAAGCAATGAGAAAAAACTCTTTTTTGTTTTTTTTAGTGAAAGAAGGAAGAATGAAGTTATTTCTTTGATAGTTAATTGAGATGGGGATGGAATGTGAGAAGATTAAGAGGGTGAGGTTATATTAATCCTAAAAAGTTATCTTATATTGAGTCTATGCAAGCTTTATTTAAATTAGTTGAAGAGGTCAACTGAAGTACCTATTCGTCCTAGATAATCAATTAATTAAATTAAATGAATGAAAGAAAGAATTCGGAGACTTTTCATTAATAAAATCAAGAAAAACAATTAGGAAATTTATTTATTTATTATATAAATAATATAGAATATTATATTGAGTAGAGATAGATTTAGATGCAATACATGGATTTAAAAAAAAAATACGCCTCCAAACTTTGAAGCCATTTTTTTTTCGATCCATTAGAATTCAGGAAAAAAGATGATTATGCAGTCTTGGTGCGATCCAGGAGGCGGGTCTTGAACGTGAGATAGAGCGAGAAAACGAAAGATGAAAATGAAATCAAAACTCAAAAGCTGAAATAACTAAGAGATTAATATTAAAATTGTCATACAAGCAACCAACTAAACTGATTAAATTATACATAATTACAAAAATATACCAAGGAGAAATTGTTTTAATTTCATAACAACCCTGGCATATATATATATATATATATAGAGAGAGAGAGAGAGAGAGAGAGAGAGAGAGAGATAGAAACACAACTGCATGATGATGCTATCCAAAGAGCGGTCTAGCAGTCGCTAAACGATCTAGAAGGCTTCTATGATTACGAATGAAATGCAGAAGGCGCGCCTCATACGATGAAATCTTCCTTATAAGCGCGATGTCGATGGAGGATTTCTGGACTTGAAGATCCTTCGTAATAAGAACAATAGTATTCATGCTTGCTCTCATCTTGACAAGAAATTCCAGTCCTTGCCAACCTTGCATGAACACTCCTCCAAGCTGAAGGAGAAAAGGAAAACACACAACATGTCTGATTCTTGACCTTCTTTAAGTTGTTGCATAAAATACATATATAGCTATTAGCTATATAGATGTATTTGGGGTTATATGTCATGCATATAATTATCTAACTGACTTAAAATTAATTAAAATGTTTATAAATCGGGTGCACAATATTTGTTAATATTAATTTTTGTGAATATATTAACTCACAACCTATATATATATAGTCAAAATCTATCAATTAGAAAGATATATATAATAGTGTATGTTAATTATTTATGTACATGTATTGTGTATCAAACTTGGGGCAGTATACTTTGGAATCGTTCTGATATATATATATATATATATATATATAGGTGGAAAAAAAATTCAAGGTTTGGCCAAATTTTTTTAATACATATAAGCAAAGAGGACATAATTGATGAGCATGCACCTCGTTAAAATACCAGCGGAGCTCCTCGAAGATGGCCTTAAGATCCGCAAAGTGTTGCGTCTTCATATGTTGAATCTACTAACACCAAAAGAAGAAATTATGCAAAGAAAATAATTGTAAAACACAAAAGAGGATACGATTACAGCGAGAAACAGTACTCGACGACACTTAATTACGTCAACATGTCATCCATAATTAATTAAGCAGCAACATACTGTCTTTCATATTCTTGTATTATATGATCAACATTGTTTGATCAAAAAGTGAGACTGTTGACCAAATGCTAATCTAATTATGAAAATAAGAAATATTGACAATTTAATTTATTTCACAAATAAGATAATATATGATTAAAAAAATCCAATTTTACATCTGATTCTGATTAATATCGTTTAGATAGGTTATTTTCAAACATGACGACATTTGAAAATATTTATAACTAATAAAAATAAATTATCTTTACTTTTCAATTTTCAATTTATTGTAAAAAAAAATTTGGTTATGGTACTTGTCAAATAATAAATGTACATATATCAATATTCATATTTATATGAGGACCAATTTCTAGCATCGACATTTAAAAAAAAAAAATTGGTGTCAAATTAAATTTGATAATTATAAATGGTATTAATAATTTTATACATAGTATGAACAATATATTTCTATATTCAAAAATTCAGGGACTAGTTCAGAATTTGCAACTTTTCGCATACGATGTCTGCGAAACTATAACATATATGATTATTTAAAAAAATAGATATCTTTGAGTTGTAACAATTAATTATATAGAGTTTTACATGTTTCAAAACTATAATGAATATATCTTAAATTTTACTATTAAAATTTTAATAATAATTCTATCAGTAGTCATGATAAAATAAGTTCTATCGATCGAATATATAACATATTATCATGTTAAGTTCTATCTATCGAATAAAATAACTCTTTAATTAGTAGAATTCAAAATTTTATGCGTACCAAAATGGTCATTATTCATCTCTATATCAAGACCGATAATTAAGGATATTACTAATATATACATTTATAAAGATAAGAGCTTGAATCAAACTGAATATGTATTTTTGGTGTCCTTTTTTGGTCACTGAGAAACTGGCCTCAAATAATTAATTACTATTAAGAAGGGTTAAAATCGTGCACATTATCCTCGAAATCTAAAATTAGGGTTTGCAATTTGAACATGTTGTCATAATTATATTCCAGCAATCCTTGCTGCATATTAATATCTCTACAAATATTTACTTACCTTACGAATTTGGAGATGGCATATAAATGGAAATATGGATTATTAATTTATTACTAACCAAATATATATTATAATTGTATATTCACCAACTAATCCTTGAAATGACAATGGAAGCTAACATTAAAAGAAAGGATAATTAACGACCTTCTGGTAAGCCACTTCTTGCCAGTCAGCCATATTTGCAGAAGTACTTGTTGAGTTCCTTGTTGCTGCAATTAATTAAATAGAAAACCATTAAAATGACGTATCAAATTATTTTTATTAACCAATTTGATTTGATTTTAAATCAGTTCCAGCATGCAGTACGTATCAAGAATTCAAGATCAATGAATTTAAAATATATATGAATATATAGAGGATAATTGTTTACCTGGTTGCACATAATTCACATTCGAATTTGCAGAATTCGCTGGACGGCTTATGGTTTGCATCCAAAATTGTGCCAACTTAGCACAGATTCTGTGGACATATTCCTCCTGGAAAGAATAATTGCGTAAAGCTCAAAGTTTAGAAATAATTTCACAACAAAATTAAGAAGAAAGAAATTTTCTAATTATTCAGTGCTTAGTAAAAGAGATATAAAAGAAGCTAGAGTCTCTATGTACCTGGCAATTAGCAACATTATATGCTGCTTCCTCCAACTGAACACCTACTGTTCGAAAATCATAAGCTCTTTCGGTAACTATCCGACTAGATGTTCTTGTCAGGACAACCACCCTACACGTAAAAAATGCAAATTTAAACCCAATCCAATATAGAAAGAGCGTAATTATTTGATCAGTGATTGAATGAAACACTTACATTTGGTTGATTATCCCATGTCTGACGTCTGATCGGAGATGATACCTCCAGTCTGGACATGAATGAACCGAGCTCTGCGGAGATTCCATCGATTGCTTAGGGGAAAGCGAGAGAAAAAGAGACTTGGATGCAAAGAATTTCGAAGAAAGAGAAAGTGCGAGCAAGAGAAATTAGCAAATATATATAGTCGGCCTAAGCGAGGGATGAAGAGGAGAAATAGAGAAATATATGTATAAATAGCACTGCAAAATTAGGGCAACCAAGCAAAAGGAAAAGGTAAGAAGAGAGAGTGTATTGGACAAAAGGAGAGGTGAGGCACCACGTGGAATCTATTATGAAATAAAAGATTTACTGATCATGAGTTATCTCATATCTGTTAATCAATGTATCTGACTCGAATTATATTAGGAAACATTTATGCGTTATGTTTAGAAGTTTGGTATGATAAAGAGATTTGGTGGAAAGCTCTTACTGAGGGCAGGAACTGATGAAATTAATCCTGAAATTCTTCAAAGGGTAAATTTATCAATCATTTAATTATTTATTTCACTGCTGCCAATTATGGTCAAATTTTCTTTTTTTGTCACCCACACGGTAGTAGATTTACCAACTCAGCATATATAAGTGTGTGCATTTAGTGAGTGTAATGAATTTCTATCTCTAAATTTAGTAAGTAATATTTTAATTTCTCTCTATATATATCATTTTAGGTTTCTTTCGCAAGGAGGAAAAGTTGGGATAAATCGAGGATAAAATTATTTTTTGTGAGAGGTGGGGGTATAATATTTTATCTTCTAGTTATATCCCTTTCCCAAATCAAGTTTTAGTTTATTTTTTTATTTCTTTTTATTAAAAAAAGGTGGTAAAAGTGGCATACCATACCTTTGCGTATGGCCCATTGAATCATGCAATTAAAATTCTGATTAGATAACTTTGTGTACATCACAATATATAAAAATTAAGTGGCTAATAAAAAGAATGCATTAGTCTAAACATGCCTAATTAAAATGCATTATTCTTATAAAATCATTAGTCTAAAATGCTCATGTCATAACCTTCTTAATTTGTATTAATATGTTCAGAAAATGAGAAATAAAACTCTACAGGGTGATAAATATTTCTATGTTTGATGCCAATAAATTTTCTACATCACAAATTTTGTACGTTAGAATACAAATTAATGACGCATGTTTAGCGGGAGAACATAAATAGATCCAACTTGACAAATTAACTTTTCATCGAAGCATTTATATATAGAGATCGATATAGTAATTCATGCATGCACTAAAAAAATGGAAGAGTAAGACACAATTAATACCATTTAAATTAAGACAGCACATTAAGTCATTAATTAACTGAATTAGCTAGCATGAGCCATATATCCAATTTACGGGTGATGATTTTAACACAATCATATTTTTTTATTAACACAACAATTTCAAATTTTTGAAATATATAGACAACTTTACCCCTACTTTATTGTTATAATAGCTTACCTTATTTTATTATGAAATCAACACTTTCTTTATTTTAATAATTATGATTCACTTTATTTCCAAAATCAAAACATCTCCCTCTAAATGCATTTCTTTCCTAAAAAACGGAACATAGAAATTAAAAGTCATAATTAACGAGATGAAAAATCAATTTACCAATCAACAAATAGAAAACTTATAATTAAAATAAATAATAAATTATAGATTTTATTAATTGAAATGATCAGATTTAAAGATAAAATTATCTAAGTATTTATTTAAATTATAAAATTTACAATTAACAAAATATACTATTAAAATAATTTTCAATTAATTGAGTGACATAATTAAAAGTAGGAAGTAATACACATCTTAAAAAAAATATTATAAATGACAACTTAGGCATATTATTTCAAAATTTGGTTGGCTATTTGTTTTTTTTCACTGTATAGTATACAATTAGAAGATAACATGAATGAAGAATAACAAATTTAGAAGTTTATAATTAAGAAGCTTGTTAATTAAAAAGGAAATAAATGATAGCTTGCTTGAGAAATAAATGAGGGATAAAGTTGTCTATTTATAAAAATATTTAAATTTTGTTGTGTTAATAATACTTTTTGTAGTGTGAATATCAGCACCCCAATTTACATTAGTTAACATTAATAACATGGCTCTGTTATTGAGAAATAAAAAATACGAAAATAATATATAGCCAATATTAGGATCCTTGGAGAAAAGAAGATGAACATGAGAAACAGTCTTTGGATATATGGATGGGGTTAAAATTGTAACCGAAGCTGGTGTGTTTCTCATGTGCCATATACTTTCAAAACTTCAAATTTATTACTTTCCCTAAGTTTAAGATAGTACGTATCACTTTTCTAGAAAAAAATATGGTAATAATTCTATCAAGTCTCACGCATCTAAAATTGTATATATATATATTTTTTTTTAAAGTAAGCTTTTTTTTTTTTTTTTATAACCGAGAGACGTTATTGAAGCAATGTTTATTTCCCGGATTTTACTCAGAAAAAAGAAATACCTGTAAATTAAAAATTATGTTTTATTTAAGATAATTTATTAAAGAGAATGTTTCAAAATGCCTTCATTTTTTGTGCATCCATCATGTCTCCATTTTTAAAATGTTAATAACTCAAAACTTAAAACATAGACGTCAAAATAAAACCATTCGATATGAATTATGAATTATCACATTTCAGTTTTGTTTTAATGTGAATCAATAAATTAAAAAAATCAACATATAGATATCCAAATTAGTACAGTTTTACAAAAAATTTAGGACAACAAAACAAAGTTAAAATATCATAATTTTTTACACGTGCATAAATAAAATTATGTAAATCATTTCCAACTGTTTTATTTTAACTCTTAATTTTTAAATTTTAAATTATTAAAGTTGTTAAAAATAGAAGTATAATAAAGACATTTGCACTCTCATATAGTCATATATAGTCATATTATATTATGGTTTAGTTTCCTTTAGGCCCGTGTAGTATTCACCCAATAGAGAGTAGGCCCAACAGGCTAACTAACACTAATTAGGAAGTATCTGTTAGACTGTTACTGGCTGCATGATTACGAACGAGAGTTCGAACGAATCGAACCCAAAAATTTTAGGTACGGAATGGGGGGTGTTCCGAGAATCGAACTCGGGACCTCTCGCACCCGAAGCGAGAATCATACCACTAGACCAAACACCCTTAGATATCTTTATTATTTATATTTATCTTATTGTTGTGTGATATAGAGTGCATTCTGGCTTGGGATTCTGGTCTAATAAAATACGAATTAAATCTCCCAGGTACCTGAAAAGAGAATCTTTTATCATTAGTGGATCTGAACTGTTTTTTTTTTAACTCGGCACGAATCTCAAAGCCCAATGATATTGCCCCCTAGGTTACTCCGAATCTCAAACTGTAAAACAAGAGAGATCATCTACAATATTTTGGAGGATATGAATCCGTAAAAAACTACACGAATTGCGCTTTTAGATATGAGACCAGCTTACTTTTCTTTAATCTAATATATATGTATTCAGTTCAGCAAAGTTCTGCCACTACTGGAAATTCAAGTCCAGGGAAATCTCAAATCATATTGACATTATATTAGCAAAATTAAGATAACATAATTAAACTCTTTGATTATATCCCTCAAGCTTTGGTTTTCTCATAAAACAAAAGGGAAGATACGTTTTAATTAGAAAAAGAATTATGTACAATCTAACTAATTGTATTATGTAAACACTGCCTTGCAATTCTTTTTTTGTAATGAAATATAGTAGGCCTTTAGCCAACTATTTCCAAAAAAAAAAAAAATCATCTTCTTAATTACAAGCACATGCCTTAAATCCTACTTCCTACTAGAATCTCTTTCATCACCATATTTCTTGTCTTGTTAATTGTCATAAAGCACAAGTACAAATGTTCCTCCAATTCATCCAACTGTTGGTTAAAATTAGTATCATTTCTCCATAGCTGCCTCACCACCTCTAGCGCCAATCTCCTCTTACCATCATCCCTCCTCACAAAGCACATCTTAATCAAATCCATCATGTGCTCCACCTCATCTCTCAACCTCTCAACCAACCGACTAATTGTGTCCATATCTCGGTTCAATATATACGCCCCTTTTGCAGCCGCATCAAGCTGAGACACAATGCGTCGAAGCGATTTGTTTGAAATAATGCGAAATGGGTTAGGAAGAATTGTTGGAAAGAAGAAAAGAGGAGCAACAAGTATATTAACTGCAATGCATGCACCAATCACTGCTGCTGAGGTTGCGATTATAACAAAGGAGATTGAGAGTACTGTCTTGATATTGGTAATGTGGTTGAGCTTGGCAAGAAACTTTCTACGCCACAAATTTAGCCGGTTAAGTAGGCTTGACGAACCGTCTTGAACCTGCAATTAGTCAATAGTTAACTCAATATTCCATTTGCCATGTATTTATTTAGACGTGAAACCATATATTTGTTTTGAAAATCAAGACTGACGATCGACAGTTGCACAATTATCGATCAAACATCATACTCACTACTTAGTCCTTAATTGATACATTATATATCTTCGGTATTAATTAATTACTTGTGAAAAAAATATATAGCTCCTCTACTTTAAGTTTTTAATGAAGAAACAGAATGAACATAGAAGGTTTTCAAAAGTGTGAGTAGAGAAAACATGATAATTTAAAAAAAAAAAAAATGGTATATTCAAATCTTTAATCTAAAGCCACAACAAATATATAGTTGAATAACTCTGAGCCTCATATGTCCAGTTCGATGCTGCACTAAAACATGCATTATACATTAGATTTGAAAGTATTTGAAAATTGAAATCTAATGCATATTCTGCTAATTTAACCTTTTAGAAACAGCCAATTTTATCCTATAACCAGTATAAAATTAGAGGTCCTAAATTAGTAATTTTATCCTACCACGAGGTTTTTCTTATATAATAAATTCATCACATTAGTAATTTTGTACCAGATTTTAATAAAATACTATATGACTGCCAATCTACGTCAACTTGAACTTCTAAAGCAACTCGATCGTTTGTTAATTAACAAAGTATATATTACCTAATTACATAGGTTTAACGTGTAGTTAAGTGGAAACTTGAAAGTAAAAACATAACTTAAACATAAACATTTGCATGATAACATTTAAGTGAAGATAACCTTTCTAAGCTGTTGCTGAGATGTGGCAAAGTAATCAAATGGATCGAAAGTTCTTGCAAGATCAGCAAACCGTTTATCAAAACCACCTTTTGTAGGTCCGTCAGAACTAATTGATCGGAGATCCAACTTCAGCGGCCGGTACCGAAGTCTAATCTGCTCTATGTCTTTCAGTAGCTGCCCGCAAACAAGCGATGCATTTGCTGTCTCTAAATAATAATCACTCAACAAATTGTGTGCCTCAGGATGGTTATCTTTTCTGATGCCGGCGAGGACCTTTTTGGCGGTGTCTTGATCAGGGTCGAGAAGTTGTTCGGTGAAGAAGTGTGAAGATGGAATATTTGTGGTACTATGGCCTTGAAGGGCCTTTCCGTGAGATAATGTAAGGTCCAAAACCCGTGCCCAAAATTCGTTATATGATTCGGTTCTGAAGGCACTCGTATATTCTTCGCGTAGGTCGAACCTTGGTGATGATGTCGGAGATGTCACTTCTTCAGCTGATAAAGAGAAAAATTATTTGTTCCATATATAGATTTAAACACACTGACAAAAATGTGATTATATAAACATATATGTAACTTAGACAAAAGTATTAATTAATTCCATAAAGAGAAGTACCATAAGATGGATGGTGATAATTAATGTATCAAACCTTAAAGCTTGATTAATATATTAAGCTATAATATTACATAACATTCTGAATCATTGTGTTACGTATCTTAGTAGGAAAAAGTTGTATACCTTTTGGATATATGCAATTACATCCACGGAAAATGTTGAACTTTATTATGCGCATGCTTCTTGCTGCTTGTCGTTGACTTGTGATCAATCTACCAAAAATTATATACGAGAAAACGGTTAAGGTCTATATCCAAATTTGAGGAGGAGAAATGAAAGGTAAAAGTGCCAATTAATAGATAAAAGACAAGTGTTTATATATGTGAGAAGATCGATGCCCCCACTCTTAATTACCTTAAATGGGCTTGTTACGAGTTCAGCAAGACAGCAACTGTGCACAAGAGGAGACTTTGAATCCAAGTATAGACAGAAGGGGCAGTAAGAGAGAGAGAGATCAAGGATAAAGAAAAAGATTTGACATATCTCTTTCAATGTGACACTTGGAAGCATATATAGACTTGAGGCTTAGATTGATTGCTTGAGAGTTGGTAGAGGCTTAGAAGCAAGGCCAAGACAACACATACTCAAATCAAAAGAAAACTTGTGGTTATACTAAAGATGGGTCGGATATATTCCAGTGAAAGAGAGGATATGATTTCCTTAAATCCTGGTTTTTTTTATCTCAGCCGTCGGAAAAGCAATCAGTTCTAGCTTCCAAACGGGTTCGGATTTAGGTTGATCAGGCCAACCCGGCCCAAATTCCGTAACATAGCAAAACAATCTAATTTATAATTTGTCAATAACTAATTTATAATTTATCAATAACTAATTTTGCTGTTGAAATCAAATGAAATACGGGTTATTGGGTGCATTTCGGAGTAGGGGGAGAACCCAAGATCCGTTATTATAAGGAATTTTGTGAATCTAACTTGAGACATTTGGCGGGGTGGGCCATTAAAATATATATTAATATCTCCGCCGTTTCTGATACTATTGGTTTTATTAGCTGACGTGGCATCCCTTGGACCCAAGAGATTCGATGCTGAGATTTTTGTACAAGCAACAGGGGACACAGACAGGAGCAATTAATGCCATTTAGGTTATAATTGTAGCCTTATTGGCATTATGTTTACGTTATTTTGTCTAAACTTTTCGGCTTTTAAACGACAATTAAATGTCTTCTTAAATCACAACACAGTCATAATTAATTAAAGAGCGATTTCTTGGTTAATTAGAAAAGCAATTATGCCCAAACTTTTGTCCAAGCAGAAGCGTACGTAGTCAATTAATATATATAATCATTACAATTAAAAATATATATTGTAACTATTGAGGTTTATAATATAATAGTAGGTTTAAAATGTACCATTAGTTTTTTGTTATAATTGTGCTCCACATTCTTAATTTTATTTTTAAAATCCGAACAGTCGATCGGAACTGCTCAACATGATCTTCATATTAAAATGTACTTGGAGATTAACTTTTTTTTTTTAATTTGTATACTACCTATATAAAAGATAGTAAAAAAATTCAAAAAAATTATAAAATTTGGTCTTCGAGCACATTTTAATATGAAGATCATAATATTGAGCGGTTTGGATTGATTGTTTGAACGTTGAAAACGGAGATAAGAATATAGATTATGATTGGGAAATAAATATGTTGTTATTCCAAACAAATAATACAAACTTGTTATTCATATCTCAACCGTTCATCTTGATTGAGATTTGCACATGAAATCTTTGTTGAAATTCACACATGAAAAAATTTAAGACGGTTGTAATCTGAATAACATATTGTTGTTATTAGCATATTTATTTTCCATGATTGGAGAACAAAATATTCAGTGCATTTTAACCCTTCTCATGCTATAATAGCTTTCATAATTTTTACTGTCAAATACGAGATTTTAGAAAGAAAAAAATATATTATTTATATAACAATAAAAGTACCACATATACATATACATTATAATACATATACGATCAAACAAAATGATGATGGGCAATTACCTCCTTTCTTAATAAGGATTATTTTCTAATATAAAAATGAACAAATTAAGTGCATGACAAATTAAGCAGACTATATATAAATTGTAGAACTAGCACGAACGGTGGTACTGTTAATATTCTGCTTTCGAGATGAAAACTGACAGGTGCCGACTTCATTATTAATCACCTTAGAATAGCAATTGACAAGGATTAAAGAAGGTGGGATTTTTGAGAAACAAAATAATTCGATAGATTCATTTCACAAAAATGTTGTCAAGAGTTAAGTATATATTCATTTCAGACAAAACTAATTAAACCACATGTTGGCAAGAATTCAAGAGTATTAATTCATTTCACAAAAAATCTAAACCGGAAAAGAAAAGGCATAAGAAAATATAATAATCCGAATATATTTTGGAAGATTTAATCATGCATGGTGCAGACACATTTATTATCATATTGTTTCATTCCTTTGGATTTTTGAATAAATTTACATGACTGCTCAAAAATGCTTGTGCCCATAAATTTTCTAAATTGCAGTTCTAGAAACCATAAAAATAAGGGAAATTTTCCGGTGTACCCATTCAAACTTTTAAAATAGCCAATATCCTCATGAATACATCATAATATCCAATATACCCATACAGACTTAATTTCCTTACTTCTATCACTTTTTATTTATTTTATTGTTTAATAATTTAATTATTTTAAACATTGAATTGATAGTTATGTCCCTTCTATTTCAATCCTCTTCTCTCTTTCTATTTAACTAGTGTGCTTTCTTGGTTAAACAAAACTAAAACTAATAAGCATATAACTACTTACCTTACAGTAGGTGTTCGATTTGATTCAATTTGGTGTTCTTCTTTAATTTTAAGTCTTTGTTCTTCTTTTCACTGGGCTTTATTATTTCTTGTCTTTCTACCACTTTTGAAATAAAATTGCGTAACATGTATGCAACTTTTACCACTGCCACTAACTGTAACTGCTCCATTCTTTAATCTCTGACCCAACAACATCCTCTCCCTGCTACTCAAACCTTCTCTGATCCATTGGACAAATCTATTGTAGTAATAATTGCATTGCCCACAAAAAGACCTATTTATCTTCTAGCAACATCCGAGACCCCATATGTCATTCTTAATCCAATCCATTAGCTTTAGAAAGGATGATCCATTGAGTTCCAATTTGAACCGTATGATCTAAATCATACACTCGAAAGTCCTCCTGCTATACCTGCTATTTGGGCTAAACACCAAATTGAATCCACCTTCCGTAAGGTAAGTAGTATATATGCTTACCAGTTTTAGTTTTTTTTTTTTTTAATTCCTTTTCTTAATTTTTGGTGCTTGGAAATCGGTTCTTTTAGTAAGCTTGGCATCCTGGACGAAGAAAGCACAGTACTTAAATAGAAGATAGAGGAGAAATGAAATAGAAGGGACATAATTGTCAATTCAATTTTTAAAATAATTAAATAAACAATAAAATAAATAAAAGGGGATAGAAGCAATAAAATTAAGTTTGTATAGATATATTGGATATTATGATGTATTCATGGGGATATTGGCTATTTTGAAAATTTGAATGGGTACACTGGAAATTTTCCCTAAAACCTAAAACGGTTTTCATACAATTCCAAATTCAAAATGCCCATTATCATTTAATTATTCATCAAGCAAACAGTCATGTTAGCAACACATGGCAAGAGTAGTAATTGCGTAATAAAATCATTTTAAATCATATAAGAAGACATCAGGGTAAAGAAATTGGAGTGATGTGATCGATGTAGAGAACCTAATCATACTCTGCATGAGCCATGAACCATAATAATAATAATAATAATAATTAAAAACTGAAAAACCTGAGACGCACCGAGTATTGTTAATATGTTATCTTTGTAGAGACAGGAGAGAGACGTCAATTTATTACACTTCGTGACTTCGTGTTCATTTTTTATACGTATCTAGTTGAACAATTTTAGCAGATAATTTTAAATTAGGTGATTAGTTTTAAGTTTTAACATATAATCATGAAAAAAAATATGATCGTATAATGTGTACTTAAAAAACACGAATTATTTTTAATATAATATTATTCTTATAAACACTTAATTAATTCCTCTAAACATTCTCTAGTTACGTTTAATCATGGTATAAACACGTTGATCATTATTACACTTTTGTACCATTAATTATCAGACACAATTTAAATTATAAATATATAAATGTAAATGACATAACAAAATTTTATAAACATAACTAAGTATTTATAAGAACAATATTTTTTTCTTGAAAATAATTAATTTAGTGTAACAAAATACATACATTTAAATATTTTTCAATATTATATGTTAAAAGCAATTTACTATTAAAGACAACTAATTAGGTATATACAATTATACATATACACTGTATCTTATAGTGTATATTCTATCAGAAAACTAGATATTGGATGCAATTCCCATCCTTTTATCATGTCACGCGTTGTCCGTTATTTGGTTTTTTAGATTATCTGAGATATAGACAGATTTGCATATTGCACGCGCACGCGCATCATTTGTCTTTAAGGCTTGAAATTTTTTAATTAGTCTCAATTTCAACTGTTTTGTATGCGTGAATAACCTTCCAAAGTTTGGATTTTTCTTTGTAGTATTTTACCTACCTTTTTGTTACATATATAGTGTGATATCTGATTTATAGCTTATCCAAAGTTTGGTAAGGTTCAGAGCATGGTACGGTCAGATTTCCTTTAAATTATAAATAATGTTAAATTTCAAGTATTGTACAATTATGATTTTAAAAAAATGATTTCAAAAATTATTATACAATTTCCCACAATCAGACAAGATCTGATAGGTCATATGCTAAAGGTCTCAAAAACTCTTCACAGGCTAAGTATTGGGCTCAGTACCTAAGACTTTCTGAACCCATTCCCAACCTTGTGTTCGGAAGATCTCATGACAGCCCGATAAGGCCCACTACAACGACCTCCTAAAGTGAGCTTATGTGAGCTTGGGATGGTCCCCACGTTGCATAACCGCTATATGGCTGCTATGTGACAACCTATCAGACCACGTAGAAGCAATCTCATCACCGTTCTTGAGATACAATTACCAGATGACCTATATAAAATCCCTAACTCAACTATAAGGGGACCAAATTTTGAACAAAAAGAGAGGTATCAAAACAAGAAAGAGTCTGAATACCTCACTAGTCACTACCTTCTCACTTCATAACCCACAACCCATATTCTCATTCTCAACCTGTCTCAAGAGACAGGGTAAGCCCTAACCTAAAATTTAGCACATACAGCCTACTCTCTTCGAAATAGAACGTATCAAGATCCAAGATATATAGCCCAAAGGATCCCTTTTTGGTTTAAAAAAAAAAAAAGATTGCTCTTTGATATATTTAATTTTGAACCGAACTATTCAGTTATTACAACCTTACTGAAATTACGAGTACTAAGTGATATAAACCAAAGAAATGTGAACATACCAACACTCAAATAAAAGTTGTTAAAATCCCCAAAATAATATAAACTCACACTATTGGAACTCATGCACCCCAGTTTTTGAGAATTGTCTTTGATATAGCTACCCAACAAATATTTTGTACCTGGTATACTTTTCAGGATATGATCACTTTTGCTGGTACATTAATTGTCTCTGCGTCAGCAGACTGCCTTCGTTGTACTAGTTAGTGCTGCTTGTTTATTGGAAAACTACTAGAAAATGTGATTATACTGATATCTTCCTTTGTGAATTATTAGGTAAGTCAGTGCAAAACTGAAAGTGCATTTGAAAAATTGGTTGCCAGAGAACTTTGATGAGATCCCTATACAAAGCTTGCCCCCTATCAGCTGTTTACCAGATAGAAAAACAAGCTCAGGGCTGGTACCACTGGTACCATTGTTTGCACTGAAAAATCTTTGTTAAGTTGTCGATGTGATAACACAGTAGCTGAGAGTGTTTGATCCATAGACTTGTTTTAAGATGTTTGTTGTGCAAATTATACATTAGGAAAAGATGTTTAAGGCTGTTTACTAGATATAGAAATGAGCTCAGGGCTGGTACCACTGGTACCATTGTTTGCACTGAAAAATCTTTGTCAAGTTGTAAAATCTTTGTTAAGTTGTCCGTGTAATGACACAGTAGCTGAGAGTGTTTGATCCGTAGGCTTGTTTTGAGATGTTTGTTGTGCAAATTATACATTAGTAAAAGATGTTTAAGGTGGTTGGGTAAGATTTTGAGTTTAGGGACACCAAATGCCAAGGATGCAAATCTGAAAAAAAAAAATATATATATATATATGAAAAATGTGTGTAGCTGAGGAACATGTATTGGTGCTCCCTGGGGTTTTTTTATAATTTTTTTATTTTTTATTTTCCTGCTATATGTAAGATGTAACGTTTAAATTCTGGTAAATGAATTAGGCTATTAGGCTTTTTTCCCAAAAAAATATATATATATATGAAAAATTGGATGATGGTAATTGGTTTAATTCTGGTAAATGAATTAGGCTATTAGGCTTTTTTCCCAAAAAATATATATATAAATCCTCCACATGCCTCTTTGTATTTCTGTTAGATCCCTGAAAAAAGTCTCCGAAATTTCTAAAGCTCATTATTGTAACTCTTATCAGAAGCGTGCTTCTCTCTGCGTAGTCTCTCTATAACCTGGTCCAGCGGGGGATCTCCTGGCCTTCTATATGTCTGATCACCAATCTTTATCTCATACGCATCGCTCTGGCTCAGGATAAACTCCTTCAACTAAAATCAGCAGCATGATCATCAATTAGGTTCTTATAATGAAGGTCAATGAGAATTTATTACAGAAAAATAAATTCTTTGTGTGTATGTGTCTGTACCTCTTCCAAATCCTGACCCTTTTCCATGGTAAACATGAATGTCTTCAGATCAACTGCCATGAAACGGACATCAATAGATCCAGTTTTGAGCATTTTGCTCCATTTTGTTGCAATATTTTGTACATCCTCCTACAAAAATTTCATATGTTTGGATCAATTTAAGGTCAAACTCCTCAAGTGAAAATTGGAATATATACATAGTACAACTCCAATCAGTTTATTAAGAAAATAACCAAAACCGAACCCCAAATCGAACCAAATCCAACTAACCCAAATAACTTGGTACTCAGATTTACCCCAACTTGACACAACCTGAAAATTAATGTCTTAAAAATTGAACAAAACCAGAAATAACCCTATTCCCATCTGACCAAAATCACTGAACAAAGAAATTAAATGGACTTAGCACAGCTGCACCTGATAAGTTACCTCCTGATTCAACACCATACTTGTAACAGATTTGAAAATTACTGGAATAGTACCAATTGCCAGATTCAATCAATGTTCCTAATGCCAACTAATCTCAACTAAATTCACGAAGGAGAACCATCATCCATATTTTGCGTAAGAAGGCTTTACCTTAGAACGGGAGACACCAAATCTGAGTTTGACGAAACCGTAACTAGGCCCAGTGTGGTGCTTCATCAACTCTTGTATCTTACTCGGATCCAAATTCGAGAAATCTGGAGGGGGTAGGTTTTTATCGGGTCTGGACCCGCTCTTCTTTAAACCCCATTGCTCCCATGCATCATCATCTTCGTCATCAGCCACGTCATCCAGATCGTCTGGTATGGTCACCCTCCTGTACCCTTCCGATGCAACTAAAATCGAGATGAAGAAGAAGAGCACAACAAGTGCTCGACGCATTGCCAAAGATAATTTCTTGCGATGGTTCGATGTTAATGTTCTTTTCCCTTGAGATTGGCAGATGGTTCACACTTTTTTCATTTGGTGGATTAAAAAAGTTGTTCTCTTCGGATTCCGGAATTAATGGATTGAACCCCCGCCAAAATTAGAAGAGAAGGGATCGGCGCGTGTCGGATCAGATCGGATTAAGATTAAGCCCGTAACCATTAAGCCCAATTATGTTTCAACTTGAATGGAACGGACAAGCTAGCCATTATTCAAAAAAAAATAAAAATTTTGCTCAATTATGACCCAATTCAGCCCGTCATTTTTATTCATGCCCAAATTTTCATAAATTTCGCCAACTTTGCCCACTAAACTCAAATTCTATCAAAAATGCCCAAACCGGCCATTATACCGCCAGTTCCTATAAAATTAGAAACTGGTTATTAAACCGCCGATTTTTGTGAAAAATTTTTTTTTTTTTTTTTTTTTAAAATCTGGACAGTTGATGTATAGTTTTTGAGTAATTTGGAAGTATCAAAGTCACTATGAATATTTGAAATATAATTTTGATGTATATGTTACGAATCATTTTAAATTCTCGTTTTTAAGACGATTAATTAACAAAATTTGTTGATTGATTTATTACAATTTAGCATTTTTCAACTAAATTTATTATGATTTTAACGGGAGGTTTATATTTTAGTAATTTATAAGTATGATATAGTCATGAATAAAAATGATATTTAAACATAGAATATGAAATATAAATAAATAAACAGAGAAGATACAACTATAAAATGACAAACATAACAGATCCAAATATAAATCATACGGAACAATAAAAGTAAAAACTATCGACGTCTACACCCAGAAGGGGAGTATCGCTCGGTTGCCTATCCTCTATTATACCTGTCGGGCAGCCCCGCCCAGACCACATCACATGCAGCAACAGCAGCGGCATCTGCCTCTTTCTTGATACATGATACGGTCTCCCACGGATCATCATCCCCCAGGGTAGTAGCTGGCGGGGGCAGGGGTGTAGAGAAGATAGTCTCTGCCAGCCCAGCCGCATAGTCAGAAGGGGCCTATGACCCACTGGCCTCACCGTCGTGTGCCATCGACGTAGGATATCGTCCCCGGCATAGATGGTGATAGGCTCTCAATTGTGTAAAAACGCGCTTAAATTGCGCAAAAACGTGTTTAAATGAGCTTAAATTGTGTAAAAACGCGTTAAAATACGCTAAAATGCATTAATATACTATTTTATACAAATTATTTTCAAATTATGATAAGTTATATAACTATATTAAATTATACTAAATTATACAAAATTTTACCAAGTTAGATAACTATACAAAATTATACCCTACTTTATAACAAACTGTAGCAATTTTATAACCATTTTGACCTAATCACAATAAATTATGATTACTTAACACTAATCACAATTAATTAGTACTAAACAAAATTACATAATGGTAAACCAAATTAAAAAATTTTGGAACATTTCTAATGAATTGGATCAATTTTGTAACATTTTGGCCTAATCACAATTAATTAGTACTAAACAAAATTACATAATAGTAAACCAAATTAAAAAAAATTGGAACATTTCTAATGAATCGGATCAATTTTATAACCATTTTGGCATAATCACAATTAATTATGACCATTTAACACTAACCATTTCTAACCTAATCAGTAGCAATTTATAACCATTTTAACCTATTTAATAATATAAAATAGAAATTTATAACTATTTTGGCCTACTTAATAATATAAAATAAAATATAGAAACTTACTTGCAAAAATGGGAGGAGAAATATGGGAGAAAGAGAGAATGTGAGGAGAGATAGTGTGAAATTTGATGAAATAAATTGTGAGAAAATTTCGGAACAGTGCACCCTTATAAATAACCAAATTTTTGGAGGGGACCGGCGATATAATGGCCAGTTTGGGCATTTTTGATAGAATTTGACTTTGATGGGTAGAGTTGGCGAAATTTATGAAAGTTTGGGCATGAATAAAAATGACGGGAATTCAGCTATTGGAAAAATCAACTGATACAGTATTTAAGCTGTTTAAATATGGCTCAGCTTGAGGTTTAGATAAAGGGATTCCGTTTTGTCTAAAAGATTTTGGACAATTTTATTTAAAATCGGATCTAAATTTGTGTAAATATATCTAAAATTTAATAAATTTTAATTTTCATATATACATAATTACATATTTAAAAATAAAACAAAAGTAGAAGTCTGTAGAAGTAATATCAACAAAGGTCAAGCGCAAAAAGTTTGAACCAGTGTTGTAAAAAACGTTGTTAACGGCCGTTTAAGTGGAAACGGTGGCCAAACCGTTACGCACATTGTTAACGGATGCATGTTTGTGGTTTCGAACGTTTTCCGTTTAATCAGTCGTTTATTCCAGTGAAAATTTATTTTTCATATTGTTTTTTTTTTATGATAGTGTGTGATAATAAAGTTTATAAATTATGTATTGTAGTTTTATTTGTGCTTGGATATACGTAATACATCCAATATTTTTTATATATGTTTTTTTTTTCTTCTTACTTACTTTGAAATTGATTAATTCTTCTATTATTAATATACCATATATTTTTGTTTACTTACTGATGTAATTTTTTCAATTAGTACGACATGTTTATTTATGAAATTAAGTTATTATCATAAATTAAATTTAGTGATTTTATGTTGAAATATTTTCTTTCTTTCAAATAATATGTTATTAGTATTTGAAAAAACTTAATTCTCAAATTGATTTTTCATTAAATAAATGTGTTACTTACAATGCTTATGTGTTAAGAAGAAATAAGTATAGTGTCATGTTATAATAATAAAACTAACTTTAATTAAGTTTATTTGGTAAGTTTAATGAGTTAAATAAATTATTTTTAATAAATTATGATATATATACATAAATTTAATAAAAACGTTAAATTGTCTGCAGAATTCCGATTAATCGGCCGCATATCGATTAATCACTTGACGATACCCCGTCCGTCCGACGACCGCATACCGTTATTTACAACACTGGTTTGAACTTCGTTAACTAGAACTATAACCAAATCTGATGTCCGTACATTCATTTATCTTTTTGCTATGTTTCGAGGATTATTGGAATTTGCCCCGTAACATGTTACTTGTACTATCATTCAAAAACTGCTCTCAGCTATACGAATTAATATAAGAAGGTCCGTCTAATATTAAATATTTCTGTTGAGTCCGGCCCGTAAGTTAGCTCACCTCTGCCTAGACGCCATTTTCTGTCTTGGGCTTGTTTGTGGAGCCGACGAAACCTATAATTAAAAAAGCCTGAAACGAATCATTTTTGCTGACGGTCACTAATTCTTGGTATCTTCCTTCAGCTTGAAGTTTGATAAACTAGCTATAACTTTCTTTACATAGAAAGGAAGCAATCACATAAAAATCCCAAAGAAAGTGGCGAAATTTAGGATATGAAATTTTGGAATAAATATCTTGGAGAATACATACGCATCTAGGATGTCAACTTGAATTTTTTTTTTCTCACAAGATTTCTATTATTTTATTTCAATAAATGAAAATGAAACTATATATCGAACAAAACCTAATTAAATTAATGGCCACCCTTCGCGGCTTTAGCAATGTTTAATTTCAGATTCATCCAAATTAATCAGAGTAAGATTCGTCGAAACGTTGGGTACATGTGCATTAGATACAACATGCATTGGTCAACACCTAGTCCCATAAAATTAGGCATAATCCACTGGATTTTCATTTTTGCTACACACATCAAATTTGACTTCATGAGAAGACCCTAATTAACAACTAAATTTCAACAGAAAAAAAAAAAAAAAAAAAAAAAACATTCACCAAGAATTCTTAAGAGGTTTCTCTAACAAAGCAGAGATGTACATCTCCTTCATCTCAGCACCTCTATCCAATTTTCTCCCAATTTCCCATTTTAATTTTGCAAACCCCACGCTCTCTATTACACCAACATACTCCTCCAGTTGCCCCTCTACAAAGAAGAAATGATCCAACCAGAACAAACCTCCTGGCCTCAGCACTCTGTACACATCAAAAAGCACAAATTGCAACACCACTGTAGGTATCCAGTTGCTCAACACATGCATTGAGTGCACAATATCCAGCGTGTTGTCGAAAAATGGTAGCCGCTTGCCGACAGTTATGTAGAGCGGTATTACACCTCGAGATGCGATGAAATTGCTGAATGGACCGTTGAGGTTCAATGTAGATGCCACCATAGTCACATTGCGCTCTCGCATGCGTACCGCAAATGTACCGGACCCCCCTCCTAGATCAAGCCCGATTCTAATGGAACTGGGTGGTTTCGCCAAGGATAGCACCTCGTCAATCGTGAAATCTAGCAGATTGGTCGAAGGTGTTACCTGTGCACCAGAAATATATATATAGACATATCAACCATTCTTCTTCTTTTTTTGTTAAATAATTATTGCTGCAGGATCAGTAACTGATATAACTGGTATTACATACCCATCTCCTGATTTCACGGCCGGAGGAAGAAAGATCAAAGCAGTCCTTGCAATCATCAAAAGATCGAGTTTTAATTCGGTCTACCAGGCACTTGAAAGACTTGCATGTGTAAGCTGACCAATGAATGTTTTCATCAGGCGGCGTGCCCCACAGGCTGTCCGGGTATGGTAACGGCGCTACTGGATTCTTTGGTGAGGCAGGTCGACATCGTCGTATCGGTAAGGGATCACAGCCCCGTAGAAGAAGCTTTTGCAAGAGGGGCTCGTCATCAGGGCATGAAGAGTTGACAGTGTAAGAGAGAAAAGTGGTCAAGAGAGAACTGGAGAGGAGGCAGGGGTGAGCCAATGGAGGGTTGAGGAGAGAGGAGTCAAGGTGGGGGTTGTGGCCAAAGGGGAGCTTGTGGGGCCCGGTGAAGGCGTAATATTCGGAGGGAAGGGAAGGGGTGGTAGAGGGAAGAGCAGAGGAAGGGATGGGAGAGGAAAGAGAAGGATAGTTTTGAGGGGAATAGAAGAGGTAGAAGGTGAGAAGGTTGGAGGAAAGGAGGAGGAGGATGTAGAAGAGGTGGTGCTGGAGAGCGAAATGGTGCGGTGTTTTGGTGTCCATTAGGGAGAGAGAAACAAAGAGTTGTTGGATTTAGATGCTCAGCTTGGTGTAATGGTGTCTTGCGTCTACAAAAGACAAATTCAGAGTTATGGACTGCTGAGTAAAAGATTGATTAGGTAACTAAAGATTCTTATTATTAGTCTGACTCTGAGGTGGCGACTGCCGACTGCAACGAGATAGGAGTAGGTCCCATGTTTAAGTTCAATTAGCACTACGCATAGTGCGATTAGCATTGAAATTGGTGCGCACAGAAATTGAAACATATTTGTACAGATTTTAATGTACTTAGCACATCTTGATGCAATCCAATGATCCTTTCACCATCAAACCAACCAAAAGCATCACCATAAATATTGCGTGATTAAGTCTCTAAAAAATAGAGTTATTCTCCTGCTCCAATTATTCTTTACATTTTTATTTTCGTTTTTAATATTTAAATAGTTGATTTCAACTGTTCAATATAATTTTCATTAAATGTGTTTAGAGATCAAGTTTTATAGTTTTTTTAAATTATTTTACTCTTTTTAGATAAATACAAAATTATTATTTTTTCAAAAATTATGATTCATTTAAAAACAATAATTTTGTATTTATTTAATAAAACACTAAAAAGTTATAAAATTTGATTTTCAAACACATTTTAATATGGAGATCTTGTTGAGTGATTTACATCAATTATAGAGACTTGGAAATAAAAATAAGAATGTGAATTATAATAGGAGCACAAAAATAATAAGACATTTTAATTCTACTCGTAAAAAGAGTTGAAATTAATTGAGAATGAATGAATTTTATCATGTTAATAATATATCTCAAACAAGTATCAAAATTATCCCCAGCGACATTTGATCAAATTTTATTAAGTTAATTTTTGTCAGGAATGGTCCTAGGTCAGAATAAAATTCTCTTTTGGAGTTGTGGGTATATCAATAAAGATGTGTCCTTGCATAGTTGAATTAGAAATGTGAAATAGTCAACTGTGCACTTGCGCAGTAATAAATAATTAACCACTTTGCTTGAAAATGAATGCGTCACCTTAATTGAGGCAACAAGTTGCAACGCGATTCGTCGATCAATCCAAAATTTCGAATTGGGAGCACATTTGCCGAAATTTTTATAAATATACAAAATTCCAAATTAATTTAACAATCTATACATTTTTTATATTAATTTTCAAATCTATCCAAACCGCTAACATTGTCAGCGGTTTCAGAAGCCAGAACCGCTGACCCTCTCAGCGGTTTCAGAAAGCTATAACTGTGACTCTGTCAGCGGTTTAAGCCAAGCACGATTTTTAATGCTTTCTGCACACTTTTTAAAACAACGAACGACTCAGATTAAAACAACGAATGACTCAAATTAAAACACTGTTTGTAATCATTACAAACTTGCACATTTTCATCCGAATTGAATTTAATATAATTTTTTATTTAATTATTTTATTTAATTAGAAAATATTATAATTTATTTATTTTTCTATTAAAATATTAGAAATATTTTTATATTTTTTTTAAATTAGATATAATACCATATAATTTGATTTATTAGAAAGACTTAAACAAATAACTCGGATCAATATTTTTCATGGCTGTAAGAAAAATTAAAATATTTCTTTGTATGTTATTGGAAAAAAATAAAAATGATTTGAATCTGAATTATTGATCCCGGTTCAAAAGTCACTTCTAGGTAAATATAGAAAATTTTATTTTCTTTCTATTTTTGAAAAAATAAAAATTTAACAAATTCAAAGTCTCCCGTGTCAGACGAATTGTCAGATATTTTTGTTAAATTTTTTATTTTTTCAAAAATAGAAATACCATAATATTTTCTGTATTTATCTAGAAGTGACTTTTAAACCGGGATCAATAATTCAGATTCAAAGCATTTTTATTTTTTTCTAATAACACACAAAAAAATATTTTAATTTTTCTTACAGTCATGAAAAATCCGATCTGAAAAATATCGATCCGGATTATTTGTTTAAGCCTTTCTGATAAATCAAATTATATGGTATTCTATCTAATTTAAAAAATATATAAAAATATTTCTAATATTTTAATAAAATAAATAAATAAATATAATATTTTCTAATTAAATGAAAAATTATTTTAATGATAATTTGGATGAATTGCCCGCAAGTTGTAATGATTACATTTTTTGTTTGGATCTGAATCGTTCGTTGTTTTAATTTGAATCGTTCGTTGTTTCAAAAAGTGTGCAGAAAGCATCAAAATTCGTGCTTGGCTTAAATCGCTAACACTGTCAGCGGTTATATATATCTCAAACCGCTCACACAGTCAACGGTTTCAGCTTCACAGTCAGCGGTTTGGATAGATTCTGAATTTCATACAAAAATTGTATAGATTGTTAAATTTATTATTTATTTTGTATATTAATAAAAATTTCGGGCATATTTGCATTCAACAAAAGATGGGGCGAATTATAAGCGTAATAATTTCAGAGGTCCTATGTAGGGGTGTAAACGGAGCCGAATTATCTGGGTGGATATCCGCTCCGAATGCACTTTAATCCTCCGAATGCACTTTAATCTGAATCTGGATTTAAACGGTTCGGATAATCCGGATACTGATCCGAATAATTTATCAGATATCATTAAAAGCTTTAGAGTCGGATACGGATAATTGTCTGATAGTGTAAACGGAGCGGATATCCAAAAGTATCCGAAACCCGTCTTCAGAATACGGACCCGCATCCTCCTGCTATTTCCTCACTAGTATTGTTGCTTTCGCCGATTTATCAAGCTGAGTTTATATATAAAGTCGCTGATACTGGCAGACTCTTTCTAGTGGGGACTAATAAATTCATCCGAAATTCCGGACATCGGGACATGACATACTTTTCATTGGTTTTTTTTTTTTCTCATTTTCTTCTTTCGCTGTAATTTCTCCATTTCCTGGGCACTGGCGACCTCCATTATTCTTTTATTTCCTATAATAACTTTGAATTTGTATCCGTTTTAGTAACGACATTAAATCTATAACAAAATCTGCTATATTATATATTATTTGTAGGAACTGTTATTATTATATTACAAATCCAGTTTAAATAAAGTTAATTATATTTGTATCATAAATGGATTTAATACGGAGTTGACACATTGAACTTAACCATATTGTATCGTAAAGTTCATACGATTCAATTATCCGACAATTATCCGTTATGTATCCGTATTCAAATTCGTATTCGTGAATTATCTACTCCGTATTTGTATCCATTTAACGTGGATTTGGTTTTGAATTTTGACATCCGTTTACTATCCGTATCCGTATTCGTATCCGATTATCGAAAATTGGATATAGATATGGTATCAGCATTATCCGCTCCGAATCCGCTCCGTTTACACCCCTACCTATGGCTATGGTTATTAATTTAGGGAGCGAATAATAATAAATGTCTCCCAAAGTATAAAATATAATGGAACCGTTAATTAACTAGAGAAATAACAACTATTCGGGGAACTAATTATATTTGAAAAAAAAATTAGCATCCAAGTATTCATACTTAAGACATCAAATATTTACACAAAAAACTGGACATCAATTTTCTTTTCTCTCTAGTCACACACTCATATTTTATATGTTTTTAGAAGGAGAGCGACTAATAGTCCCCTTCATTATGTCCCCCTAACTAACTGAGGCATAAAGTACGATGGGGGGCTCCTAACTAACTAGGGAAGACCACTTATATTTGAAAAAAATTGCAACTGGAGCGCATATGTATGAACACTTATGCGCGCAAGTATTCATATATAATATATCATGTATTCATATCTAATATATCATTTATTCATATCTAAGACATCAAGTATTTGCACAATAAAAGCTCGACATCAACTTTCTTTTCTATCTAGTCACACACCTACCTTTTACACGTTTTTAGAAGTGGATTTTTTTTCTTCGTATAATCTTATCAATATTTCTGACGATCTGTGAGGAATTTTGCAAATTTAAAACTACGAACATTTTCTACGTAATTTTTTCTTTCAAATGAGATTCATGATAAATTACTTTAAGGTTCTTTGTCTTTCAAGTATTCATACATCAGCTTGCAAATATTCATACTAAAATGTAGAAAGTATTCATATTAAAACATATAAATTATTTATTCTATAACTTTGAAAGTATCACCATTAGTAAATATACAAACTACAAATTATTCATACTAAAACATATAAATATTTATACTAGAATATTGCAAGTGTACATATACATATCAGCAAATATTCAACATATAACATGTTCAAACTACAAAGTATAATTACTAGAAAATATTCAAATTACAAAGTATTCATACTAAAAGATACAACATATTCGTACTAGAATATTGAAATTATATATATATATATATATATACATACATACCAGCAAATATTCAAAATAGAAAATATTCAAACTACAAAGTATTCATACTAAAATATATAAAATATTCATACTAGAACATTAAAATATTCATATTTACGCATTGAAGTGTGAATTTTTATGTTGTAAAATATTCCTGAAATTTTTTAAAATTATTTACACCTCGTCGAGCAAGTATTTACATTTCGTAATGCAAGTATTCATATCTAAAATACCAAACATATTTCTAAAAAAACTGTACACAAGTATGAATGCCTATACATGCAAGTATTAATATGAGTAGAACTAGGGTGCTCCTAAGTTCACCAAACCTCTTGTGAACTTGACTCTAAAATATATCGAATCGACTTTAAACGATGAATCCAAACAGTTGAAACCCTTTTACCTAATGAGTGATGCGTCTACATGTAAAAATTTTAAAGTTTCGAATTAATTTAATATAGAGTCAAGTGGTCAAAAGTTTAAGGTTTATAAATTAATTTTAATGCATTCATTTTTTGGTCTCCTTTGACCACTTGATTCTATATTAAATTAATTCGAAACTTTAAAATTTTCACATGTAGACGCATCAATCATTAGGTAGAAGGATTTCAACGGTTTTGATTCATCGTTTAAAGTCGAATCGATATATTTTAGAGTCAAGTTCACAAGAGGTTGGGTGAACTTAGGAGCACCCTAGTTCTACTCTATTAATATATAATATATCAAGTATTTATAACTAAAGTATTTATAACTAAGATATCAAGTAATTCTAATAAAAATATTAACATCAAGTATTCATATTTATGTATTGAAGTGTGAATTGTTATGCTGTAAAGTAACTTTAATCAGTTAATTTGTTTGATACTTGAATGTATTGATATATACTAAGAAAAGTATTCATACTTCTACTATGCACAAGTACGAATGTCTATATACACAAGTATTAATATATAATATATTAAGTATTCATATCTAAGATATCAAGTATTTTTAATAAAAAATATTAACACCAAATATTCATACTTACACATTGAAGTGTGCATAGATATCACAGCAAGTATTCATTCATATATAAACTTATATTGATATGTAAGAAAAAGAAAAAAAAATTAAGCTATTTTAAAAACATACTAATAAAAAAATATCAAACGTTTGAATACATTCAACCGAATCTCAAGCACAAGATATTAATTCCATTTCTTTCTCTAATATGCCTAACTCGTTAACCCAACCCCACCCTCTCCCTTCGCTACCCCAACTCTCCCTAGCTATCTTCTCGGTCACTGATCACAAGCCCCACTCCTCCGATCTCTCCCTCTTTTCCTTCTTCCTGGAGAAGAAAACCAAGAGATTTCCTCAATTTGTGCATATTTACCTCATATCATCTCATAAGATATGTATCACTTGAATGGAAAACATTTGATAATCCAATAAACAGGTCAAACACAACATAATAGGATAGAAGTAAAAAACTGGCCCAATTTCGAAAAGCTACGGCTTTTGGAAAATTGAGAAAACAACAAAACTACCGCTTTTGCAAAATTGAGTGTTTTTTTTTTTGGAAAATCTTAGCCATTGAATATTCTGCACGATCTCAAACAACAAATAATAATGGCTCCTGCACTTAAAGTGGGAAGAATGGCCGTCACAGAACGGCACAATTACAGTGCGATACGGCACAGCACGTGTGACTGTTCCGTACCGTGACTTGTGTCCCGTCCTGTGCCGTAACTATCTATTAAAAGTTTGGCACGGCACGTCACTCGAAAGATTCAATCACGACACGACACGACACGGCACATAGTCATACGAGTCATGTGTAAGTATAACCGTTAGGTCTTGATTAAATAGTCAATCTTAAATAAACTAATCTAGATTATAAAAAAAAAAATAGTTACATGAGAAACATAACCATTCACGTGACGTAACTACCTCTCGATATTTTGATCACGACATAGCACGACACATGTAACTGTTTACTTGATCAATGCACGACACGAGATCAAAATCACAGCACGATATGTCACGTTACATTTTTCCGACTCAACCTGCGTTATCCCTAAATATGCACTATACACGTCAATCACGCAAATCCAGTTTAGTGTTATTCTCATGCATCCAAATATACCAAGAGAGGCAGAAAGAGAGATGGCAGATTAGTATTTAACTATTTATTCTAATTTCTCACTAAGTATACAAAAAAGTCCATACAATAGGAAAGGAGGCAGGGATCAATTGGAGAGGAGCAAGGTCCACATCACAGGGGGTAAAGATTTAACAGAGCAGTTTTGGCTTCATGCAGCAAACCCCTGGCATTCTTAACTGTCTCCAACAGAGAACATTTTTTCATATCTACGTTCTTATCCTGGTTACAGCATCATTGGGACTTCGTAAGCACAAATAAAATGTGTTTTCACCGCGAAGCAAAAAAGAATACCTCAGCAAAATACTTACAACCAGGCCTGAACAATATTTTTCGAATTGAAAGTGACTCAAGTGAGTCCAAAATCAATCTCTAAAAACTTATTTGAGAAATGAAAACCCTACATCACATTTAATATGAAAACTGAAGTCAAACTTTGTACAAATCTTGATACATGCCAAAAACAAACTTCATTCAAGTTTTGTTAGGCCGTAAAATGCAAAATCAACTTTCCAAGTAAATTAAAAAAAACCTTATTAAAAAATGGCACCACAGAGAATCCATATAAACCAAGTCATGATCCTTTCTTAAAATTAAAAATGGAGTCTAGACTTTATCCACAATTTCCTCTTCACTTGAATCTCATACAAAAAGATCTAATATTGTTGTACGAGGATACTAGCTAAATTTTAAGAGGAAAAAAGAAACTTTACAAGGTAAGGAAAAAAGAAACTTTCTATAACGTAAAAAAAATATAATTTATTTCCTTGGCTCGATAGCAAAACTAACTTTTTGTCCTGTTAAGAGCCTTCAGAATGTTTATAAATGTGTTTATACTACTGTTTAAACATGCCAAAATCACTGGAGTCCAAATATATCATGTGTAAATCAACCATGTCAAAAATTTGGGCCACGCGTGGCTAGGAGCCAAAACATATATTCCTTGTTGAGGGGATAATTAAATATTTGAGTTTAGATCCGGACCAATCCGGCCCAACATGGAATGCACCCTGAATTCATATAACCTGAGGTACCTCAAATGTTGAGTTTAGACCCGAACCGCCCGATCTGTTTTGGCACCAAACTTGATTTATAAATACTTAAATTGCATGAAACTTGATTGTTAGGCTATCAATATGTCCGATAACATATCCACTATTCACTTTCCCATTTCACGAGTCCACATCTCTCTGCCTTAAAGCACTGTTTGAATTTAGCTACGAACCATCCGATCATAATTTGGCCAATCTGGCCCACACCTGTGATGCACAGGACCTTTTAATATTTGTGCGGCTTTAAATCAGACAGTCCGAATCTAAACTCAAAATTTGAGTCAACTAAGAGGATACGAATTCCCGAAACAGGGGCTGAGCCTACAGCTGACAATGCCAGCAGTTGGGGCAAAATTTGATTTTTTAATGAGGGCATAGTTGGAATTTCTTTCTTTTAGGATATGAATAAAATTTTCGGTATCCATTGTCAAGATTGCCAAGATAACCATTGTCAAATGATCCCTCCGGTAATGTAATTGGTCCATATTAGCAATTACAAATCTCTCTCCCCTCCAACCCAGAATTCAGATCGAGTGCAATACCTGACCATCTAAAATGAGATATGAGCCGTCTGTTATAATCCAGCGCGAATCTCAAGGACCCCCCCCCCCACACACACGTTCCAATTAGGCTCCTGCGGTACCGTAGGGGATATTCTTCTGGCCATCCATCCATCCATCCATCCATCCATCAATCCAACAACATTATATATTGGCCTCCAACAGTGGCATGGAATTTAAGATATTCTTTTACCACATTTTTTCATCATCGGGCCAATAATTTAGAATAAAAAGAAAAAAAAAAAAATAGTAAAGGCAACAGAAGCATCAAGCCATCAACCCAACAAGGCAAGAACAATGCAAAAGTAAAAGCTAGAAATAAACAGTCGATCAATAGCAGCATTTGAAGATAAAGGATTAATATTGTGCCTTAGTGGCAGCAATGATACAGAAAAATCATCACATTGCAATCTGATAATTGTGCATTTTGGCATCCTAAGGGTCAAATAAGCAAACAGGGAAATCAAAACCTAGTTAAGCAAAACAGAAAGAAACTCAGGGAAAGTTTGCAGCTACAAAAATCAGCGGGCATTAAAAACATGAAGTTTAAAATGCATTGTGAAGACCCTCAGTAAGTATCATAACTTGTTTTTTAACACACTGTTCTCTGGGGCCCATATAAAAATGTGCATGTCTCATATGCAACAAGCAGCAGATCTGTATCCTAAGTTATCTCAACTTTTCAGTTGATGTCAAAAGCAGGGCCAAAACGTATTTTTGGTTCCTATTTAGATGCACGGATAGTATTAATATAAAATAGATTGTTTTAAGATTCATGCTAAACGGTTCAGATTTTGTACAGATAAACTCAAAATTTGAGATATATTAGGGAATGCAAATTCACAGGCAGCAAGCTTCAACAGCATTTTATGGCAGCAGATGTGTGTTTCTCTTGACACACACAGTCAGGATCCCTTGATGTAACTCGAAACAGATGGAGTTTGGTCAGTTTGGTCTTTTCAGTTTTGAAAGATCTAAACCGAACTAAATATAAAAAACCGAAGTAACCGAACCGATCCATGTAAACCGAACCATTTAATCCAAACTTTTTTGTTTAGGTTGAAAACCAAATAAACCGACCCAATGAACACCCTAATTGCACGGTCAGGATCCAAACTAAAAAATTTAAGGTACCTTAGATGATACCAATTCCATGCCCACACAAGCTGCAGAGGAGAAGGACAAGCAGAGGAGGAGAAGAGGAATTAACATGCCATAAACCCTTGAACCAAAACCTTAAAACCAAAATTCATGTCCATTTTTATTGGGCTTCAACAGAGAACATTCATTTTCAGACCTCCATTCTTATACTTATTAAACATCATTAGGTCTTCATCACAATAAATACATTGCAATTTTAAACCAAAACAAACATTGAAAAGAGCAAGCAATAAACAACAGATTAAATAATTCACTACATAGTAGAATAGTAGATGCTGTATCAATAAGAAAAACTGAAAATTTATCATGGGAAGATTAAATAGAAAAGGTCAAAAGCGGCTTGCAGAAATTGATTTAAGAAAACAGAAAAAGCATCAGAGAGATTCCCAATTAGACCAAGTCTTCATCCCTTTTTGGAAATTCAAAAAGGAGTACAGAATCCCTGTCTACATTCTCTTCATCACTTGCATGACCTCATCAAACAATATCCCTTGAATTTTATGGACTAATTATTAAATTTACAAGATCACAAAAGAAAACAGCGAATTATTACGTGATGATGCACAACAAAATAGAACACAAGAGATGCAGATTTCATTTTCATCAAACACAGAATTATAGTAAAGAAGAGATCTAATACCTAAGACAGCGGCGAGGGAGAGCACCTCCGGATAGAGTTTCTATGCACCAGCGCATGCGACTGACAAAGATTGGAGGTACATACTTTTTTGGAAGCAGTAATCTAAAATAGTACATAATATACATACTCTGACATAGTTGCTGTATTTACAGAAAGGAAGTTACAACTTAATGGTAAAGGACCAGTTTGCCACAATCATTGATCCAGTGAAAGTTGAAATTGAACACTAAAAGCAATCTCTCTAAAGAATTTGATTTCAATTCCTGAGTTTGTTGTGATTTGTTTGTCATTTTTATTTCCAATAGAATGTATTGTTATCTATCAATTTGAGCAACCGATCTATCACCTTTGAGAAACTACCCCTGAAACTTGATGAGTATCAACAGGACTCATATCACCTTAAAAGAAAAACCAGAAATTATATTTAAAAGCGAAAAAGAGAGAAAGATGCTACCTGCGAAGATCAGAAACGAAGACCGCACAACACCTTGGATTCGCAAACGGCTGAATGAAGAGAACATAGCGGCGGAGAGAAGAAAGTGCGCCGGAGAAAGGCGGGAAAAAAATTCACTGCATTGAGGCCCAACGGAAAGAGGAAAAAAGAAAGGAGAGAGTGAAAAAGGACAGTTCGAGAGAGACCGTGAAGGGAGAAAAGAAAATCTGTGAAGGAAGAATAAAAAAAAATGGTGCTGTGAGTCCCACTTGTCAGCTTTACAGTGGTTCTCAGGGGGAATTTCAGGTATACCTCTCAAAAGCTTCAAAATTACATATTTTCCTCTTTAAAATTCATAGTATCATATTTATCCTTCTAAAATTCGAAAACTCACAAATTTATTCAATTTATTCTCATTTCAATTAAAACTCATTTTAAATCTATAAAGTTTCCATTTTATTCTTTGATTACATGCTACCATGAAAATGTGGTATTGCATGGAAACTCTATCATTAGTTTCTACGGTCACAATGACTGACTGATGCAATGAAATGCAACTGTGGCCGCATTCAAATGGAATTCACATCATCTCCATTACCTGGAAGGAGATCTTTTACATTTAGTGGATCCAGACCATTCTTTTGAACTTGGCATGACTCAAAGCCCAATAATATTGCTCATGCACTAATTCGAATTCCAAACCGGTTGAAATTTAATCTTAAACTTTAAAGTTGAGGAGAATAATACCTGGGAGGAGCTGGATCCATTCAAATGAGCAATCAAAACATACTTCTGCAGAACCTTTTTAAATAAAAGATGTGTCTATATCTTTTAAAACACAGGGATGAGAAATGAAAAGCATAGAAAAAAAACAATGAGTGAGTCTATGATACTATACCACTACGCATAATAGGGTATCAGCGACCGGTGCATATGGTCGCTGAAAGTGATGACGCCGGTCGCTGATAGTCATATTTGGTCGCTGATGGCAAATTATGGTCGCTGATACACCGGCCGCTGAAAGTATTATCGCTGATACTCGCCTGATGATGTCACCGATCGCTGAATGACATCATCCCAGTCGTTGATGAGTTATCAGTGACCAATTTGTTTTGGTCACTGTTAGTTTTTGCTGTATATTCCTAAAAATGAGAAAATGCTTTGTTTATTTCCCTAAAACAAAATAAAAGAAAATGAGAAAAACAGTATAAATTAGCCATATCTTATTCAATAAATTTCTGTATATCCCTGCTTTAAAAAAGTTCAGGGAATCTGAACTGAAATTAAAATAAAGATTAAACAAAAAAATGTGATCTGTGTTTGTTCATGTAATTACTAATGACAGAAATTAAAATTAAAACAAATGACAGAAGTTCCTTTGTGATTTCATAGTCAACAAGTAATTACTAATTTACCCCCTTGGGACAAGACTGGTCTTGACAGAGAGTATCTCAAACTTTGGTACATAACATTTCACATTTTAATGTTTTTTATGTAATAGTTGGAATGGGTCACACTCAAACATTTACTATATTTTATGATACTGGTACCAATACAAAATGGATGTACCAGATGTATTAACTCAAAAGATTCCCTTTTAAGTTAATACAAAGAATACGAATTCATCTCTGCTTTTCTCTTTCTCCTTCACGCCATAGCTTAAAGCTCTCTTTCTCTTTCGCTGCAAACTTCTCTTTCTCTCTCGCTCTCGCTCTCGCTCCATGCCTTGTTGCTCTCCTCTCTACCACTCTGACTACCTCGCTCTCCTCTCTTCTCCGTCGAACCTTAACGAATCGAATCGAATTTGATTCGAACTGAACTGAATCGATTTTGAACCTGCGTCTTCAGTTTGAAATTGGATCTTCATTTCAAATCAGTTCGATTCGAACTTAAACGAACTCGAATTCGAACCTACCCAGGTTTGATTTGGTTTGATTCGTTTGCAGCCCTAGTCACTACCATAGACTCGCAAAAAAAAAAGAGAAAATTGTTTTTATGTCACTCTAAAATTTGAAAATTAGAAAATTACCGCTCTAAAACATGAAATTAGAAAATTGCCACTCTAAAATTACCAAATTCATGAAATTGCCTTATTTATACATCTTATATACAAATTTGATTAAAAAAATACTAAAAAGTGTTGTATAATAAATGTATTTTGAAAATTTCACAAATGCCCTTCAATTCAACAGACAAAAACTATTTGTCCCCTTCGCCTTTCAAGCTACTCCGCCAAACAGAACTTCCGCCTTCTCCGCTAACCCTTCTCCGCTAAGATTAAAACACAAAACCCTACTCCCGTTTCCGCTTCTCCATCTCTCTCGATCTCAGAACTTGAGGCTGCTAGTTCATATTTCAGTTGCTATGGCTGCCTATGAGAATCGTGGACGGTGTGTTTTAATCTTTTCTTACCTCGATTTTGATTTCGGTGGCCCCTAAACCAGGTACTTCTATGTTCTTTTCTTTTCTGATTGCAATTCAGGCTTCTGCATTTATGGACCAATCAGTATGGTACTGATGAGAGTGCTCCGATCAGTATGCTTCAAAATCAAATTAGATGGGGAAATAATTAATAATTCTATGTTCTTCTATGTTCTTTTCTTTTCTGATTGCAATTCAGGTTTCTGCATTTATGGGTATTTCCTAAAATTTAGTCTTTTTTCCTAAGAAATTTTCAAATTGCAGTTAAAACCTGGTGATTTTGAAGGTAAAGAGCTTTTGCTGAAGCTGGATAAAAACAAGGATTTAGGCACCTTTGAAAGCTCGTCAGGTAAGGTTTTACTGTCTATTTTAAATTTCTCTGGTTACTATCAAGTTAGGTGTTCTCAAATATGACCGATAACCCCGAGCTGGTAGTCCTATACTGATGTTTGCTGGTACTGTTATCTATTAGCAATATTTCAGCCTCTTTTACCATTCCTATTTATATGGCAGGAAAATCATATGAGGTAGTGAGCGTTGGGGCAAAGGAGCCTGATGCTACTGTTTTTCTCCCCTCTGAATCAGGGGCTTCAGTTGGTATGCATTTTCATGGGCATAATTGAGAAGAATGATAGTTTGGTTTTGATATATCTTGGATAAATTCAATGGTAAAGGGCATGATTATATTTGTCGGTTTTTAGAGGGATATATTTTTTTTTACGAGATTGTTGAAAATGATAGAATATTATCATCTGGATGCACATTTTACGTTTGTTCATGGTACAATTTGTATACTTTTTCTGTCTTTTATCTTTGAGATCCATTATTGTCATTATTTGGAAAAAAATGATCTTAGTTCCTAGCAACTACTGGCAAATCAATCTTCTATATCCTTTCTCCTGTTTTCATTAGACAAACAAAAAGCGCTCAGTTTTCTTGTTAACGTACAGGAAATCTTTGTATTTTATCTTCCTCTTTCTGTTTTTCTATATTTGATGGTTTTTGTGTTGTTTTGATATTTGATGCAGTTGGGAAGATATCAAGGAGAGTGTGTTTGGTGCGTTATCCTGATCCCAAGGAATTAGCAAAACCTCGTGGCCTCAATACTTCTGTCGTAAAGCAGGAACCAAAAGATACTGGTATGGTGTATAAGAGTCATTGAACTTAGTTGTTTGCTAATTTGTTAATAGTTAAGATTATGAATAATAAATTGCACGTTCTTTCCAAAATTTCTACTTTTTGTCACGCACAGGCTTAAAATTTTCATGTATTTTCCAGATTACTTGGGGAAAGCTAAACCCAGGCTTCAGCACATAAGTCGGGGAAAGGAAATACAGTTTCTATCCATAAGAAAAAGAGAAATGGTTCTAGTGAAGGAGGATCCTCTCATGTAACTGGTATGGCCACTACAGAGTCAGCAAATCAGACTAGTGATTCCAATTTAGAGCGTTCAATCTCGGAGAAAAAGAAGAAAAAGAAGGTTTAGGTTTGAAGGAAGTTCATATGATGGTAGACTTGGATCTCATGTATGAAGTCTTTTAATTTGTACTCGTTTCCAACTTTGTTAAAAGATTCGAATCTTCCTTGTTGTACTTCTGATAGCAAGAATATTTAATTTAATATAATATTACATTCTTATATTGTAAAATAATGCATTCATCTGGGAATGTTTCCCAGCTATAAACACCTGAGCATTGTGTATTTAAAAAAAGATAAATACTTGAACTTTGTGTTATAACTTAGGCGAGAATGCTCCAATCAGTAGTGGTACTGATGAAAAGACAGCATCTATGGTTTTGATCTAAGAACACAAGAAAATTGTTATAAAGTAAAATAAACAAATATAAACAAAGAAAAGAGAATGTAAAGAATGACTATCTCTTTTCATATATTTCTCATGTAAGTACAATACAAGATTACAATGCTTCTATTTATAGGCTACAAATTGTAAATGAAAAGCCATTACAATAATAAAGAAGAAAATAAATTCCAAATAGTGGTGGCTATGAATTCCAATGGTAGTGGGGTAGTGGGAGGTAAATGAGGATTAAAATGGGAGTTAATGGACCATCCATTATATTCATAATACTCCCCCTTGGATGTCCATTACATAAGAATATGCCTCATTAAAACCTTACTAGAAAAAACCCTATGGGATAAAAACCTAGTGAAGGAAAAAAAGTACAATATTCTTCTAAATACGCAACTATAACCTTACTAGGAAAACCCAGTGGGAAAAACCATAGTTAAGGAAAATATAGTGCATATTAACTCCCCCTCATAACAACATCAATCAAGATCTTTAAGTCGGCGAACTCCAATATTACGAACTAGTTTTTCAAATATTGTAGTAGGGAGCGCCTTAGTGAATAAATCTGCTAGATTCTCACTTGAACGGATCTGCTGAACATTAATAGTATTGTCCTTTTGGAGATCATGTGTGAAAAAGAATTTTGGTGAAATATGTTTTGTTCTATCTCCTTTAATATATCCTTCCTTTAATTGAGCAATACATGCAGTGTTATCTTCATATATGATCGTCGGAATCATTTCTCCAGAAGACAAGCCACATGTCTGACGAATGTGTTGAATCACAGATCTTAGCCAAACACATTCTCGGCTTGCTTCATGTATTGCTAAAATTTCGCATGATTAGAGGATGTGGGTGTTATAGTTTGTTTTACGGATCGCCACGAAATAGTCTGTTCCACCACAAGTAAACAAATAGCCTGTTTGAGATCGGCCATTATGTGGATCGGACAAATATCCAAAGCATTCGCATAACAAATCAAAATCGATTTAGATACATTTGAAAAGAACAAACCCATATCCATTGTACCTCGGAGGTAACGAAGTATATGTTTAATTCCATTCCAATGTCTTCGCGTGGGAGAAGAACTATATCTTGCTAATAAATTTACAGCAAATGATATATCAGGTCTTGTATGTCCAGCAAGATACATAAGTGCTCCTATTGCACTAAGATATGGTACTTCAGGACCAAGTGGTTCTTCATTATTTTCTCGAGGTCTAAAAGGGTCTTTATTCACATCTAATGATCTCACAATCATTGGAGTGCTCAACGGATGTGATTTATCCATATAAAATCTTTTTAGCACTCTTGCAACATAATTTTCTTGGTGCACAAAAATACCATTTTTTAAATGTTCAATTTGCAATCCAAGACAAAATTTTGTCTTTCCAAGATCTTTCATCTCAAATTCTTCCTTTAAACAATTTACTGCTTTTTGAAGCTCTTCAGGAGTTCCAATGATATTTAGATCATCAACATAAACTGCAATTATAACAAACTCATTTTTGGATCTTTTCATGAAAATACATGGACAAATTGTATCATTTTTATATTCATGCTTCAATAAATATTCACTGAGACGGTTATACCACATACGTCCAGATTGCTTTAATCCATATAAAGATTTATTCAATTTAATAGAATAACGTTCTCGAGAACCTAAATTATACGCTTCAGGCATCTTAAATCCTTCAGGAATTTTCATATAAATATCACTATCAAGCGAGTCATATAAATAGGCTGTAACAACATCCATTAGGCGCAAATCAAGTCCTTCATGGACTGCCCGGATTAATTATGTACCGAAAAGTTGTTGCATCCACCACAGGTGAGTATGTTTGTTCATAATCAATTCCAGGTCTTTGCGAAAAACCTTGGGCGACAAGCCGTGCTTTATATCTTACAATTTCACCTTTCTCATTTCTTTTCCGTGTAAATACCCATTTATATCCTACTGGTTTTACACCTTCAGGTATTGGGACTACAGGTCCAAACACTTTTCGTTTTTCAAGAGAGTTTAACTCTGCCTCAATTGCACCTTTCCATTTCAGCCAATCATTTCTTTGTCGACATTCATTAATAGATTTTGGTTCATGATCCTCATTATTCATTACATCTAGCGCTATATTATATGCAAATATATCATTAATATCTACTTTATCTCGGTTCCATCTTATTCCATTCATGACATAGTTTATCGAAATCTCTTCATTTTCATGAATTTTACATACTTGAGTTTCTGCTGGAACTTCAATATTAGTTATAATTTGATTTTCTTCTGGAATTTTTTCTATCATATCCTCGACTTGGCCATTTTCATTCTTTGCTCCTTTTCTTTTTCGAGGATTTTTATCTTTGGAACCGATTGGTCTTCCACGCTTCATGCATATCATAATTTCATTAGTTTGTCCAACAGGGACATCAACTTTTATTGGAGCATTAGTAGCTGGTACATGTGATTTGGTCACTTTTTTTGAGTCTGTAAATGCGTCTGGCAATTGGTTAGCTAATCTTTGCAAATGAATTATCTTTTGAATATTTAGTTCACATTCTTTAGTACGAGGATCAAAATGTGCTAATGATAATTCATTCCAACTAATGTCTTTTCCCAGCTGGTTATTTTCTCCCCCTAGTGTTGGAAATTTTGATTCATCAAAATGACAATCGGCGAATCTAGCCGTAAATAAATCTCCTGTCATTGGTTCTAAATATTTTATTATAGATGGAGATTCAAATCCAACATAAATTCCCAACCTCCTTTGAGGTTCCATTTTAGTGCGTTGTGGTGGAGCAATTGGAACATATACCGCACATCCAAAAATTCTTATATGGGAAATATTAGGTATGTGACCAAAAACTAATTGTAAAGGGGAAATTTTATTATAGCTAGTTGGCCTGATGCGAATTAGTACTGCTGCATGCAAAATAGCATGTCCCCAACAAGATATTGGAAGTTTAGACTTCATAAGTAATGGTCTTGCAATTAATTGTAATCTCTTTATAAATGACTCCGCAAGTCCATTTTGTGTATGAACATGAGCTACAGGATGTTCAACATCAAGTAAATTCACCAGCATTGTCTAGACGTATTTTCTTAATTGGATAATCAGGAAAATGTGCTCTTAATCGAATCAATTGAGCAAGTAATCTCGCAAACGCCAGGTTGCGTGTTGATAATAAACTTACATGTGACCATCTTGTTGATGCATCAATTAAAATCATAAAATATCTAAATGGTCCACATGATGGGTGTATTGGCCCACAAATATCACCATGTATACGTTCTAGAAATGTAAGAGATTCATTTTGTATTTTCGCTGGTGATGGTCGAATAATCAACTTTCCTTCAGAACACGCAGCACATGACAATTCATTAGTTAGAAGAATCTTCTGGTTCTTTAATGAATGTCCACATGAATTCTCTATTATTTTTCGCATCATTATTGATTCGGGATGGCCTAACCGGTCATGCCAAACTATAAACATATTCTTATCTGTAAACTTCTGGTTAACAATAATATGTGCTTCAATTGCACTAATATATGTGTAATACAAACCGGAGGAAAGCATAGATAATTTTTCTAATATGCATTTTTTATCAGACATTTTGCTAGTTATATAAAGATATTCAATATTTTATTCATTAGTTGTCTCAACATGGTATCCATTTTGGCGAATATCCTTAAAACTTAATAAATTTCTTTGAGACTTAGAAGAATATAATGCATTATTAATATAAAGTTGAGTTCCTCCGTTTAACAACAATGTAGCTCTTCCGGAGCCTTCTATTAAATTTGTACTACCCGAAATAGTACTAACATTGGCTTCTTGCATTACTAAATAAGAGAAATATTTTTTATTTTTAAGAATGGTATGAGTTGTTGCACTGTCGACGAGACATATCTCTTCATTATTGATGCCGTTGTTAACCATGAGAATATTCATTCTTTATGAAAACATAAGGAAAAAAAAACTAATCAATACAAAAAAAATATATATATATAATCAAGAATATAATAAATGAGTAGATAAAATTTTATTTCCTTGAAAAAAAAAAATTACAACAGATACTCCAACAACAAAAATAAAAGTTTATTATCATTTATTATTATTTTTTTTTTCTTCATCGCTAATCCAACAACAAAATAAAAATTTATTAATCTATTTATTTTATATCCTATCAAGACTAATCAAGTGATTAGTTTTTATTTTCTTCGACAAAGAAATCAGCAACATCCAAATGAGTAACATCAAGTTGGCTAATATCGAAATTGTCATCACACACAAAATTTGTTTCAATATTTTTCTCCTTATTCTTTAGTGATGCTTGATATAGGTCAACAAGATGCTTCGGCGTACGACAAGTACGCGACCAATGACCTTTACCACCACAACGATAGCATGAATTCTCTTGTTCTTTATTGTGCCCACTTTTTTCTTTCTCAGTTTTTTCTTCATTATTTTTCCACTTCTGGTGGGGGAGATATACTTTTAGAATGATCACCACGATAATAACCTCGTCCGCGGCCTCGGCCACGACCTCGACCGCGACCTCGGCCACAGCCACGGCCATTGCCACGCCCACGTCCTTGAAATTGTCCAGAATTATTATGCATTGCAACATTCACTTCAGGGAATGAAGCAGAACCAGTTGGACGGGATTCATGATTTTTCATCAAAAGCTCGTTATTTTGTTCAGCCACAAGAAGGCAAGAAATCAATTCAGAATATTTCTTGAAACCTTTTTCACGATATTGTTGTTGTAAGAGTATATTGGATGCATGAAAAGTGGAGAATGTTTTTTCTAACATATCTTGATCATAATATTTTCTCCACATAATTTTAGTTGAGAACTAATTCTAAACATTGCTGAGTTAAACTCACTCACAGTTTTAAAATCTTGTAATCTCAAATGCATCCATTCATAACGAGCTTTTGGAAGAATTACAGTTTTCTGGTGATCATATATTTCTTTTAAATTATTCCATAAATTAAGTGGGCCTTTTACCGTAAGATATTCAGCTTTCAATCCTTCATGGAGGTGGTGACGAAGAAAGATCATTGCTTTGGCCTTGTCTTGATTAGTGGTGGTATTAGCTTCTTTGATTGTTTCTCCAAGGCCATTTGCATCTAAATGAATTTCAGCATCTAACACCCATGATAAGTAATTTTTTCCCGTAATGTCAAGAGCCACAAATTCAAGTTTGACAAGATTCGACATAATGATACTATCACAAAAAAAAATTAAATAACATTCAATACTACAAAAACAAAATTATTGAAAAAAATATATATATAAATTGCACAAAAGAAAATAATAATAATAACACGAATGGATTTTTTTTTTTTTTATGTTGCGTTTTGACTCTGTGTTTTATACGTATCATTTTCTAATGCAGTTAATCAATACAAATCTGTTAAACACCGAATGGATAAGTAATTCTCTGTTTTGCTCTCTATTTAACATATTACAAAATAATTTAAGGTCTCCCAACCTTTAAGATTTCAAATTGCATATGAAAAAAATTGCACATTATAATTGAACTTCGGTCATAAAAAAATTGCCTTTTTGAACTTGGGTCAATTGATAAAATTGTTGAAATAGCTTCGGGCCATTAATTATCACAATAATATAATCAGATGGCTTCAGGCCATTTCATAATTTATATTTAACACAATAATATAAAAAGATAACATAATATAGCATAAAAGGTAACATAATTAAATATTAAAAATAAATTACCTTGAATCTTCAAATAGTAGAACTCTCGTGTTGATAACGTGTTATAAAGTAAAATAAACAAATATAAACAAAGAAAAGAGAATGTAAAGAATGGCTATCTCTTTTCATATATTTCTCATGTAAGTACAATACAAGATTACAATGCCTCTATTTATAGGCTACAAATTGTAAATGAAAAGCCATTACAATAATAAAGAAGAAAAAAAATTCCAAATAGTGGTGGCTATGAATTCCAATGGTAGTGGGGTAGTGGGAGGTAAATGAGGATTAAAATGGGAGTTAATGGACCATCCATTATATTCATAATAAAAATAACAATTTAACTGCATAACATTTTGTCTCACAACAGAAAAAAAAAAAAAAAAAACCGTTGAGAAAAATAAAATTGTTTTGTCTGTTCTTTGTCAGTGCATATTTCTTTCCATATGTGAGAAAGGCAAGTCCCCAACTTCTTTCTTATGTAATTGCAGTATGAAATGTAAGAAAAATATAATAAACACATTGATAGAGTCTGATTTGTTTGTATAGTGCAGAGCTAGCTTGACTTTGTATGTGCTTCCATCTCTATGATAAATTGCTAACAACACGGTTTGGAAATTGGAAGAGTGATTGTTGTTGCTCTAACTAATCTTGGCCATTGGATCAAAACAAGAAGCAGGAGTTGCTAACTGTAACACCCTGTGCTGGTCATCCTCCTAAAAATAGACAACTAAATATTTCCATTTATGCACCTTGTAAACCCAAGAAGGATATTAGCTTTGAAGAAAGAAAGAAAAGGATATGTCGATTGTTCATCTTTTTTCTGTGGCCTTGACCTTCTTCGCCATTTCAACTGCCGTTGCAGCAGAGAGGCCATCTTTTACAGTAGAAGGACGTGTTTATTGTGACACCTGCCGTGCTGGTTTCGAAACCCCTCTCACAACCTCAAGTTCTGAGATCGAGAGAGATGGAGAGGCATAAACGGGAGTAGGGTTTTGTGTTTGGCGGAGGAGGCGGTTAGAGGAGGAGGAAGGATTGAAGGGCGGAAGTTTTGTTTGGCGGAGAAGGTTGAAAGAGGCCAAGGGAAGGGGACAAACCGATCAAGTTAATAGTTTTTCTCTGCTGGATTTGAAGGGCATTCGTAGAATTTTCAAAATACATTTATTATTTTTTTAATCAAATATGTATATAAGATATATAAATAGAGCAATTTTATAAATTTGGTGATTTTAAAGTGACAATTTTTTAATTTCATGTTTTAGAGTGGTAATTTTCTAATTTTCAAGTTTTAAATTGACATAAAAACAATTTTCCCCAAAAACAATGGTCCAATGCGGGCCTGTGACTGTGGTGCACCATAATAAAGTTTCGGCCCAACCGGGTAGATATTTTAACAGAGCAGATTTGACTTTATACAGCGCTGTACGCTGCATGAAGTCGAAACTGCTCCAGTTTAAAATCTTTAGCCGGCCCAACCCTGCAATCACTACTTTAAATAAGGACACGTTTCGAAACGGATGCATTTGATCTCAAGATTTGTTGCCCCAGGCCCCCAGTGGCCCAGTGTCTCGGATTCTGCTTCTCTCATTGATATGAAAATTAATTAATGGTCCCAACCAATTCAACCAATAATATATAGATTGCGATTTGCGAATGTTCTTTATGTGGTTCACAAATCTAACCAAATTGTTGCTCTCTACATTCATGCTAATGCTATACAAATTTATTGAGTAATTGGTCTTGATTTAAAACAACTCATTTCGATTTGGAACTATCTACAAATTTGGATATTAGTATGCGGCTGAAATAATAATATTTCAAAGTTTTTCAATTTCTATTATCAAATGCTAATTTTGATTTTACTTTAGTTTTCAAACAAAATAAGTTTCCCTACTAATACATATGCACGCACATTCCACATGAGAGAGTTGACATGCGTCTATTAGAGGAAAAAAAATGTGCGTATTTGTAAGTACCAATCACGAGTTATCCAGTACAAATTGGTACCACTGATTAGCACTATTTTTAGGGATCATCATTTTTTCTAGTTTTCAGGTGGTCCCCTCAAATGTCATCAATAAACAATCATGCACTCAAGCAGCCAGTACAAGGCACCAAAACAGTTTGTCAATTTTTCAATCGATTGGTGATAAAAAAAAAAAAAAAAATACTCTGTACCTGCATAAATTTAAAGCAAGAGTTGAGAACTTGAGATGAGTTGTTTACATATATGTTCAGTTTTATTACGTTAAATTGAATCTAAACAAATGTGCATCATGTGACAATCTTTTAGTACGGTACAAGAAAATCAGAATATATTCAAGTTTACCACAACACCTATATATTTCAAATTTTTAATTCCGTCAGCATCAAATAAGCACAGTAATGAAAATAATTTATTTCTAGAGATACTTAAAATTTAATTTGTTCTAAATTGGAAATGAGAATAGACATTAAACATTGGGAGTACAGGTATTTACAAATAGTTCATTCAGCAGGACCCGAAACAGAAAAGGTTCAGCTTCTCGACACAATTAAAACAAGTGTAAATAGACAGCATAAATCTAGGTTTCTCTGTTTTTTTTTTTTTTTTTTGGTTTTTTTTTCGCCCATTTTTAGGGGTCAGGTTTACCCACTATACCCTCGTCGCTTGCATTATCATCATCATCTTCTTCTTCTTCACTTAGTTCTTCATCACTTGATTTTACTTCTTCAGGTACGCCAGCATCTTCAGGCTTTGCAAACTTTTCACAGTATTCTGGGACATTGTAAAATGCAGATTAGAATAAAATTGTAGGTCTCAAAAAGATTAGATATTAAAAAAAAAAAACAAGTTAAGTCTTCTACATTTCAATACAAAATATTCCTATTCAAGCATATTTATGAGTAGGGTTCAAATGCCTCGTTTCTTTCATGCCTCACATCTTTATCTCCATTTTCGAAGTCCAAACAGTCGATCCGAACCGCTCTACATGATCTCCATATTAAAATGTGTTTGGAGACCGAATTTTATTTTTTTTGGAACTTTTTTACTATCTTTTTAGATAATTACAAAATCATTGTTTTTGGATCATCCAGAATCCTCTGAAAAACAGTGATTTCGTACCTATCTAAAAATAAAAAATAAAAAATTCCAAAAAATATAAAATTTGGTCTCCAATCACATTATAATAAGGAGATCATGTTCAGTGGTTCAGATCGACTGTTTGGACTTGGAAAACGGAGATAAGAATGTGAGGCATATTTGTTTCACTATAACAATGGGGCATTTTAACCCTACTCATTTACAAGAGGCCACAGAATATTTTACAATTTCTCTAGCATCACAGTTTGACAGTACTCAACCCCAAAATCACATGTACTTTATTTGTGTCCCTCCAAACTTCATAAATGCTATAGATACTTGTGCGAAACAAGAAAAATATCCACACTGTTTAATAAAATGCATTTGTGCTTGAGATAGCACAAAAAATGCGGCAGTACCGTGTGCATATTTAGAGTAAAATGAAGAATTGTAAATAATGACATTCTTCATGTTTTGTAGGGGACCACAAGATATTTTCCGTGATTTGTGCGACTTGCGTAATATTTCTCTTTTTACAGCAGTGTATAAGATACTGTGAGGGTTCACTGGGGCATACATAATAATGTTTGTTAATTACTTGTAATATGAACCAGCCTCAAATCCAAAAGGACCTAAAACCGCAAAGTACATTGTATCGCACTCATCTAAAATAATGCTTTTTCATTAATTACGGTTACATCTATGAATATCCAAAATTACATTCAAGTAGGAAAGAACAAAATTTTAAGATTAACTGCACTAAATAAAGAACTTAGACTAGATGAAATACCTTTTACTTTTTTATCGTATGCAGGGCGATCGCGCATCATTAATGCTGCTGCTTCACCATTTAATGGGTCTGACGGGTTCGGGTACAGTAGCAATTGAGGCAGAAAGGACTCAAATACATTAATAAGATCTGTTAAAAATTATGTAAAAACAAAAAACAATTAGCATAGATGAATGAAAAATCACATTGAAGCAAATAGAAATGTCTGAAAAAAAAAATAAGGTTGGATTTTATTACCAAACATGGGGCTCCAAGTCTGGTTGATCACATCCAAGCAGACTGACCCCGACCTAAATTTTAAACATGAAAAATTTGAGTATTTTAAGACATAAAGAACTAGAGATTAGTTACTACATGATGAATAAAATGCATTCGTGTAATCTAAATTATAAGATGTTGTTTCCATTAGATGTTCCAAGTAGAAAACACTTGATATTATACCCCCTTCTGATTAGGCATTATTTCCATAAAAAACTTCCCCAAAGTATCATATCTCGACAATATTTCAATAGTATATCCTAGTGGGAAAGTTATTACAGTTCGGAGTTACCGACAGTAGAAAAATTGGAAAGAGTAACTCCATTACTGAGTTTCGCTTTCTATTCAGTTAAATTTTCAAACAGAATAAGATGAAAGTCACGCTTTTGTTACTATAGCAATTTGTATATTTCAAAACAGAAACTAAATTTCTAAATGATAATTAGAGACTAAATAACACTCACATTTCATCAACATTTGGGTGGTAGATCTTATTCATGAAACCTATCGAAGGAGACTTGTAAGGATAGGCATCAGGCAGCTCTACTCTAATTTTCCACACACCTCCTTGATAAAGACCTAAAATTATTTTAATTAAACACAGACAAATTTCTCTTAGCTCTAGACTTAAAATAGCAAAGGCCGCAATTTCTTGGTAAATACAGATCAAAGTAGCTATGCTTTCAGCTCAAGTGATATTAAAGACTGAGAACATTTCCAGAAGGAAAAAAAGATTTATCAGATCAAACCAAATATCTCAAGTTCAGATAATTGAACTAATTCTGGCAAAACTTGAAAACCCAATTGTCTAATACCAGTTCAAGCAGGAAGAAAACACAGTAATTGAATTGAAACGAAAAGAAAAAGGGGGATCAGAAATATACTCTCTTTAGGCCCATGAAACTCCACGTAGAACTCTTGCATCCCGTCGTTCACCATCTCCACCTTATAATCGCTCATCATCCTACAAAACCCAAAACGAAACAAAAATTACAACAAAACCCACAAGAAATCAAACAAAGGTAGAAGGATCGGAGGTCAAACAACGGAGAGACAAATTTACAGTTTCATGAGGTCCATTTCACGGCGCTTGCTAGGAGAAGACATCGCGATGGAATCTTGAAAATCAGATTTGGGTCTCGGAAATTTCTCTTCCTTCTTCAAAACTTTCTTCTGGGTTGTTCCCTGTTAGAGACGGAGGAGATGAGAAAGGCACAGTGGAAAGGGACAAAAGATAAAGAAGGGAGAAACGCTTCGAGGTGCTGTTCTATTATTCTAATCTCCATTTTTCCATTTTATTTTGTTTTTCTTCTTTTCTTGTTATTTTTTTTTTATAATTAGTGTCCTCATTGAGTCATTGAGGTGCGCCTCTTTTAATAAAAGGTTTCACACACTTTGTAAGTCATCTCTTTTGTTTTTGTTTTTTTATTTTATTTTTTTTACCATATTATTTTGTTTGAATTGATTCTAAACCATCTGACATGCCTCCTATCTTTTGCTAATCTAATTATAGGGTAATTAATTATCCCAAATGTTAAAGATTATTGTGAAAAAAAAAAAAACAAGTTTCTTCTATAATAAGTACTGTGTATGTTGGCTTAAGATTGTCAACGTTGAGCAAAGAAAATTGGTGGTCACATTTTTGTTTTAAGAAATACTAGGAGTTGCGTAATTGGTGATTGTTTGGTTTCACAATAAACAAAAGCCTATGGTGGTAAGTGGAAAATGATCATAAGTTGGAAATGCAGAAAATTGATATGATTAAAAAGAATTATTTATCTTTTTGTTGGGGCAATGGGGCCTCTGTAGTGCCGGCTGAGCATTTCCCATGTCAATTTATGGAAAGTTCAATTACAAATCATAAATTAATTATTTACCTAATTAACTAATGATGAGAATGAATTAGCATTACTGGGCAAATCTGGATATTAAAATCTACAATTAATGTACATCATTAACAACAACTTACAAGGGGAAACAAAGGTTTAGGAGATAGAACAAAGCAGTGTTGTATGTACCTCACTCACTTGTCATTTGTCAGATACCTTTAACACCTAAGCCCAACAACTGTGCAGGAAGGCCTAAGCAGGCCTAACTTAGCCACTTGTATAACCCAATTACACCTTACCGAAATTGAGCAAAAATGACAAGTATTTTGCCGGACTTCATTTTATGGAATCGGAAACGGTAAATTCACTTTGATATCCAGTGAGAACCTATCGATCCACATTAAGTTACGGATAATTTAAACAAAACAAAAAATAAATTTAGGTCAAATGCATACGAATGTAGATGTGGATTGAACGGCTTCGATCAGACATCGTAGTGAATTTGGTCTGAGCTCTGATCATCATTTATATATGTTTTAGCACTTAAAATTACTTTGACAGTATAAAAATACATAAATTAAGCATATATTATGATGCAGACAATTATGATTTTTTAGGTAGCACAATCTGTTTGATAATCATTTTCTCAGAAGCTTAAAGCACATAAAATTTATATCTTCTATGCTCATTTGAACATTAAATATTGATTTTTGTTCCAATCAACTTTTTAATGAAGGGTTCATCTTTTAAAAAAAATTGCTTGTACAATAAGCATATGGCAACAGCTGGTAGCTGGAACTTTTATTTTTTCAACTTGTCGGTTTCTTTCGAGGAAGGAAAGTCCAAAATTTAACAACTGACGTTCACTCCTGCCACTAATTATTTTTTTGGTACTGGCCGATGATGATCCGCTGTTAGTGCTCTGGTATCCGAATTTAGTTTATATATATATATATTATTTTATTTTTTTGAAAACTTGGTCGCTGCTACTAAGATTGAATTAATAAAATTATTTACAACATCAAACTCTAAATATTACAATCAAAATTATGCTATCACTGTTCTCTCAATAGACTCACTATCTCATGCCTGAGATGCCATGTTTACATTACCACAATACCGGATCCACAGTACCGCTTCTTTCTTTGCCCGATTGACCACCAACCATGCTGGCCATTTCGATCTACTAAAGATAACTTCATTTCTTTGCTTCTACAAGGACCAGAGTTTTGCCATAAATGCGGTAGCCCATTCTTTCTTTCTTTTTCCCGTTGTCTGACAGTGATGCGCATTCCAAGTTCCTATGGATCAATTTGTATTAATCACCATGAGTAATAGAGTAATACAATGATAATATGCATGTTACAGATCGATTTGTGCTATGGACCTATCTCTCTATTTGCAAATTCCGAATCGTCAATTCACATCTTAAATGTGACTTAATAAATAATAAAAAAATTCCAAAAAATGTAAAATTTGGTCTCCAAGTACATTTTAATATAAATATCATATCTAACGGTTTAGATCGACCATTTGGACTTCGAAAATCGGAAAACGACTTGGTTGCACGGGAGCTCACCATAGCCTCACTCCATCGTAATTTCACCACCATCTCCTTTTGAAAAAGAGAGATATTTGACAGCCACTAACCCACTATCAACTACCAAGCTTTGAAAGAGAGAAATTAGGGAGATCGTCGTTGGGGAACAAGGATTGTCTCCAAGAAGGGGGAAAAAAAGAGGGTCTGGAAAAACATCCCAATCTTAATATTTTGATGGATGTAAATATTTAAATATAAAAGATTTGATGGATATATATATCCGATTTTTCCATTTAATTAAAATAAAAAAAATTAATTGAATGATGCGGTGTCTAGTTCCTGCACTCTAGTAGGTTTTTATCTACTGCTTGACATTAAAAAAAAATCACCTGAAAAAAAATGATATTTAGATTTACTAAAGCCATGTTTACTGCACAAGTTGACTTGCTCAGATAACTGTAAAAAAAATCATCTACAGACCAATAACCATCCGAAGTTTACAAAAAGAAAAAAGAAATTCATGAAAGTAAAAGAAACAAAAAGTTCATATATAAAGCTGCGATTATTAATTCATAGTTTCATACCTATTGTTATCTACCATTACAATTTACAACTGAGAAGCTCATAGCAAGACCTTAACCAGTATAATAACAGTTTACCATTCAGTTAGATTCATGAATATTGTACCTACTAATTAAGTACAAATTTTGGTTTGGTTATTCGAGAATTTGTTATCATTTTACCTAAAAAAAATACATGGCAATAAGAAAGAAGAAAATGACATTCTTGATCATCTAATTCAGAAAAGTAATTTACAAGGGTAATAATGTAAGCCGACTACATAAAAGTTAGATTTCAGTTATATAATCAATAGAAGTATTTCCACAATAAACTCTCAAAAAATAAATAAATATTAACCTAAAAATGGACATCATTTTATTAATAAGAAAGTTTGTCAGAGAGACAAGTATAACCCCAACAAATTTAAACCTTGAAAGTCAGATGTGTACACTTGCTGTTATCATCCTATAACAAGTTTCTAAATTTAGAAAAAACCAAACAATCCGCCCGCAAAAAACCGAGAATTATGCCTCCTACCCTTGTGCATGCTCCTACATCTCAGAGGGGTCAGGTAAAACCGTAAAAGCCCGTTATTATCTAAATTACCTGGTGACTGATAATGCACACTCCTACTCCTACCAAACCCTATTTCCCTCTTCCTCCTCACATCAGCTGGCATCGAGTTATCGGGTTTTGGGTCGATTTTCGGACCCGAATCCCCATTACTCCTTATAACATTACTGCTGGTAACGTTACTCCTCATAACTGGTCGCCTGAATCTTCTAGAAGATCCTCGTGTGAACTTCCTATCTCTATACTTGCCAGACTCTGACAAAGACCGTTCCAAAACTTGTACCGAAGTGTCAATCTTGCCATTTTCTAGGGTTTCACTCATGGTTTCTTGCCTCTCTTCACTCATACCACCTCTTTTCCGTCTTGATTTTCTCTCTTCCAAGCAAGCAAAAGGGCAAGACATGGCTTTACCGATTGAACCATCCCATGAATGCCTAGGCAAATCTAATGGGTACCTAAAACTATGCCGGTTTTCACTCTGGTCAAGTGGATCCCGCTTGTCAGAGTCTACATGATTGGACTTGATGGCTTCTCTTTTTCTCCATTTTGGAACAATTGAACTTAGCCGAAAGGAGGCGCCTTTTCCCTTCAACTTGGCTTCATCTCCACTTGCTGAAATTTCTGTTCCAGGATCAGAACTTGAGCAGTGTTGCAGCTCTTTGAAAATTTTCTGCTCTCCATTCGCTTCATTTCGAGAAACATTTTCACGTTCATCATCTAATTGAAACAACAAAAGGAGGGTTTTTCTCATCTTAACCTCAGGAGATTTATTATTTGTGATCCTCTCTGCATTGGGCGAGGCAACAACAGATTGAATTTCTTCAATTTCACAGCTTTGAGAAGAGGTGGTGGCTGTGTTCAAATTAGGGTTTGGTTGTGCTGAATTGACACTAGAGAGCCTCTCCATCAAGCAATAAGAGCAGACACCAGTGAAGAGCTGAGAGGGGTGTTTTGTACATTGTGCAAGGGTGCCATTTTGGGGCAAAGGCTCCATTTTTGGGGCTTTAAAGGGGGTTTTCTAAGATCAGATAACTCCAAAAAGGATTAACATTTCAAGTCGGTCAAGCCCAAAATCCTATGTATAAAACTCGAGTATTTCTCAAAGGGCTTTAACCCAGCAAATGCAAAGATCCCAGGGAAAAACCTCATAGATTTTAAAAATTAGCAAAATAAGGCGAAAGAATTCGCCCAAAATGCCAAATTACCAAGACGAATTGGAATTTAGGGCATAGGCTAACAGAACCGAACAATGAGAAAAGGTTAAACTCTTAGGGAAATGGGCACCGAAGATAAAATTAAAATGTGGGCAATTGGAGTGCTTGGCTTCTATTCAACAAAGTGATTTTTGGGGCAGAATGAGAACGGAAAGAATCGAAAGGAGGTCGTCGCATCCAGTCGAGTCTGTGGCGAATTCTATGCAAAGATCGCAACTTTCCACGTGCACATCTTTTTTTTAAACCCTTTTCTCTCTTTGTTTTCTATTCTAAATCCAAACCCTAGAAGTAGAAGAAAAGGTTGGACCTTTTCCGTATCGATCGCGGAGAGACCTCTCTCTCGTTCTCTCTCTCTCTCTCTAGCCTGATTTACGAGGCCTAATTAAATGAATCGCCGGCGCGCACTGTGAGACCGGAATTGTTGTTGCGTGCTTGATGTAGTGTTCCTGTGGTTCATCACTGACATGTGGACCCCGTATTACTGTCGTACATTTGCCAATTGCCACCCAGGCAAGTAGTAGATCGAAAGGAGAGGAGAAGAAATGAAGAATGCCTCTTGGTATTATGACTGATTTACCCTTCCAATTCAAAGAAAAAAAGCACGGAGAAGAAGTTGGTGGCTACTATTAACATCTTGTTTGGATGGATAGTAGACAGAGGAAGGGATGGAAATAATAAAAAAAAAAGAATAGAATGAAATAGAAAAAAAAATTAATATATTTAACTTTTTTTTATGTTTAGATAACTAATGAGAGAAAATAAATTTAACTTTTATTTCTATTTTATTTCTTGTTTGGTTAATTAAAATTTAGAAGGTTAATGAGAAATTCGGTAGCTGTTGTTGGTTTGTGACAAAAAAACTTGTATAAGAATTATATAAGTAAGATATAAAGGTGGGTATTTGTATTATTTTTTTTAACAATATTTGCAACAAAAAAAATTTCTATCTGTTACACTCCAAATCGAGAGGAAAACCAATTCTATTAATTTTAATAATACAAGGTTAAACTTTTCACCTCCGACATAATTTTGTCAATCAAATACGATTCGACGGAAAATTTTATTTTCTTTCCATTCCCACCTTACCTCTACTCTCCATCCAAACAAGGTGTAAGTATTAAGTATTAACTATTAAGAGGGAGATGGAGTGATGGAGTATTGCACCTCGGATGCTTTGCCAGAGGATCTCTTCATAATAAAAAAAAAAAAAAAAAAAAAACAGAGAGACTAGAAGAAGAGAGAAGAAAATGAGATTTTATGCGGCGGGTGGGGGCTAATTAAATTATGAAACCGTGTGAATTAATATTTTTAAAAGTGGGCGCCACAAGGATTTAAGATCGTTACGGTGAAAATCCGCATTGAAAGTGACAGGTAAGCACAGCAAGAATTTTCCTTTGTGTCCAAGCAGGGCAAAACAATTAAAATATTTATATTATAATTTTAATTCAGAGAGATATATAATTATTATTAATTTTTGTAATATTGTTAAATTAGTAATCTGTTTAGAAAAGTAACATCAGGTTGCAATAAATCTATAATCGACAATTATTGTGATGTAACACTTATGATATATAGCAAATTATTGTGATAATAGAAATAATTAAAGTTATAGCAAATTAAAATAATCACTAAAGTTTCTGCTATTGTAAAACTTTTTTTTTTTTGGTCGAACTTATTTGATAAGGACTAACAAAAGTAACTTTAGTGTTAGAGAAACCATAATAATATACCATAATAATTCTGAATGCATACATCTCAAAATGATGTTCGAACTTACAAAGTGATAAATCTTCAAAATATGCATTCAGATGATGCTTATAATTAAACCATTGCATTCAAACAATAATTTTGAAATCACGTCCAAGTTTTAAGGACATTGGTGTAATTTTTTTTAAAATTGGATTATTATCATTCTCTGTATATTGATTAAGAGTGGTGTCCCCTTTAATTGTACGTAATTCGTTGGATGATCTACAATATTTAAATCGATTGTTAAATTCGACGGTCCATTTTAAGTTAGATTCATATAACAATTTTATGGCAGCTAAATATGCTTATCCTAAAGAGTAAAAAAAATTAGGCTAGACAATGCAATCTCCAGTCTAAAATGCATGATTTGAATTTATTGGTGGGGTCTTGTGAGTGTTATCATTAAACTAAAAAAAAATTAGGACCGTCGAATAAACTCTCCAAATATATATCTATATTGTGTTATGCCGTAATTTAGATCATGTGCCGTGTCGTATGTGTCATGACTAAGTGAGACTCCATGATGTACCGTGTTGTGATGAAATTCAGAAGAAAAAAAAAGTTAGGACACATTAGTCACACTCTAAGACAAGCTAAAACTGGTCACGTTTAACTATTTTATCATAATTTAAGTTAGTTTATTCAAAATTCACCATTCCATTCAAATCTAACGATAATTCCCATGACCACATGCCGTGACCAAACTAATTGGTGTATTGCATCGTACCGTATCAATTTTTTCAAAAATAATCACAACACGCAAATAATTATAGTACAAGACAACTGAATCACGATACGTGACTTACATACCGTAACGTGACGTATCAATTCATGACATAATATTTTACTTCTCTAAAGCTCTCACAAGATTTCATATATATAACATATTTTGTAGAACTATGATCTAATGACAATGAATAACATCTTTAATTCAAAATCAAATAATAATTATGTATAAATTTTAAAATTTGAAAGACTAATTTTTAAATTTTTTTTTTTTCTTAAAAAATAAAATGGAGTTTCTCAAACTACTGAACTAGTGCGTACAAAGATTATTGGACGAATATGGACAAATCTACACCATACAATAATATTCCCTTTATATTATAAAAACTAGGCTTGATGGTGAGAAATCATTCCACCTAATTCGATCTAGATATAGTTTCTCTTACAATTGGAGACAAGCCAAACTCCGGGTCCTTATCGAATATGCAAAATAATTTCACATGACAAACTTACATTTTCATGTGACATTTATTTATTTTTTATTCTTTCTTTATTTTCTTTTGGTGAATTAACTATATTCTTTATGTAAACTTTTTTTTTAATTAAAAAGACTGTTTGGCTCGTTTCATTGATACAAAACAGTTGTTAAGTAACATATTACTCTTTAGTAACTATACAGAGGTTTAATTTTGATTCGACTCTGCTGTTTTTTTATAAGAAAAGCATGATCTTGTTTTTCCGATCCTAACCATTCAAAATTTTCAATAAAAAAGTAGGATGCTTTTCTCTAAGAAAAGCAACAGAGTCCGATCCGTTTAATTTGCAGACCCAACACAGAAAACAATAAATTTCGCTTTTCTACCAAATTTAATTTCTGGCAAAATATGTTATTCAAATAATAAATACTGAAATTTACAAGGGCCCATTTTAAAGAAAATAACAAACTATGCAGAGATCCATCCGCACGTAGAATTATTCTAAACAAACGCAAAAATATGCTCGTGAGTCGTGACACGCCAACTGACATGGACATACATATTAGTATATTAATTTTATCCTACTCGAATTACAGGATGAGTTACATATATAAATTATTAAATAGAAAGGAAATCACATGTTGACCGTAATTATAACAAATAAGTGGTTGAACAATAATTGATACATTTTTGTACTATATTAAGATAACAAGCCTTTCAACTTAATTTCGTAGGTCTAATTTCACCTCAAACTCACCTATTCATAATCCTCCGCCATGTCACACACAAGTGTTGTTGATTTTACATGTCTGAAACTCTGAAATATTAATTATGTATTTAAAATTCTTAATAATTATGATTGATACTTGCAAACCGATTTGATGTGCATTTAATGGTGGTTGTAAATTCTTAATAATTACGATTGAAATTTCATACTGTGAATGGGAATCAATTTCATAGTATCCATATCATTTTACTCTAAATGTATAGAAAATTTTGTATAAATACATGAGTAGAACTAGAGTGCTCTTAAGTTCACCTAACCTCTTGTGAACTTGACTCTAAAATATATCGAATCGACTTTAAACGATGAATCAAAACCGTTGAAATCCTTCTACCTAATGATTGATGCGTCTACATGTGAAAATTTTAAAGTTTCGAATTAATTTAATACAGAGTCAAGTGGTCAAAGGAGTCCAAAAAAATAAATGCATTAAAATTAATTTATAAACCTTAAACTTTTGACCACTTGACTCTGTATTAAATTAATTCGAAACTTTAAAATTTTCACATGTAGACGCATCACTCATTAGGTAGAAGGGTTTCAACGGTTTGGATTCATCGTTTAAAGTCGATTCGATATATTTTAGAATCAAGTTCACAAAAGATTTGGTGAACTCAGGAGCACCCTAGTTCTACTCTAAATACATATATATCTAAACAAAACGGGGTCAATCCCCATTCATGAATGGTGGATCCACCCATGCTTATTATTATGTTTCAACAAGTTCTTCGACCTAATTTGCATAAATAAATTTGGGTGTTATATTTGCTATGTGAATTTACAGATTTAAGATAATTAGTTTTTTATTTAGTGGTAAAGATTGTTCTTCGTATGGAAAGTTTCAAATTTAAAATCCAAATGACTTCTTTTTTGAATATTAAATAGTTAAGTGCTCGATTTTCAACCTTTACTAACAAAAAAAAAGGTTCTTTAATTTTTAAAGTCTAGTTTAAAGGTTCTCTGCTCACTGGGATAAAATTAAAATGAAGAAAAAAGGGAGAAAAAAAATATCTACTCGTTGTTAGTTAAGAAAATTAGAGGTCAGAGGAAATTAGATGTAGAGTCAAAATAATTTTTGTGCATGAAATTGTTATAGCACGTGGGGTTCGGGTTGAGATCTTAGTAGATTCTTGCCATCAGAAAGTCAGAAAAGCAAAGAAGCAATCATCACTTAGTTAGGTAATAATCCCAACCTAACAGTATCATAGAAAGCAAAAATGGCCTAATTATCGAATGATATTTTTTTAGCTCCAGAAGGACACACGTCTCTAGTTGTTGTGCATGCCTCATGGCTGCATTTGTTTTTGTTAAATTAAATATCTAAGACTAAGAGTCAAGAAAAAGAAAACCACAATCATCAAGTGTTATATATATAATTACCTCTTTTGAACAAGGGAGGAGTTATTGCATTTTGGTTCTGTTTTTCTGGATAGCAAGAATTTTAAAAAAATAACTGATGCCGATAATCTCTATGCATTAATCATTTATGCTCTCAATAACCATTGAAAGATAAATAAATATTATAAAAAGAAAACGAAGCCAAATGACAAAAGTTAGTAGTTTGTTCTTCTAAAATTGAGAGATTTTGAAATGTCCTCCTAAAATATAAATTCAATTCAATTAATGGTTGTTGAATCTGGCGTACAATTTGACTTGGTGTAGAATCTGTCGGTGGTTATTGGAGCACAACTTTTCAGAGCCCTGGCGCTGTTTATTGATTCAGCAGTTTCTGGTCATGTTTCATCAAAAAAAGGTATCTACAACGAAGCTGAAGATCTGACACTGTTCAACAAAAATCTGACGATCTAAGCACAAGGGAAGAATTCAAACTTGTAATGAGCGATCCAATAATTTTTCTCATCAAATGGTTTCAATTGTTAAACTTTAAAAGGGCTCTCTCATTGATACATTTACTATCAGGACTAACCACAAAATTAAAAAATTAAGCGATCATGAACCACACCAAAATTAGTAGAAAGAAGAGAGACCAAATACCAGAATAACTATGCTCTGAAAGTATTTAGCCTGATAAATTAGTAAAAATAAATGGAACAATAACAACATTAGTTGAGTAAGATACGCTAATTCAAGTTCATATTTTGCTGCAAGCATACAACATAGAAAATTTTCTCTCATTCCCACATAATCTCTCTGACAGCATTATATTATTATTATTTGATCATCTAACAGGCCCTTCAACCTCTGAGTTAATCACCTTCACGCGCCTTGCTGACTGGATGAAGCTCATAATAACCTGCATCTCGTCCAATTGCTATATTTTGGGCATTTATATAAAAAAAAAAAAAAAATCTATCAGTAATTTGCTAATAACAATGAAAAGGGTCTCGGTTGTAATTGAATCTTAAAATATTGAATTACCATTGATAGGAAATGGTGACGGACACCATGCAGAAGCTGCTCCTTGGTAAGATTTGCATCTAAGTTAATCTATAAAAACAAAATATATTTACCAAATAGTCAATTGGTAAAGACCACCTTAATTAGTAAATAATTGCATTACCAAGTTGAAGTGCTTCCAATATCTCCACAAGGCAGCAGTCCCGAGCTTCGACAGATCTATCCTCTGTAAGTCAACAATTTGTTTATAGTTTACAGGACTCTAGAAGCTAAAGTTTAAGTGACTACAACTAATGATCATATAATATGCTCACAGCTTGCGGCTTCAGGCTATGTGAGTGAGGATCCTTTTGCCGGCTTCGCTTAGCAGGTCGGGTGTGCCTAATCCTAGGCTTAGTTGATTTCTGGTAGTCTAAGCTAGCTGCAAAATTAATTAGACAATCAAATACAAGTACTTAATAGTCAGATAACTCATTGCAGTGCAGTAGGACACCTATCCTTCCACAATAACACTAAATCAAAATCTCATAAATATATATCACAAGAATGTAACAAAACATTTACTCCACTAGAAATTCACAAATTAGGTGGATCCAGTGGCCTAATGTTTATAATTTTTGCATGAACCAAGGTCCAAGAGCCATTCATGTAGCAACATTACCAATAACTTTTGCTGTACTTTACTACGGTAGACCTAAATCCTATGGCTATAAAAGAAAGAATGCAAATATAAAAAAAAAATTCTGACAGTCCACACGTACTGTAATCAATGTCTTTGTCGCCCCTGTCAGAGCTGCTACAAAAAGAGTTGTCGCAATCGGCATCATCTTCCTTACCAGTTGGTGGTTCTAACACACTCAATGCATTCCTCTGCAACTTCACTTCCTCCCCATTTTTCAGCACCTACACATCAAATTAATCCAAAGAAATTTAGGAATTTTAATTAAAATTTCGGATTAAAGAATGCAGCAGGTGAGGATTAAATGAAATAAGTAATTGAAATTACCCTTTTTATGTTAAGTCAGAGAAGTACTACACAGAGGGCAATCATGGTCAGCTAATTATTATCACTAATTTTTCAAAAACTACAAAACAATTTTACCCCCTGAGAGTAATATATACAAAACACAAACTTAGTGTAGCATGACAATCCATCAATATGACAGTATAGTTATTAATGATTATAGTTATAACAGGTAAATGATGAGACAAAAACTCAGATTTTGAACAAAAGTTGCATTAAAGATGAACTATTCTTTCAAAACAGGAATAGTTCATGTCCCTGGAAAAAAAAAATCATGAATATCTCTTCAGTGTATATTTTTTTCTAAAATGCCCAATAACCTTGTGTTTCCTATATGAGGGAGATATGCACGGAGAAGGAGGGCTACTCCACTCATCTTTTCAAACAAATTGGAAAACAGAAGGTTGTATATGATTGCTGTGGGGAGAATATAATTATATAAATATGATTTCCCATGCTCAGGATACATATTCTCATATTTCAAAGGGTAAAATGATATTAAAAATTTCCCTGCTTTAAAAAAAAGATATTAAAAACTTCCCTATCCTTTCAAGGGTACATTAAATTTCCTTATTTCCCCAAAGTAATAACAACAAAAGGAAAAAAGAAAGAATTCTAATATGCTGGCACCAAAGAGACTTGACAACCCCTTCGACGACAAAGAAAGATTAATCTTTACCTAGGCTAAAAGATATGCCCGATTAACATATGCTTCTGAGACTTGTGCAATATAAAATATGCATACAATACATATCAGATGCACCAGCTGGCTATCAAAATATATAACATTTGAACTGATATGGTCAGCCACACACTAGGCTATGTTTATCGGCCACATATAATCACACATACACATAACATTCTTTTCCTGCGTTTCATATATTTCACTTCCACCTTTCTATAGAACAAGGACCAGATATGTAAACTCCGCAACCCATGTGAGACTAAAGCCTAAAGTAAAAGCTCTGGACTTCCCAATTCGTTTGAATTTCCATTTTCAGAAAGTTTTTATACTTCATTTCTTTAAGGAAAAAAAAGGAAAACCATTTTATTCACATTGCTGAAACTTCCTTAGTAGCCATTTCTTACCCTTATTGTTATAAACTTGCATTACATAGTTTTGGGATTTATTTATATGTTATTAATAGTTATTTTAGAATAATAAACTTTGCACCGTGATAAAAATAATAAAAGAACATATGCATTAAAACATCATCCTAAAATTCTGTAAACCATATTGCAGTATCTATATCGCATCAGATATGACACACAAATCCATATCCATGCATCCTTGTGGTCCCTAAGGACAAAAGAAGGGCATTTTTGCAATCTAAGTGTCAAGAGCTAGGAGTTCTCTAATACTGCATTAACTAAGCACCAGCTAAAACTAAGCAAGACATACATCCAGCTAAAATAATCATGCAAAATAAATTAATATGAATGAATAACTCCTACCACAAAGGAAATTGTCAAAGACCAAAAAATGATAAAAGAACATATACATTAAACGTTATCTTAGAATTTTGTGTACCATATTGCAGTATCTGTATCGTATCAGATATAACACACAAATCCATATCCATGCATCCTTGGTCCCTAACGACAAAAGAAGGGCACTTTTGCAATTTAAGTGTAAAATGCTAGGAGTCATATGCAAGTTGTCGAATACTGCATTAACTATGCACCAGCTAAAACTAAGCAAGACATACATCCAGCTAAAATAATCACGCAAATTAATTCATATGAATGAATAATGAAGAACTCCTACCACAAAAATTAATTCTGATGCATGAAACTCTCACCACAAAAAGAAAAATAAAAATAATAACTTACCAAAAAATGCCACCCGCCCAAGCCGACGGATTTGACAACGCCTTGGAGACCAACAAGGACAGATTTGGTCCTGTTATTTCCAGTGACAATGACTTTGGTGTGCCTCGGCAACACTGAGAGCTCCTCGTCTCCACTCTCCTCTCTGAAGGTATGATGCGTCACTGCACGGTGATGGTGGTGGTGGTTGTGGTGGTTGTGACTCACTGGTGTCTGCACTTGACTTGCCCGCAACTCTGTTTCCATTACTCTACTTCCTCCCGCCTCCATCATAGCATTGAACAGTAATGCATGTGTGCTCCCTGAAAGTATTAATGGTTGTTATTATGTGTTTGTGCATTTTTATTCTGGAGCACGGAATCACAATGTGTAGGCTCAATTAATGTCATTTTCCCAGCACATTATTTAAAATTCCATAAATTTAATTTGGTATAGTCCAATATAACAGACCCAGATGGTAATCTTAATGAGGCCATTTTACCCATTCATAAGACAAAAGTATCACACACAAGCAAGGACTTCAACATTTGGACAATATCTAATGTTATAAACAACAAAAGAAAAAAAATATATAAAATCCATCTAATAAAGCATACATAATCATTCAGGCAAATGTTTTGATTTATCAGTTCCGATGATGTTGTAATCACATGGAATAATGATGTTGACCTTTAGATACTTTTTTTTATCTCTTGAATAGGGTATTTCCAATGAAACTTTGAAACAAAATATTCAAGTCAGAGAACTAGCTAGAATATTATGTAAATATATATAGTTAAATTATACTTCTTAATACAGAAAATTTATTCTTGCCTAGTTGTCCAACCACAAGATACAGACAAAGTTAAAAAAAATTACCATAGGAAAAACTTCTAATGTAGTATGGATGAAATTTCTGACTTTTTGACGAACTTTATGATAAACATAAGAGGGTTCGTCATGATAGACACAAGAGGAAACAAATGTATGTAAAAATGATTTTGCAGCTTTTTAAACATGGAAAACTAAACACTGCTTATGGCTTGCCACTTACGTGGGAATGGCACAAATTTATTACATGCCATTATTTTATCACATTCAGTAAAAACAGCACAATACCTAACATGCATTAAGAAACTTCTGTACTTTGACAAGCTTTTAGTAACAACTAAAAGGGAAAATCTTATACAAAGAAAGAGTGAACCACACTCACAAACATGTAGTTAGACCGAGTCACCATTATCCATCTTTCATTTTCACCCAAAAGCTCTCTTAAACTTGTAATTCATACAGCTGGTAAATAAATTTAGCCCTAGAATATTTTCTTAGAGTTGAGTAGAGAAGACATGATCACAATTTAGGAAACAAGATTTGACTTTTCGTGAAGGGTCACTATCTAGTTTCAATTGATATATATAGTGAAGTCAGGTCAAATAATAAAATATTAACTTATTTTAGATGAAGAAAAAGTATATGAAATATAACCTATTTATTGACATATGAAAGTATGTGACAACCATCCATACCCCCCTCCCCAATACATCCGACCCCATCAAGTTCAGTACTGCTACTTTTGCCATATTGGAAAATAAGTAATGACTGAAATTGAAATGCAATAAGTTAATACCAAGATTTTCCAGAGCTCAAGCTAATGACAATTAAATCAATATGACTATCTGGTCGCTATATCTCATTTGTTAGTCTCGAGATTTTGATGAAATCAGATTGACACAGCTAAAATAAGATAAATGTTTAGTAGAAATTATACGCAATTGGGCAATAACCAGGAAGGATTTACTACACACTCGGGAAATAGCAGCATGATAACAATCAGACAAGTTCTAGAAATAATCAATTACAATCAAGATAAATTCATTTTAACCAATTAAACCACTTCTTTTAAATGATCCAATTCAAGGGATAAAGCTTCCAAAATCAGAACTTCAATGAAATTTTTGAGCTCTTTATATCGAAAAGGCACACCAATATAATACTAGTAGAAGATGCATATTATCACAAGGTCTTGATAATAGCAACTTGGATTGTTCTAACAAATTTGAAGTTTCAATCAAACCAAGGTATGATTACATGCAGTTTCTTCAACTGATGATGCCTATTGACCCAACATTTTCAGATCACGAATCTAATGCTACTTTTCCTGATGATGATTAAACATTGTAGTTTTTGAAATTGAAATACATAAGAACGGATGCTTGTATGAATGTTTAAATTACCCAATTTTATAAAAACTACAATAATAGAAAGTTGAAACAATTTAATCTTTCCAAAATTAGCAACCTAACCATATTACTAGAAATTAGGGTTATAGGACTATTAGGAACTGAAAATGAACAAACTACTATTGGTACCAAAGATTGACAAGGCCTTTGTGGAAATTCAGTGTGATTTAGCGCATGCAAACAAAAACATCAAATTGATTATGGAAATTCACTATAAAAGTTACATTTATGAAAGGACAGCTCTCGCCAATGTGGTCAAAATCAAAATCCACAAATGAGGGAAAAATAATTTTATGCCCAATGATTCGCCTAGACAATTGTAGTATCTCCTCAGATTTAGTACATGCAAGAACAAAGAAATCATAACGGCAATAATCCAAAAATCATGGTATGGAACATCACACACAGCATAGGAAATCAATACTGATCTTTATTTAAGCTTGAATTTAAAAAGCACGCCAGAACAAAGCTAAATCTCAAACATTTCTTTCAGTTAGAATGAAAAAACACCACGTATTTGCTTCAAACTCAAAGAAAATCATAAAATCAATGACAGTAGAGATCATAATATTGCATGCACGGATCTTCAAAATATTACAACATAATTCAAAAGATTTTTATGAAATAGTGAGAAAAACACTGCATTGTACTATACTATGTGAAGTAGATTATATAAAAATCATCGTAAAAAGGCCTTATATTTAATCTACATACCTAATAGCCAGATATCAGGCACCAATTCGCCGAGAAATCACCGGATCTGGTAAAATGTGCTCGAATAAACGTTTTTAGAATGTCTTTTTTGGGAAATTTGAGGGAAAAATAGAGAGAGAGGCGAGGCGAGGCAGAGTTGGGTCTTAGGGGGGGGTGAGAGAGAGCAGATAATGACAGAGAGCATAAAAGTAAGAAAGGAAAGAACTAGTGAGAAAAGAGAACGAATAGACATACCTTATCGGTTAAACCATCCTGGTACAGATCATTGGACCCCACTTTTCAGTATGCTGGGGCATGAATAGGGGTGTGAACCGGGTTTAGTGCCTATATAGTTATTATCGGGGTTCACGAGGGCAGCGACCCATATTACTCCACCCTTTTGACGAACAAAATTGACTGGACCCGGTTTTTCAATTTCAAAATCAAAAAATTTCCTAGTCCCCCCATAAATAATTAAATATTTAATTGCGTGTATGCAGTTGTAATGTTGTATTCAATAATGCAAACATGATTGGAGGAGGGAGCAGAAAATTGAAAATGAAAGCTGAAGTCAATTTTTTAAAAATTTTTATAGTGTAATTTTATTTTATGAGAAAGCTGAAAAGTATTATTATTTGGACAAAATTGGTAAAAAAAAATTTAAGGAAGATTTAGTCGTTACGGCATCTTATTAATTACGTTCTTGAATATTCTAAAAAACATGAAAAAAAAATGCATGTTCATAATAAAGTATAAAAGACAAAATTATTAATTTACCGTTATAAGGAGTACTTAGTCACTCCGCCGCCTTCTTAAATCCGCCTTTGAACATCTTGAAAGACAAACAATGCATGTTCGTTATAAAGTATAAAGGACAAAATTATTCATTTTTTCTTAAAAGGGGACTCAGTCATTTTAGCCTTGAATATATTAAAACATAGAAAAGATATGTTAATTTTCCAATAGGATAACATGCTCTTAAAATTATTTGTTTTTTATTGAAAGGATCAAACTAGTTGGAGACTACATTTCAAACAAAATTTATTTTATAAAGTAGTTTGAAGTATCGAATTTTCATAAGATAGCTCGAAATTTGACTAATATAAGTTTCACAAGGTATCTATAATTCTTACAAATGAAAAACTGTTAGAATTACTAAATAAGTGAAATTTTCTTAGATAAATAATATAAATTGCTTTGCAAATGACATGTAAGAAAATGTAATTTGTGGATGCAATAATTGGACATAATTTTCTCACGGTATCAACTATCATGTCAGTTTTCAACACAGAATGAGTTTTCGTTTTAGCACATAAGCGGACTCATTTGTATGATTATTTATCAAATGGTTTAATAATTTCTTAAAATAAAATAATCTTTTCAAGAACATTATTTTTCAAAAATATGTTTAACTTTCCAATTATTTTACAAGTTTTTCAGCTCCAAACCATGTAGATAAGATTTTTTTTTTGCCTGTTATATAACTTTGAGAAAAAATTGTTCGTAATTTTATATTATTTTTCATATAATTCATTATTTGATGCTAACTAGATTATCAATAAAAAGTTAAAAAATTATCCACCTAAAGTATTTCTATTAATAATAAATGTGACTTTCTATTTTATAATTCTCTTTAGTTTAAAACAGAATTTAATCATTTGATATTATTTTTTTAAGAAAACATTGTTCACATTTTTGACATATATTATACATCACAATAAAAGAATTAAACCTACTTTTTTCATTTTGGTTCGAGGGTCCAAAGTGATTAAAAGAAAATAAAATTGCTCAATAACGTGCCTCTTTACTCCGAACATAATGTTATAGTCTTTCTACTCTAGATGTTAGTTAAGTTATAATTGAGTGTATCATTTGCTTTGTTTCTAATTTAAATTGCAAATATTGCAAAATTCATTTGATGATTATTGCATTTCTATTATTTGTTCAATATGCATTCACTCAAACTACAAAGTCTACAATGTAGGGCATTCACTCGAGCTACAAAGTCTACAATATAGGCAATAACCTTGACATAACTCTTACGAGACAATTAGAAAACATAATAAAGGAATATTATTCAAAATAATTAATAATTTAAAAGGAGTTCAAATATTTTCATATTTTGTGTTTTATTATTTCTCAGTCTCTTCTATACAAATTTAAAAAAAATAATAAGATTTTAGATTTATGTAGGGTATATTGATAACTTTGGTCCGACCACTTCATCGGTCTTAAGCGGACACAGTTAAGCCAAGTACAACAGATTACTTACTCCCACTGGCACGCTTATAAAACGTGAGGAGAATGAGATAGATCACAGATGGAGAGGAGAGTGTACGTTGCGGCTGTCAATTCGAGCAGTAAATCTTACAAGAACCTGGTCTATACATTTGACTTCCCGAGCTAATAAAATATGCCACAAGAGGAGTCAAATGTCCCACGAGACGGTCTGTGAGCCTGGTCTATATGGATATTCATCCACCGGGTGGTATCTAGCGTTTCTTTCTTTTCATGGCTTTTGTATACTTTGAATTTGGCCTTATTTAATGTCTATAATATTACAGAATTAAATCGGGTTGATTAGCTACTCGGTTGAGAAGGAAATGTTCCCTAGACATTGTCTACTGGAGATTTCGTAGACCGAGACATCTTATAGCGTTCTTTTGTTGACTTGGATGTATTATTAATTTATTATCGGAGATATTTCAAAATATATTGAATGCTGGTCTCTGATTGATGGTAATCGAAGTACTGTTTTCTACTAAAATATTTTATTGGTCAAATAAACAAAAGATATGTCCAATATTTTAGTCAATAAATAATTAGTTGTTATGAATATAATAAAAGAGGTATCACTTGATAATTATTTATTTTGACTATTTTCAAAAATAAGTTTTAAGTTTGAAATTCAACACTAAATGTATAATTTATATTATTCATATGTTCATAAAATATTATGAGATTTGCTGAATTTTTCATGGCGCATCAAGTGACTTAAAATTTCAAAAAATGCAAAATTAAAAGTTCATCAAACAACAACTGAATTGAATGAAATTTGAGTATTATGCTATCTATGTTCAATAACATACCATAAATTTACATTTTAATTTTCAATTTTATTTGCATTTTCTTAAATTCATTGTTAAACAAAATTAAATAACAATTTTCAAATAATCCCTCTTTTCTTTATGATTACTGATTAGATAACTAATTGTTATGCAACAATGCAACCATCAACGTTCATTAATATAATTTTGAGGATCCATTCCATAGACAGACAAAGAATTTAAAATTGAAGTTCCGAGAGTGCTTAATTTTGTAGAGAATGTAAAGAAAGATTCGCATGCAAATAAAAACAATCTTTTCAGAAAGCACAAAATTACAACACAAATTCCATAATAATATTCTCTGATTTCTAACACGCGTGATGTTTAAAGCAAGACATTAAATTGTTCCTTATAAATAATATATTTTTTTTAATCTTTGTCTTAATATATATTCGTTGGCATTGCCGTCAACCATAAAAAAAGAGAGATTAAATTGTTTGAGTTGTACAATTATAGAATCACACGTTTAGTGTAAGATAATTCGATCTGTTGAGATTCACGAGAGTTTTTATTGCAATTTTTTTTTTTACATCCATATAAGGTAACAAACTGGTAAAGTACATTTTATTTTTCAAAAAATAAAAAATGCACAGTAGCTAGTTTCATTATTATTATCGCCGTTACCAATTTTTCTAAAAATGAATAATGTTAGTAGCTACTTTCATTATTATTACTGTCGTTGTCATATTTTTCAAAATGAAAAATGCCAATAACTACTAACTACTTTCATTATTATAATCGTCGTTACTATTTTCTTCAAAATGAAAAATATCAGTAGCTACTTTCATTATTATTATTATCGTCATTATCATTCTTTTAAAAATAGAAAATGTCAGTAGCTACTTTTATTTTTATTATCATCATTACTATTTTTTTAAATGGAAAATAACAATAGCTACTTTCATTGTTATTATTATTGCCGCCATCATTAAAACAAAATCGGTCCATAAAAATCATTCAAACACATGATAAAACCATTACAAAAAATGATAATGCTATCAAACTGAATTATAAAGTACGTACGTATAATATTTACTTCGGTCAAAGTCGAATCGAAACCATTTTGTAATTATATTTAATTTTTATCATTTGTTATTTTTTTTTTTTTTTTTGCAAGTCCTATATATTGTTATTAACCTGAATTCGGAGCATGATATATAGTAACAACAAATTTATTAGTGTATCAGCTCGATATCCTATTAAACAGTTGGATTTGCATGATAGTGACAATGATAGAAACAATGAAAAATAATAGGATTTGCATGATAGTAACAATGAAAAATAAATACTTGATTTGTTTGGCATTACAAGAATCATATCTCGATCCTATTAAACAGTTGGATTTGCTATTAATATCAAGCACGTGTACACGGTGCATGGATCATATCATCCGACTAAAATATTTAAAATGGGTCAATTGAATTTAATTTTTTCTTGTGATTTAAAAGACCTGATAGGAACTACAATGGTCAGTTTCACGGAGACTACACCGGTTTCAATCTCTATGCTTGGCATAGGGACTAAATCGAGTACTTTTCGGTGGATGATTCAAGCGACGATATGGAGGGAGGCTCTTCTATGACTAATTGTGCTTTTTCAAGTTTATAGGGGTTTATTTGCATTTTGTTGTAGGCTGTTATCTTAGTCTTTTGTTCCCGTTTCAAGGCGGTATATGTTTAGTGAGATAAAAAGTCTTTGAATATTTCGTAGTTTGATTTAGAAGTTGGTACTTTTGTGTGGTATATGCCGAACAATTAAGGATTCTTTTGATTGGTACCAGTATGTTGGTACTAATGGATATTTGTATGGATTTTCTAGTTAATAGAAAATCAGTGGATATACTTATTTCAAAAAAAAAAAAAAAATTAAAAAGGGTACTCTTTGAAGTTGTAATTGCTAGTTGAACAGTTGCATTTGAAGTTCACATTAATATTCCACATAGATAATTAAGTTTTAATGTTATTTTACTTGTACGTACTACCATATCATCAACATCAACATCCTCATCCTTTTAATTTATTTTTCTCTCCTTATTTATTATTATTACTATTATCAAATAACTCATATTTTCATATGCTTTCTTCTCATTTAAAATAATTTGTATTTCTATAAAATATCGATGTCATTACTAGTGTTGTTTTTATTATATAAATTCTTAGTTTTAAAATAATATATATTTACGTTCAAAATTTACTTGATTTTAATCTTCTATAGATATTATTATTGCTAAATCAACTTATTTTGAAATATATTTAATTTCTCGAGCGAAGTTCAAGAGACAATTTAAGTTGTTCTATCTATTGTATGTTGGTGACATTTAATTGGCAATTTTGAACAACTAATTGGCTTCCAAGATACTAATCGTCGGTAATTTTTTGATTAATCAGTTGGTAATCCGCACAACAATTAAACATATAATTTGAATTATGAACAACAATATAATATTTTGAAATGATATATTTGGCCACCAATACCAATTAATTAGTAAGCCATTTTTCGATTAATCGAGATTTATAGTGTCCATAATCATTCAAATTATAGTTGTAGTATGCACTATAATGCTTAGTGTTTATGGATATTTCTGAAGTATTTATGGATATTTCTGAATAAATGTATGAGAATGCCAAATTGTCTGTCAATCAATATGACAATATGACAATATGCCAAAAGTTAAAGACAATCTGTAAACTGGTCACAGAGAGCTCTCAACATGTCTAACTATTTTGATCAGGATGATATGAACACATCATTTTCATATAAAAAATGACAATTATGCCACCCAATACATGTTTAGATTAGGCCGGATCCAATGAATAATTAATGGGTCTCGATAAGCACATGGGATTGTCCTGAGAGAGGAGCGAAGGGTGTACTGAGTGGCCGTAATGTTCACACGCGTATGGGGCTCTGCATAGACTGCATGCATGGGGCACGGCTGACTTGCACGTGCGCCTCCCCCACCTCATCACAATTATTTTATGAGTCAAACCTATCAGGAATGAGGAACCATATATATATATATATCTATTCATCCATTGATATTTTCTCTTTTTATACGTACATCCATGCATGGAAATGGTATCCATTCCTCTGAGGCAACATACTATTTTTATTTAAATCACGGCCGTTCGATCGGAATCCGGTCTGAAGTGAAACGTACAGGGATGCTTTAGTAGTTGTGTGGATTATAATTAGACGGTCCAAATCCAAACATAAATATTCTGGTACCTTAGGTGATACGAATTCTACATACATGAGAGTCCGGTCGGATCTTCTGAAGTAACTTGAATTTAATTTGAGTATAGAACTGGACTGTTTGATTACAATTTGGGATGATTCGGTTGCACGGAAATTCTTTAATATTCGTGCTAAAACAGATTTGACGATCTGGATATAAATTTATAAATTAGAGCTACTTTAGGTGATATATGAAACTCCATGCATGATACCTTTCCAATTTGTTTTTGCAAAGCTCATTTCCCTTACTGGTTTAATTTAATTTCTGTCTTTAGTACGAAAAATAAACTATATAATTTATTTTGATCTCCTGTTCTCTTTCTTTGTTTCGTTATTTCCCTTATTTTCCGGTCCCTTCTCAATTAATTACTTTAATTAATTTTTGTTCATTCGTCATTCATTTTCAAGCACGGAGATGCATGCATCTGATATATTTATATGATCGGAAAACATGTCATCTTTCCGCAGCATATCTTTTTGCATTAAATTAATTAGTGCATCTTCACCTCCTGATTACGTTGCTCCGAATAATTTATTTATTTGTTGCATTTAAAAGAAATTAAAAATTAGAAAGTAGTAGCAAATGTTCAACGTCTTGATAGTAGACAGCAGACACACACCTATAGAAGACACGTAGAAACTCTAATTATTTTTTATTTTTCTTGAAATTAGAATATTACCTATCTAACTAAAAAAAAAATATTACGTATTATTTGTCGTTCTAACCGATAAGATTCCGTACTAATATTTGACGTCATTAGCCGTTCAAATTGATATTTTTGCTCTCAGAATAGCAGTTTTTCGGGTTACACCTGCAAACGAATCGAATCGGACTCTGCTGCTTTTCTTAGAGAAAAGCAGAATTCTGCTTTTCCGATCTCAATTATTCAAATTCATTGAGATTTGTGTATGACAAAAAATTTTTATCAAGATATGCGAATTGAAAATTTTGAATGGTTGAGATAAGAAAAACAGAACCCTGCAGCGGATCCCAAACAAATCATGTAGATGTGTCCATGAGCTTTTCAAAATGTGGTCATAATAAAATATTGAGTTTGCTATTGAAAATTGCGTCTATTTCAAGTTTGAATTTTCGTTTGTATTTTTTGTTGTTGAATTTTTGTACCCTGCAAATTACTTTTTTTTTTTTTATCAAAACAAATTATTTGTCAACAAATTAGGTTTGAACAAATTAATATGCAATCGAAAAGAATAAAAAATAATTAATAGCTTTTTTTACGCATTTTTGTTTTACATCGTTTACTTGTTCTTTATTTAACGCGTTTGCAATGTTCATATCTGATTTCATTAATGACTCATAACAACAAAAAATATCACGTCATTATGAAAGATCACTATTCCATAAATATATCCGAACAATAAGATCCTAATGTTAACAAATTCAAACATATTTAAAAATAAAAGGTAAATAAAAACAAAACACATCCCGGTAAATCTAGGGGTGTCAACGAGTACGATACGGATTGGGTGTAGGCATTTTTATACCTGTACCCAATATGATAACGAAAAAATATTTACTTTCACCCGTTTTTTCGAATACGGTACGGATTGGATAAATGAATAAAAAATACTATTGGCATTTCAATTTGTGCTTTCGATAAAATATTTTTCAAAACAAGAAAAAAAGAAAAATAATAATGAATACAACTAATTTGTATTATGAAAATTTAATAAAATACAAAACTTCATTGTATCATGTATCATTTTCATACAAATATATATATATAATTCTATTTTTAAAAATTACCTTATACAAAAATGGATAAGATGGCGGAAAAAAATTGTTACCCTTACCTGTACCCGATAACGAAAAAAACATATATTTATCCGTATTTTTAGATACGATACGAATCGAATAAACGAGTAAGAGGATGTCATCGACCCCCAACACAAACCTAGTATGTTTAAAAAAATAATCCTACCTTGCAATTTTTAAATTTTTTAAATGCTATAAATAAAAAGAAAATTCGGTACATCGCTTCCCTAGATTTTGTGTCACAAAATATAGAAATAAAAATGATTCACATCCTGAATTGGCGTTGCTGATTAATTAATTATTTTCTGTGGTCTCGATGTTTGAATTGTCAGCCAAAGAACTTTTAATCCGGCCGACTGCAAAATGCGGCGATGTTCTGACAACATTTTACAATGACATTAATTAATGGAGTTGAACAGATAGCTGAAGCCAATAATACAAACAACGTATTAAAAATTTGAATATTTTCATAGATGTTAACGGAGGTGGTTTTCAACTTTCAATATCACATTTTTTTTTATATCTCATTATATATTATTTTTTATATTTTTGTTTTTAAAATTCAAACTGAATCATTTAATATGATATTCATATTAAAATATATTCTGAGACCAAATTTTATAATTTTTAGTTTTATTATTCTTTTAAATAGGTACAAAATCATTATTTCTGAATGGACCTAGAAATAATAATTTTATACTTATATTAAAAATAGTAAAAATATTATAAAAATTACAAAATTTCATGCCCAAGCATATTTTAGCATGGATATCATGTTAAGCTGTTCAAATCGATAATTTAGATTTTAAAAACAAATTTATTAAATATGAGACATAATAAAGTATGAAAGACATGAGATATTAGAACCCTTCTCACGTTAACTATCGTCTGTTATAGTTTCTTTTTTAAACTTCGTCCATTACTTTTAGAGAAAATTTATAGTGTATGCATAAAAAAAATTTCAAAATTATTATTTTTTCATAAAAAATCTTAATATTCAATATATTCATAAAATAAAAAATTCTTCTATTTAGTTTTATTAAAAATTAAATTGATAAATATATCATCTCTTCCTTTCAATAAAGATGTCTCTTTAAAATTGAGCTATGTTAGCCGACACTTCATATATGATCCCGTATCTATATCCGATACTTATCGTATTTTTGTATTGATACCCGTATTGTATTGATTAAACATGTATCGTGTTGAAAATTACTGTATCATGATACATTTCCTGTATTGTATCCGGCCGGTATGATATTCGTACGTATCCGTGTTCAAAACATGATTGAATTGAATAGGAGAAAAAAAGCAGAGGACGTTTCAAATCACCGGTCCAGATGCCCTAAAGTAATTCAATCTTTGAGTTTGCATTCTCATCGTCTGATCAGAATTAAGATTAATTCAGTGAGAACACTAAAATTCATACTAAATACGGATTGGACGGTCCGGATCGAAACTCAAAGATTGTGTTACTTTAGTTAGTGGATCCGAATCCCACCGGCACCGACCCTACAGAAAAGGCCATATAGCATTGACTATTCCACTGTCCAACAGATCAAAACCTTTTATGGTATTAGTAATTCATAATATCGTTAATAATGATTAAGGCCACCAACTTAATTATTATTTGATAGTCACCGACTTACCATTGTGCTGTTTTTTTTTTTTTTTTTGAAAAACATATAAGTTGGAGAGAGAAAGAGGAATTTTTGAATTATTATCCGTAGATATTGATTTTTTAGATATCCGAATTTTTGAATTTTTATCACTAAGAGAGAGAAAGAGAAATAAGTTTATAGAAGGAGAGAGATAGAGAAACCTAAATAGAAGGATGAAGGGACGGTTTCGTCACTCGGCATGGATTCGGCGTTCCTTCTCCAAGAAGAAAAGAGGGAGAAAAGACGAAAGGGAGGGGTGGGGGTCTACTGTAAGTGAAATAGAAAGATAGAAAAAAGTGAAGGTTTAATTGAGATGGGATCCGTCTGTTATAGAAATAGAGAGAATAGAAGAAAGAGATGAGATTTGTGGGATCATTATCTGTGAGTGAGGGTAAATATAATAAATTGTTTTATTTTTTTAATTATTTTCTCATTAAAATAATTGACTCTTGACGTAATTTATTGTTTATGTGGGTCATTTTAATTTACGTAAGTTATAAGTTATGATTTCTCGTAATTAATCAATTTTGAACATTTTTTAATCTTTAATTCTCCAAATATTTCTCTTTTCTATTTGAAAATTTTCCTTGATTATGTAAATCACTCACAGTTAAGAACCAAGCAAATATTATTTAGCAATCAAACTCTTCAATTATTTATGCATTAGCCTCTTCAATTCTTTATATAATATATTAATTTTGTTATAATATCCGAACTAAGAATTCGAATTATATTCGCATTCGTATTTGTATCCGGTTAATATTCCATCCGTATTCGTATCCGATTAATATCCGATCCGTATTCATATCCGATTAATATTCAATTCGTATCCGTATCCGAAAAATAAAAATGAATACGAATATGATATTACCATGCACGATCCGATCCGATCCGTATTTGATCCGTTTTCACCCCTACATCAAATACGATTAGTTGGCCAAGGCCAATTAGTCAAATGCGATTAATTTATCATAACTAAAATTTTGAGAGGCATTTGTTTTTAACTAAATGAGAACATAAAATTTTGAAAGGTTAATAATATTATGAGATTTTGTAGGGACGCAGGTCATAATATATTATACATCTTTTATGGTATGTTGACCAAAGTCAAATCACAATGCAATAAATAGCAACTGGAGATTCTACGCCAGTGCATTCACGGCCTATGCCTAAATTAATCTCTCCCTCTCTCTCCCCCCACAAATGCTGCGTTTGCGCGCTTTCCTCGGCCTCCCGCGCTATCCTTCCTTTCTCTCTCCACCAATATGGTTGCAACTCTCCAAAATTAAATCAAAACCAACCACAAAATCACAAAAGATTTCTTCTTTCTCTTTTCTTTCTTCCCATAGAATGAAACCTTCTCATTATTCCAATCCATCATAGTTGTAACCTCATTATCATGTCCAAAGTTTGGGACAGAACCTTCAAAAAGCACCACCTTCCCCTCAATCGGAGAAGCCTCGTCTTTCCAACAATGTCTACCCCTCCCACTACACCTCCCTCCACTAGCGAAGGAGACTCTAATCCATATGAGCAACAAACAATCGACCATGTTGATCGACATCTCCCCAATGGAGATTTCTACACCGGTGACTGGCGAGCCTGCCGTCCGCATGGCACGGGGAAGTACCTATGGACGGATGGATGCATGTATGAAGGAGAGTGGAGGCGGGGCCGTGCAAGCGGTCGTGGCAAGTTCTTATGGCCTACTGGTGCAATGTATGAAGGAGAATTTCAAAATGGATTCATGGAGGGTTTTGGGACATACACGAGTTGTTCGGGTGATACTTATTGGGGCAACTGGTTGCAGAATCTGAAACATGGACATGGCAAGAAGTCGTTCCCGAATGGAGATTATTATGACGGAGAATGGAAGCATGGGTTCCGAAATGGGCACGGGAAGTATGTGTGGAAAAACGGCAATGAGTACTCGGGAGATTGGATGGCCGGTGCAATCCATGGTCGTGGTCTTCTCGTTTGGACAGATGGCTATAGGTATGCTGTGCTAGTTATTCTAACGGGCATTTTATCTATATATCAGCCAAGACATATTTGACATTTCATTTTATATATTTAAATGGTAGTCTAAAATCTTAATGGATTAGAAAAGCTTCATATTGATGCAAATTCATTAAGCAATATATGTTGTCCATCTACATAATTATTTAATTAAGGTTTATATATAATATGCGAAGAGGCATCTGAATTATAGTATATATTGGGACTAGGTGTCTCTTTGGTCTGAATATTAGTATTTATAGTAGTTGAGCCCATTTGCTAAATATAAAATTTTGTCATCATTTTATGAATCACTAATATCCAATAAAGTTAATTGAGAAGATAAGAGAGCCAATTGCTCACTACAAAAAGGCTTTTTTTTTTTTTGATAACAGAAAATGACTTTACAAAGACTTTTAGAAACCAGTAAATTCTTCGATTCAAAGTTAGGGCAGCACACCAAATTAAAAGAATTATTTTAGTTTTAGTTCAAAATAGCAGAAGAGAAATGAAAGAAGATGATTAATTTGTTTAATTATAAGACCTCCTTCCTAAATCCATTACAAGTAATTCATACATATCCATAGGTATGATGGTTGCTGGAAAGATGGTTTACCGAATGGAAGCGGCACTTTTAAGTGGCCCGATGGCAGTGTCTATGTTGGCTGTTGGAGCATGGAAAATGGCACACTCCAACAAAAAGGTGTATACTATCCATCTCAGAATCCAAGTTCTCCAACAACCAGAGACCCAGATATATTCTTCACATTAGGACAAAGCGATTTCGAGGTAGGGATTTAATTTAATGTTAATTGTGTTTCAGTCATATACTCATATCTGACAAAGTGACAAGCGTGAAATATATTGCTGATTTGATACTCGTCTTGTCGCCTTGAGTAAGAAGATTTACCAGTTCATGACCAAACTGAAATTTAATAATGATCTTGATATTTAATTGAATTGATAATCAGTTCGAATGAAGGATTATATATCATAATATAATGATACATCCTTTACCAGGTATGCCCAGAAGAGGTCTTGACAGTGATGCCAACCATGAAGAAGCTTTGGTTCAGGGGACCTTCAAAAAGTGCAATTTCATTTGCTGGTTTGACAATTGAGGACGACGTCGAGGGGGATGATGATTGGAAAGATGGTGATATGGTGGCCCCAACGATGAGGTGGCCACCTATGGAGATAAAGAGACAAGGAGAGACTATCTGCGTGGGGCATCGAAATTATGAACTCATGCTTAATCTCCAACTTGGAATCAGGTACAATTAATATAATTTTATTTATTTTGTTAATTCAATTTGATATCATATATCTGTTGGGATTGCCACTATAAGTATGTAATTAGGCATTTGACTTAAATCTTGTCAGTTTTCATGAATAATAACTTGCTAAATGACAATCCATATATACTCTGTTATCATTTAGTATACTTTCAAAACCACACTAAATGGAGTGTATTTGGTCGAACATCTAATTAATTGGTTATTTATGAAACTTTGAGGAAAACAGGCAGGAAGAATGTCAACGTTGATACTTATATAGCACAAATTTGTTTACTCTGATTCTAAATAATGATATTTTTTCTGGTAATTTTAACTTTTAAGTATGTAGTAATAATTAAATTCCTAATTTTGATAAAGATTCAGTCAAGGAAAAAAAAAAACTTAATAACACGGTTGATTATTTTGCCTGATTATTCTCTGTTATGCCCTTTTTATCTTTAGCTATTTGATTTTGACTGGTTAAGCTCTTTTGTTTGGTTATTTGAATTGTGGGGGACAGACATGCAGTAGGGAAGCAATCTGCTCCAACATCACTTGATCTCAAAGCATCTGCCTTTGACCCAAAAGAGAAGGTCTGGACAAGGTTCCCTCCTGAAGGATCAAAACACACCCCTCCTCATCAGTCTTGTGATTTCAGATGGAAAGATTACTGCCCCATGGTTTTTAGGTTAGTCAAACAATTCTATACATGCCACACTGATCCAAAATCAAAATGTGAATTGCAAATGAAGGCACATTTTGAAAAAGATATTATCTACATATATGAGATTGAGATCATAAGAAGCAAGCAAACACACTGAGAAACATGACAGATTAAATGGAGCAATATTTTAGAAGTATAATTTTTTTTTTTACAGGACACTACGAAAGCTGTTCAAAGTAGATCCAGCAGATTATATGCTTTCGATTTGTGGGGATAACGCACTTAGAGAGCTCTCATCGCCCGGGAAGAGTGGAAGTTTCTTCTATTTGACCAGTGATGATAGATATATGATTAAAACAGTGAAGAAATCCGAAGTAAAGGTAAAATCTCCTGACATCATCTCCAGGCCATGTTTCGATGTTATATGGCAATGGAACTATTTTGCTCGTTTCGTATCCTGATTTTTAACTTGATCGCATTTGCTACTTCAATAGGTTCTTTTGAGGATGCTTCCATCCTATTACAAGCATGTGCGTTCATTTGAGAATACTTTGGTGACAAGATTTTTTGGCTTGCATTGTGTCAAATTAGCTGCGACAACAGTTCAACGAAAGGTTAGTAAAAAGTGAGAAAAACAATGAAAAATTAATATCGATCAGTACAATTTAACAACCATTAAACTTTGAAAACATAATGCAGGTTCGATTTGTCATAATGGGCAACCTCTTTTGCACTGAGTATCCCATTCACCGGAGATATGACTTGAAGGGATCTTCACATGGTCGCATAACTGATAAACCAGAAACAGAGATTGATGAAACTACAACTTTGAAGGATCTTGATCTTAATTTCATTTTCAGATTGCAGAAATCTTGGTTTACAGAGTTTTGCAGGTAATATATCTATTAGTTTTGCTTGAGACTATTTTCTATTAATGATAAGTAAAATTTTAATTTCTTTGGAGTACAGATACATTATATTTGTGATAATCTTGCATTTATTCGTCGTTATCAAGGGAACATCTAGATTGAAACTGTTTGTTTGTCACTAACCTGGTGTTAATGTTGCATTTAAAAAAAAAAAAAAGATGAGGGTCAAGCCCTCAAATTCCATTTTCATTATAATAATCTTGCATTTTTTATTATTATTTCTCTCTTATTGTTCATTATCCACTTATATTACTTTTACTTTGGATTGGTTTTATATTTACTAGTCAATTAGTGCACAGAGGCTACTGGTTTATTTTTTAAAAGTTTGGCATCTTACCAAGAGAATCCAATTTAGGTACCGTTTGAAAACTACATATTGGTAATGGCCCATAAAATATGAGCAAACCTGTGTGATTAGCCACGGTTATTCTGGATTTTCTTTTTAGAAATACTACAATTATATTTCCAGTAATTAGACATATGGCTATGTCGAAAATCACGTCTATCACAATTACTTAAGACATTATCTTTCGTATAAAAGATTGCATATTCAAAACTAAATATCTACCTGACGGTGTGTCTGTGCTGTGAAATGTATAGCCTACCATATGTTTCTTCTAAGAATTAAGTGTCTTGTCCTCGTAATCATTTTGTTATTATTATTAATAGGCAAGTGGATAGGGATTCTGAATTTTTGGAGCAAGAGAGAATCATGGATTACAGTCTTCTGGTTGGGGTACACTTTATCCCAGGTATGAAACCTTTTTTACTGGCAATTAAGTTTCAAACGTTCAAATAAATTTTCACAATGCTCTAATTCTTGAACATCTAAACAGGTGATGACACTGAGAAGAAGATTACTGGCACTCCTCGTGCAGATGACTCTGAGACAAGGTACTATCCAAGGGGAAAAAAAACGCTTTGATTGATTTTTTTTCTTCATATATGCATGCACAACATAATTTTTGTTTGGTTGCTATTAGTGGATGTTTAAAGTGTTTTGAGTGCTACTAAAGCCAATTCTGACCATCTCTCTTCAATTTGGGGGGATCAGTTCAATTTGAAATTATCTATAGATAATTTAGGTTCAACTCTTTTGATATTTGAATTGATGTTTGATATATCTTTACTATGAAACTTTATCTCTGGATCGTGCTTTATATTTAAAGAAAACCTAGTCCAAATCTATAATATTATTAATATTTCTCATTAATATGCTTTTTTAGGTGGTCTTCAATCAAATTAGGCATCAATATGTCGGCTAGAGTTGAACAAATCACGAGCAGAGGCGATATTGCATCAGATTTAATTGGAGAACCAACTGGTGAATTTCATAATGTGATATTATACTTCGGAATAATAGATATTCTCCAGGATTATGACATTAGTAAGAAACTTGAACATGCATACAAATCCATGCAGTACGACCCAACCTCAATCTCAGCCGTTGATCCAAGATTATACTCAAAGCGATTTCGTGATTTCATCTTTAGAGCTTTTACAGAGGATTTGTAACTTCTGTTTTATTTTGCTTTCCTAATTAGTAATGAAGTATTGAAATTAACCAAGAAAGGTTTTATGCTAGAAACCCAAATCTAGACATGGCATGCTTGCATGTTTAGATTATAATTAATAGATAGTTTAATTCCTTATATTTTATTTTTCCTATTGAGTTTGTGAATATTGTAATTGAACAATTTATTGTTGAAGTTTTCATTGAAAAATGTTTAACAAAATATTTACACAAAGTGGTTTGATTTTAGTTCTCCTTGAATTTTAAGAAGTGTTGTGTCCGACAAAGAATTATCAAGCTTATCCACAAAAGTTGGAGTGTCTTTTATGTTTATTTGCCAACATAGCTTTTATGTTGAGCAACTCCAACGGATTGCAAATGCAAATGAACTTGCAAATAGACTTGTAAACAAAAAAAGAGGAGACAAAAGAGAGGGGCAGGAGGGCTCCTCTACTTTATGACTGCGGATGAACTTGTTCCGTTAGAGAGAGAGAGAGAGGGGTGGGGGGGAAATCGCTCCGAGAAATTTGTACTGAATCTTCTTCCGCGGAGAGACGCAGTATGGTGCCGGAAAAAAAACGCTGCTCAAAGAGAAGAAGAGAAGAGACGGAGAAGAAAGGAAGAGGTCAAATTAATAAAATATCGCTGATGTGGCATTAAAATGCAATTTGAACTCCTTTCAGCGATGCAGTAGTATTGAAATTCAAATCTCCGAATTTCATTTTCTTCTTTTGACAGCTGTATACAGCGATTTGCAATTGCAAGTTAATTTTAATATTGGAAATGCTCTAATTAGGAGAAGCTGGAGAAAATTACATTAAATATTTTAAAACTGATTAAATAATTCATATAATTTTCTTAATGGTTCAATTAACTTTTTTCAATGTAGCAGGATTATGCCTGCTAAATTTTATTGAACCAAATACAAAATTATAGACAAAGAAAGAGGAGATAAAAAAGAAAAGAAAAAGAGGAGTACAAAATTATCAACTTTATTTAATTACTGTTGCAGGAGTACAATTTTAACAAAGCAATTTTGTCTTCATGCCGCGCACAAACCCATGTGAAACGCTGTTTTGATTCTATCTCTATTATATTATTAAGCACGTTGAGTGTCCGATCCGCCAACGGCTGCGATTGAAATATGACATTTTAGATTTAATCAAAGTCCTTCAATCACATAATATGTCTTCTTTTGATTAAATGTATCTGAATAATGTGTAGAAGTCTAAATTTAACTAAAAACACACTCGCCACACATATTGCCACACGATATATTACAATTAAAATTAAAATTTGGAAATTTAACAATATAATTATATTTCCTTATTTCTTTCATTCCTTATCTCTCCCAATTCAATTGACGAATCATGATCTCCTTCTATTTTTGTACAACATTGTAATATAGAGATAAAACAGATAAATTCAATTAAACATAGCGTATTTTGATCTCCTTCCATTTGACGAATCATGATATCTCATTAATTAAACATATTTTTGTCTCTTTTGATCTGATATCTCAATTCAATTAAACATATAACTTCTGAAATGAAGCAGTGGCCCAAACTTAGCAATATATCATGTTTCTATTTAATTCCTTCTTTCTTATTTTTCATCTACCAATCAATGCCGTCAGCTAATTTAGAAAGATTTGTATCATTTCATTAAGTGTATTTTCGAAATTTCTCTCGAATTTTATTGGGTTTCTAATTCTTTAGTCAGTGTCTAAGCACTCTTGCTGCTGGCAGTATGAAAACTGAAATTTCACCATTATACCAATTGCTTTAATTTATGTTTATTTTGTTTGCTTTAGAGAGCTTAATTCAAGTTATTATGTGATGTAACGATATATTCTGAAAAAATATTTATCTAACAATAAGAGAGGATCATAATTAAATTGCGAAAATGTGATTTAGAATGATACAAAAGCTACATTATCCCACTGCAATTATCAATTAAATCTGATTCAGGGTGTTACTGGTACAGTGATACTACATGCATACACTGCACCCACTAAAGTTTTGTAATTAAACTATAAATCTTGTTTCTGTTTTAATTGCAAATTATATGGACCAGTGAGATAAAAAAAAGCTGGAGCAGAATTACCAAAATACCCTTATACTAGAATACTCTTATACTGATGAATCAAATAAGGAATAAAATAAACCAATCAAATATAATAAAAGATTGAACAACCAGTTACAGCTATATCTCCATTCTTATTGATTTTGTTTTTGGACTTTATTACATCCATATGACCTGATTTAAAAATCTCTTATTTTATGTAATATCATGGTGCCATTTTATTGTGAACCATGTTGGTCCATATCTCTTAGGTTAGGTAACACCCAATTTGTGAAATTTATTTTCTGTGAACATTAAAAAAATGGCGGTTAAACTACAAAGTAGTTTTGTTATTTCCATTTACTCCTTTCTTGCATTGGAACATAAATAATTTTTGAAACTCTAATATCAATTTTTCGTTGCTTATGCCTTAGAGGAGAACCAATCATTTCAATTATCTTAGCTCTGTGACATGTCGAGACATTATGCAGGAAAGCAAGTTCAAGAAAGTATAGCTAATGGAAATGAGGATTCTTATTCAACCAGTCCAAGAACATCAGATTTTTACAAAAATGTATTTTTTTTTTGCACTATCATTAATCAATGTACATTTCTCAAGGAAGTAAACTTATATTATTATTTTATTTGTAATAACAGAAATAAGAGTGAATGAAAAGAGAATGTACAAGAAGAGAGTTGCATATCAAGAAATGAGTTGGAAAAAGAAGCAAACTCTTCTGATGAAAAACCGTACACGTAAGCAACTCAAAACAGGAGACAGTAGCAATAATCCAGTACCAAATGCTCTTGCAAGGTCAATTTTTTTATTAGTTTCAGAGACTCGATGTAGCTTCATCAACTCCGCATGATTCTACTAAGTTGTTGCACGGTAATATAAATTTTAAGACGAATTTTTAGAATTTTTTTATTTGTATGTACATTTTTTAATAGTAGTTGCAACAAATTAGTTTTTGTGTTGGATTTTCTTTTAGGTGTACAAACAAGTCGTAATAGGATATATATAACAATGCTAACACAGTGCCATAGATGCAGAGATTGCTATTGGAGAACATGCTGGAAAAAAAATTTCTACCGAGAATTCCGATGTGTCCATTTGATGATGAGATGTTCCCTTTCAAGTTTACACGAAAGCAATTTTCTATTTGTTCGCTCGAAAGCGTGTAGGCTTTTAAATACCTAGAACACCTAAAATCTGTTGCAAGCGTATAACTGAAGTTGGGTATAGAAGGGTATCGTATCCACAGGAACGTAAGAAAATGGCCGAACTTTACTTAAATTGACTAAAATTCTAGAAGTGAGAAAAGTTTGAATTGAGATTTTGTTTCTATTAGACTACTGATCAATGACAATATTAAAAATAGTAAAGAAGATTTAAAATTGTTTTCAAGATTATAAAAATGGTTTCCAGGGTTTCAGACTTCGTATCAGTTCAGCCCCAGGGTATACGGCCCGTATAGAATCTTATACGGTCCGTATAGGACCCCGAGTTAATACTGCAGCTACTGTTTCTGTGTTGGTGCTTTTGTCTAGGGTTTTTATCGACCGTACCTAGATTTCTAGCCTCAGGCTGTCGCAATTTTGGCTTAGTAACCCGATTACCGGACTCAAGTACTCCCCTTTTAAGTGCCTTAAACCTCAACTTTCGCTTTTTGGTCCAATTTACCTAAGTCACTTGTTGGTTTACTAAAGGTATCCTAGGACTTTCGCCTCAAGGAAAGTTTCGCCTTTCGGTACTCCTTGGTTCGTAAACCTACCTCATATACTTGGTTCAGTTGGAATGAATGTTATAGACTTGTAACCTATCGACTTAGACATACGCATTCGTCTAACGGGTTGACTATTCGATTCAAGTAAGCAAAAACCAAGCAATTAAAATACTACACAACAAGATGAAAACTAAGCATTCAACACAAATCCAAGTAGCATATGAGCAAAACCAAACGTCAACTACATCTTAACCCTAGAAACAGTAAATTTAGCTACTCATGTTCACAAAACAAAGCACAATAAAAGTTATGAAAGAGTTCATGACAAAACAATAGAAAACCTGAAGATTCGTTGCAAAACTTCTTCTTCTTCTTCTCCAAGTTCTTCCTTGTCTCCCAAGCACCCAGAATGAAAAAAAGATAGATCTCAGATCTGGAATTATTCCCTTTAATGCCCGAAATCGCGTATTGAAAGCCTTCCTTTTCGGCCTCCCCAGCTGTCTATGTTTCCAATTCCAGCCTGGGTTTTCGAAATAGCTTGTACAGTCCGTACAAAAACTTATACGGACCGTATACTTGTCCTTGCCTTGGAGAATTGTTGCCTCTTGTTGTGGAACCTTCTGTGTGGTTGGGCTGATCTTGTACGGACCGTATGTAAACCTATACGGACCGTATGGAGAGTTGTCAGATCCAGAATTTTGCCCGTTTCCTGCATAATAAGAAACAAAACATAGCAGTACCATATTCTAATGATATTTAAGCGAAAAATCCACATTTTTAGGCTTTAAGGTACAAGTTTCGGTTTAAATTAGGGTCGCAATCTAGGCAAAATAGAGAGACATCACTATTCACCTGAGTTTTGCCATGACAATTAATAAAGCACAAGGACAAACAATTCCTAATGTCGGCATCTATTTACCCGAGAATGTAAAGCACAAGGACAAACAATTCCTAATGTCGGCATCTATTACCCAAGCATGTTTTTTCGCACGGCCAGTTATATGTCGCATTGTCAAGAGGTACATCACGACATATAACAAAAGTCATGCTGAAACAGAAGGAGGAAATTAATGCTCCCGGACTGTATACAAAAAATATAGTTTATCGGGAGGTCTTGAGCAAGTACGAACGATATTAATTTAACATTTCTAATTTTATTATAAAAAATTTCGATTGGAGTAATTACAATCTACTTTTCATATTTTTTGTTCATTTTCAGAAATGTTGGACTACATCGAACATTGGCAGTGATACTTCAAGAATTTTTTTCATGTTATGTTTGAAATAATTTTTTCATTTGTTGTTGATTCTTTTACCGCTATTTATTATTTGTCTTTTTTTTTTTGCATTTGTGTTTTGTTTTACTTGATTCTGGGTAAAATGTCAGTAAAAATTCTCTTGATATTTTGTTGAAAATTATAATATCCCGTTGCAACGTACGGGCACGATACTAGTAATTATTAATTAGTGCATTGCATGAAAAGAAAACCGCACTGTTAAAATCTCTACGCGTTTGCAGTAATGTATAGTTATACATAATGTTTTAATATTTGGTTTGTATACGGTATGCGGAAAGTCACTGTATACTGCATATGTGGTCACATAATATATGCGAATTTTTATGCAGACTTATATATGCAGATTTTAAATGAGAATTCGTATATATAAACAAGCATACAATAATATGTGATATGACTCACTGTTAATATACTTTAAATCGTATATATAAACTGGTATTTTTGTCACTGTTAATATACTTTAAACTAGTATTTTTATCACTATTAATATACTCGAAATCGTTATGCTCTAAACTTCATATTTAGAACGAATATAGATTTTCTATTCATATTGCAACCGAATAAAAATATTCGGCCTAATAAACCGAATTTTACTACACTGGTACTTATGCGTGTTCATCGTCCGAAGTCCGAACACGATAAGTTCGTATCACAACCATTCATTTTGAATCATAAGGCGCAAAATAGACGGGTGTATATAGGACTTTGATGGACCGACTTTATAAGTAACGTGATGCTTTCCTTTTCTTTTTTTTATGAATTGGCAGTGGCTGCCAAAATTTTGATGCTTTCCTTTTAGCTAAGAAATTAAGTATTGTCTGGATCCATACACTTGGTCTAAAATTTTGATGCTTTCCTTTTAGCTAAGAAATTAAGCATTGTCTGGGTCCATACACTTGGTCTAAAATTTTGATGCTTTCCTTTTAGCTAAGAAATTAAGCATTGTCTGGGTCCATACACTTGGTCTAAAATTTTAAGTAAAAGTACATATATGAGACTAATTTCGTGACGCGTCGAATCGAGCAAAATAAACAGGGAATGCACGTGTCGTAAGGTCCGGATCCTGTAAAGTAATTTTGAGTTTCGATTCAGACCATCGATAAAAATTGGAACTAATCCGACTCTGAAAATTTACCGAATTCAAAATTTCAATTCCTCTTGAATGTGAACTCAGTGTCGGGCACCCCAAACTCCTCCACGTGCCGACGCGCATCAATGGACTGGAGAACTGGAGAATTGTTGATTAAACGGAGAAATGGAGAGAATTAGCATCCTCTGAAATTGCTCTGTTTTCTTTCCTGTGTGCAATTAATTATATGCTATTTGATTTCCTGTAGACACTAGACAGGGGATTAATTACCTACTATCCGCAGTCAAAATTTTCCCATTTAATATAGAAGACACAAAAGATCATAGCATGAATGCACAAGAGTCGGCCATGGGTGAACATTTTCTGGAAAAGTATTTGTTGGGGTCTCCAACTTTTACAGGTCTCAACTCTTGTGTTACCGAATTCAAATCCTTAGATTTATCTCTTCAGCAACTTTTATGTGTTAATTTGAATAATATTGAATTTTCAAAATATCAAATAAATGTAACAAAAAATTTAGATATACATCCATTAATTTATTCCCAGGATCATATTTATCAAGTATCAACAGAATAATAACTCTACCTCTACTATTTCTGTTAAATATGCAATAGACTAGAAAATATCTGAGAATAAATTAAAACTTGTAACTATAACTCATATTTAATAGGTGATGAAGTAATTCCTTGGTACTTATCACCATTTTGACCACTCTAGGCCCATTGCTTTTTTTTTTTTTTTTTAATGTTTGTGTTTAACTTTATTCATTTATTTATACAAACTTATTTGATTATATTAAAGATTGTTAACATGATTAATTTTTAGTTGACATGAATGACTAATTAGCTAGATATTATTTTTAGCTTAATTTAATAAATTACATTTACAATTTATTTAGTTCAGATTAGTTAAGACAATTTGCTAAAGTAATTAGATTTTAACTAACAAATTAATTATAAGTGATGAAAAACTATGAAATACATTAGCATTTAGATTCAAAAACACACATTCAGAAAATCACAGATCGTTATCCAAAAGATAAAATATTCCTCACTAAATTATCCATTCAACAAAAATAATAACATTCAATAGTACATATTACATAATTAGATAGGGAAAAAATTGTACAAAAAACCAAAAAAAGAAAAGAAAAAGAACAACAACTATTATTTCATAAACAAATAACGAAGATGACTTTGGAGCAGATACTGCTATACTTGATATTGCTGCCACATCCTTTATCATGGTTTCCATTCCTTATCTACTGGAGAAAGAGGATTGTCTTGGATCTCTTTGGAAGAAGATGGCCTATGACAGACTCAATCTCCACCTCGGCAAGCAAATTTGCGAATTACCCCCAGGCATTTCCTAGAGAAATGCCAAAATCTATAACAAAAGAATGTTTTTAATTATGAGCTAACATGATGAATTAGTATTATTGAATACTAAAAGTCAATATAAAAATGTACTGAACTTAAGAAATGACATGTTTAAAGGAAGAAGACTCAAAATAAAATATGGGATAGTGTAAAATGTCTGTCTGAACGAAAACTCTTTTCAGGTATTTGAGACAGTTATTTAATTAAAGAGATTCCTAGAGTACTATAACAAAATTCCATGCCTAAATTCATTCCATACTGCTGGGAGCAACACAAGCTACGAGGATAATCTGGAAGACGGCTACATAGTTTTTGACAGCCGTAAATGCATCTAAGAAGGACCAACATTTTGTTTTATATTAGTTGCTTGTAGTTAATTAAGTTTTACTAAGAGAGAGTTCAGTTTGGGTCGTATAGTAATTATGTGCCGAGAAAATATCCTAACCTGCAGATTATTATTGGGCTGGATTGTCATCTATTTACGTGGGCTCCTAAATCTTTCTACTTAATATCTAGAAATCTGAATGCGAAGAAAAAAGGTGAGGTCTCAGGGTGTGCTGTGAATTCATATTACCTCGGATATCTCAAATGGCAAGTTTGAATTTGGTTCATTCATTATATATTAGCACAAATTTTAAGAGGGTCCAGTGTGTTATAGGTTTGGGCCGAATTGATTTGGATCGGATGTTCCCGATTCAAACTCAAACGGAAAGAAAAACAGAGAATCTAAATTTGTGGCCCGCTTTAAAAGATGGAAAAGAGAAGTGCATGATGGAAAATATGGTGAGAGTGGATAGCATCAGAAGCTCAGAAAGGCAACCTTAATTCCACCCTTTTTTTTCAGTTTATATTAAGAGATCATGAAGATGGGAAGTACTGAGAGATTTGGGTCTTAGTTCTAAATTAGAATTCTAGATTATATATGTCATCTAAGGCAACTCAAATTTTGATTTTAGATCCGGACCATCTGATATGTTTTGACAAGAAAATTAAAGAGATCCTGTGCATTCCACCTTGAACAGGATTGATCTGAATTATGATCTGACAGTCTGGATCCAAATTCAAAATTTGAGTTACCTCAGAAGATTCGGACTGTGTGAGAGAGTTCTATTAAAGTACTTCAGCTAAATATGTGTGAGAGAGATTTATGATAACATGCATGCATGTTCATAAAAAATATTAAATTTGGATATAAATTTGTTCATGGAGTGGATCTCGTAAAATCTCTTGCGAATGGGATTCGGATCATGTTAGAATTCAATTCAAATCCGATTTAATAACATTCCTAAGGAATTTTTGATATTATAGAATAGATCCAGCAAGAATATTATACCTATGAAAGAAGATTTCTAAAGGGGGCAATTTCAAAATCATCGCCCCGTGAATATTTCAGTAACTAATCTTCAATGTTTCTATTTTAGCTAAACGGCTAGCTAATTAACTCTATTTTTTTTCCCAAGTGGAAAATAATAAACTTCCCTCATTTATAAAGCAGTAGATCAAGTAACTAATGGAAATTATATAGAAAAACAACGACAATGAAAAACAATATTTGAATGAGAAAAATAAGAGGTCAATGTGTACCTTAACAGTGAATAATGAATCAGCCAAAACTTCCATCTTCAACAATTGTGCTTTTCTTGTTGCAAAACCACGAACTTACGTCTCCCTCCCCTCTTCCACTGATAATAACCAAGAGTAAATAGATGGCGGCGGCAAGGAAAACCCTAGCATCTTTTTTATAGGAAGAAAAGAATTATTTGAGCCGTCCGATGAAAAATGGATGGGTGCAACGTGGACAAAACCGAAAACAACTTTGGTAGTACATTGATTATGAGCCAACAGTTTACAAAACTAACTGCATATCAAAACACTTTGCATTTTTTCGCGTACATCTGGTCGACAACTTGACTATGCACCACAACTAGCTATAATTTGACTATACACAACAAGTAGTTATAATTAGACAATTTAACTATACACCGCCTGGAAATACCACATCCTCCGTTTGAAATTGAATAAAAAGTAGTGATTAATGCACATACTTTAATTTTAATTATTGATGTTTTGCGACAAAGTAATTAAAAGATGATTAATAAAGATATTAGGTAGGAACAAGAGCGTAACACCAAAATATCCTCGAGCATTTATGTTGGATTCTAAGGAAGATTTAGCAACAATTATTGTAAATATAAATATTTATGGATTTTAACTATTTGAACCAAACACACTAGTTGGTATTTAATACTATAAAGTATAAATATTTATAGATTCCTTTTGCTTGCATTATTGCTTGATGTAATAATATTACGCTCATATACATATTACTACTAAAATTAAATTATTTGAAAAAGGAAGGTATTTTAATTAAATTTAAATTTAAATAAAAATAATAATAACAAATAGAAGATTTAATCTAAGAGGTATTTGTGTTCTAATGAGGTGGAGTAACATTACTTCACCTATAGAGGTAAAATTGTTGAAAAGAGTAATTAATCAACTTACTTCATTTATATAGTATCTAATCCTTTGCCAAAAATAAACTAGAGTGAATAGTTGACGGCATCTATGTATTTCTCAAGGAAAACTCTTAACACTGTTTTTATGAAAATAAGATGAACTATTTGAGCCGTTGGATTAAAGATGGATGCCACCTAAACAATATTGAAAACCACTTTGGTGTAAATATCTGTTTACCAAGGCATATAGTATTATCTTATGGACATCTGGTTGACAATTAGACTATACACCACAGATAGTTATAAGCAATCATGCTCTATTTGGCAAGTGAAGTAGAGTAAAAATAGAGTAGTGATTAATACGCATAAACACAAACAATATAAAGAAGTACGAATCAGGATAAAGGACCAAAATATCCTCGAGCATTTATGCTTGATTCTTAGCAAATTTAGTAATTAAATATTTATGGAGTAAAACTACTTGAACCTAACACGCTAATTGGTACTTAATACTATAGAAATTTATGTATTCTTTTACTTGTATTAATCACTTATATTGTGTTTGTTTATACTATAGAATTTTTGGCAGCTTAAGTACGGAGCAAGGAGTTTACTCCACCTCTTACTCCACAACCAAACATGGCTATATTCCATAGTTCTCACTCTAATTTGATTTCTAAACCACCAAAATATATTTAGTTGATATCTTAAATCCCTTCTATTATGCTTAATCTGGTTCCTATATGCCATAATATAATTAACTGAAAGAACTAGAAATTACTGAAAATGTCGACTTTGCACTCCGAGCCTTAATTTGGCAGTCCCTCTTGTCTCTTCCTTTCTCAGCTGTTCTGGCCTCCTAGCACCGACCATGACTCAAGGGATGGGTTTATATATACTAGGGAGAATGCTTGGGCCCCATGTTGTCATTAATGACCTGTTAAGGAGGGAGAGGGAGAGGGAGAGGGAGAGGAAGGGCAAATTCATGGCAAGGAAGAAGAGGAAGGCCCCGCACCTCGACGCCCCGTCGAGGGTGCCCAGCCCCGAACCTCTAGTAGTTTGCCCCCGCCCTCCAACAAGGTGATTTTGCAATTAGGCCCAGCCACTCACAGCCGCTCCTCACTCTCTCTCTTTCTTCAAGAACTGTATTGCAGCGGGTAGCGAAATATGGGCTAACAATTAGGCTGCCACGAGGGCCTAAACAGGAATATGCAACGGATCAGACAGAAACAAAAGTCCAATTGATATGGTACTAATATAGTTTTTCAAAATTTAGGTCATACTGGATTCGCCCTATTTAGGTCATACAGTAGGGGTGTTCATCATTTCGGTTTGGTTCAAACCGAACCGAATTAGACAAATTAAAGTTTTAATTTGATTTTAAAAATAAAATCAAACTGAACCGAATTAGCATTGCAACCAAACTGAACTGAACCAAAGTTTTATTTCGGATTGCTTGGTTTGTTTGGTTCAAACCAAAATATATTTCGGCTGTATACTGTATAGTCATGTTCCGTCACATAACAATGATCAAAGTGATTTGTATGCTGTGTATTTTTGTCAAAGGGTGATAATGACATGCTATACACAGGTCACGATTTTTTATCGACATGTATGTTGTTCTGTGACATATCTGATCACGATATAATTTTTTTACGTCATAGATTGAATCTGAGAAGTATTTGAGTTCTAACAAGAGGTGTAGTAACGTGCGTTATCCAAAATTGTTGCAGTATTTAATCTACTTACTCTTTCATCTTTCACCCTACTTGTCAGACAGAGTGATCGATGCAATAGGAAGTAATCTCACAATAATGTTGACATATAGTCATATACAGGGCGGAGTCAGACATTTACTGAATGGGGATCAAAGCTAGGAGTGTCTCACGGTCAAAACTATTGTTGGTTACTTGGTTTCTTTTATTAAAAAAATATTCTAAAATAATATATGTCTCCCAAGATTGTACACAAGTTATTCTTTTCTAAAACAGAATGGGGGTCAATAGTATAAAAAATTTATAAAAAATATGGGGGTCAAAGTTCATGTAAATGTAGCATTCAAGTATAATTTATATAACAAAATTATATTTTTATTATTGGTTTTTGAAAAAAAAAGGGGGGTCAATTGACCCCCATTTCACTGAGGTACATCCGCCTCTGGTCATATAGACATATTTATACATTACTTCTCAAAAATAAAAAAAGTAAACATAATTTTATAATTTTTTTGAAGAACCAGGGACATAATTTTTTTGAAAAATAGGGTTAAATTATATAAAAACTTTTAAAAAAAATAAATCAATTAAATTTAAATATACATAATTAAAAAAAATTAAAATTAAAAAATGGCTCGGTACTTTTTGGATTACACACTAAGATCCGCTAATGTGATGACACTTTGACTTGTCTCTGGAAATCCGGTACAATTCCGTCAGGTGCCCACCATTTGAAACTATTTGACTTTGACTATGCCTTGTATGGTCTTGTACCATTTGACTTCTTTGAATATAACTACTACGTATATACAATATACACAGTACAATTAACTCTCAAGATATGACTATGCACGTTGGCATGCCTAATTTTTTTAAAATAAATCATTGAATATTAATTAAGTTTCAAAAAGGATGAGCTGCTGCCAAAATCTTTTAGAAAATGTACGATATATCCAATCCGTACGTGTTCTCTCCACTATATATCTACAAATTATATAGCTAGCAGTCTTTCATCCCATGCACCATACTATTTTAATTAGCCTTATTAACCTAGATTTCCCTGTGAATCCACGTACATATATACTTGTCCTTCAAAAAAAAATCTACATAATATAAGCTTAATTTGTGCTCTGATCGATCCTTTTACATGCAAACTCCAGCAATGACAGCCAAACAGTCTCTCTTCATTCTAGCAATGTTACTACTCCACATTGGCAATGGCATGATGTTTCCGCTCGTTTCGTCACACAAACTTACTGAAGAAGAAGAACAAAAGTTGTTTGGAGGTACATCAAATAAAGAAGATAAAAAGAACTTCAACAATCCATTTCCATCAAATGAAGGAGAAAAGCAAAATTTCTTCAAAAATCCATTCTCATCAAATGAAGGTGATAAGCCAAATTTCTTCAAAAATCCATTCCCATCAAATGAAGGAGACAAGCCAAATTCCTTCAAAAATCCATTTCCTACAGGTCCAGCTCCGGATGAACAACTGCCCCCATATTCCATGCCCGGATTCAACTAATGGCTTACTTGGTACAACCCGCGTGCCACTCTGACATGTGACAAGTTCCCTAGGATTTGCCGGGAGAAAGGGAGCCCAGGACCAGACTGTTGCAAGAAGAAGTGCGTGAACGTGATGAACGGCAATCTTAACTGCGGAGAGTGTGGTAGGAGGTGCCGTTTTGGAGAGATGTGTCGTGGCGGCACTTGTGCGAGTGTCTTGTATGACCAGAAGAATTGTGGCGCTTGCAAGAAGAGGTGCAAGAAAGGGGGATCCGAATATGCTGCGATTCTTCACTCATGAACAGTAACCTACGATCTCTGCTTTTCCAAATCCAACTGTTGAATTGTTTCGAGATTCGTGTAAGAAAAAAATTAGTTGCTTTGAGATACGTGCACAAAATTATTGTACGGTTAGATTTGAAAAAAACAGAGATTTTAGAGTTAATGTTCATTCTTTTATGATCGCAGCAGATGTGAATCTAAGAAAAGGAGCTTCTGCAATTTCAAAATGTGCAGTTATGCATAAATCGAAAAAAAACCTATTTTTAATTATAATTTTTTTTTGTTCGTGAATCAAATTGATAATTTTTTGTGTTGTATAATTAAGTTTCTACATTGTTATTATTTCTTTTACATGTAAATAATGACTTCAAAGAACTTGAAGTACATTGTAATTATTTTTTTGTGTTGTATAATTTTATTCTGTGGAGGCCAAATTCATGCATGTACGTAAAACTATCTACGATTCTCTTTACAAGATGCATTTTTATTGAACATATATATTAAACAATTCAAGGATCCAATCTCCTTCTACTACTTGTTGAACAATACTCCTTAATCACAAGTTGGATTTTGAACCGCTCAATAGTCCCATCAGTCTTACGCTTCACTTTGTATTCCCATTTGCAACCAACTATATTGTGATTATCAGGAGAAGTAACAAGGTCCCAAGTTTGGTTTTATGCAACAGCAGTGAGTTCACTAGCCATTGTCCGTTACCATTCACACTCTCATCTCTTTAGCTCTTTCCAAAATCAACTTGATGTTAATAACGTCTTTCTTCATGGCAACTTCGATGAAGTGGTGTATATGGCTCAACCTCCCAGGTTTGTCAATCCCGACTTTCCTAATCATCTGTGCGCCTTAAAAAGGTTTTGTATGGTTTTAAACAGGCACCCCGAGCGTGATTTCATCATCTTCGTGATTTTTTTTAACTTCTCTTGGGTTTACAAGCTCTCATTCTGATTTTTCTCTCTTTCTCAAAAGAACTGCTCATGAGGCTATTTATTTATTGGTTTATGTAGACGATATCATTATCACAGGGACTTCACCTAGTTTGATTGATCATCTCATTTCTAGTCTTCATAAAACATTTACTATTAAAGATCTTGGTTGTCTCTCTTTCTTTTTAGGAATTGAGGCAATTTCTACAAATTTGGGTCTTCATCTCTCTCAATCCCGATATATTAATGATCTGTTACACCGTGCCAAGATGGAGGGAGCTAAAACGGTTGCCACTCCTATGCAAACCGGCCTTCAGTTATCCAAATCATATGGTGATCTGTTCCTTGACATTCATCTATACAGAAACATTGTTGGGGCGCTCTAGTACGTAACTATTACTCGGCCAGAGATTGCATTTGCTATTAATCAAGTTTCCCTCCTTATGCATGAGCCAACCGATGTGCATTGGTCAACTATTAAACAAATCCTTTGTTATTTAAAAGGTGCAATTTATTTAAAAGGTGCAATCACTCATGGCTTACTTCTTCGATCATCTTCTCACCTCTCCCTCCAAGTCTTCTTGGTTGCTGACTGGGCTAGCAATCCGGATGATCGCCGCTGCACCACCGGGTACTGTGTTTATTTGGGAGATTCTCTTGTTTCGTGGTCTTCCAAGAAGCAACCTACAATTGCTAGATCAAGCACTGAGGTGGAATATAGAGCTCTTGCCTTTGCTGCAGCCGAAGTTGTTTGGCTTCAATCTCTTCTTCACGAGCTTATTCTTGATCCTATTTCAGCTCCCGTGTTGTGGTGTGACAATTTAGGAGCCACCTTCTTGGCAGCCAACCCGGTTCACCATGCTCGTACCAAGCATATTGAGGTTGACATTCATTTTATCCGAGATTTGGTGGCTTCCAAGTGCATTCTTGTTCGCTTCATGTCCTCCCAAGATCAGATTGCTGACATCCTCACCAAAAGCCTTGGTTCTTCCAGATTTGCCCTTTTGAGAAACAAGCTCTGTGTTGATGCCGGTACACAGGTCTTGAGGGAGGGTGTTAGTAATAATTACATGTGGATTCTTTTAGGATGTTAAGACAGACGGTTAGAATATTGATATGGATTCTGTTAGGATATTCTTAGTCCAATTAGACTGTTAGTAAATGTCTATATAAAGGCCATCAGTTTATATGTAATACTGAAGAAAATATAATACAATTCATTTTCCAGATATACCCTTCTCTGTAATTAACACATATGCTACTTGATTTCGACATAACATAATGTGAATAAAACATCTTCTCCGTAACCATAAATAACAATTTGGTAAATATAGAAGCAAAACCCAAGCAGTAGTCAAAAACTCAAATGTGATATGACATGTTTTTCTCTGGAAATCCGGTATAATTCCTTCAGGTACACCATTTGAAACTATCTGACTTTGACTATGCCTCCTTGTTTCCTTTTTGCATGCCTTCTAACTTAATTATATTCTTGTACCATTTGAATTCTTTGTATATATCTCTTACTACGTATACAGTACAAACTATATGTCAATATATCAATATGACTATGCACGTTGACATCATGACACGTTTAATCTTCAAGCGAATTTATCCGTCTTTTAATGAGCGGGTACGAATACAGATAGTAAACATATACTAAAGTTTAAAATTGAATTCGTCTGAAACAAATATGAATATAAAATAGATAATTCATGAATACGGATTCTAATACGATATGGAGTGAATAATTGATTCAAACAATTTAAGATACAAATACTAATTAAAAAAAAAAGTAAAATGAAGGTGTTCGAACTTGTTAATATTTATTCAATCACTTCTACTTTTTTCGTTGGTATTTTCTATCAAATTGACTTTATGGCTTATTAAATAGCTGGTAGATAAAGTTTTTAAGTTTTTTTTAGAGTTATTGGGTTTTAAGCAATTAAAACTCCATTGCCATGGGAATTTTTTTTTTAAGGATATATCAATTAAAACTCAATTTATGAGTTATGAGCACCAAAGACATGTTTAATATATATAAAACTAAAAATAGAAAAGGTCTTTCACGTAGTTGAAAGCCACAACCCATTATCTCTCTTAAAAAAAATAAAATACGTAATACCACAGTTCTATAATAGCTGTATCCCTTTGTCATTAAAAATAAAAATAATACAAGTAAAACTGGCAAAATCAACATATCTAAAATATGTTAAATGACAAGGCAAAGGAAAAAAAAAAGTATGAAGACATGGCTTCAACTGCAGAAGAAATCAAGATCAAATTAAAGATGAGCTCAAAAAAAGGGCTGTTGTGTACTGGCCAGAGGCCTTCCGGCACTGCTTATTCGCGCTGCTCTTCCTTTTCAACTGTCGATGGGTTGAGTGCTGATGAAAAAACTCATGTCTACAGGAGGGCCATGTCAGAACAGCACAAACGTAGCAGGAGTGGTTTTTTATATGGTACCCTGTTTTGTTGTGTTGCTGGTGGCTTTGACAATCCATCGGGCCCTCCTTCGCCGAGTAAGTTCTTCAATTTATCATTGTTAATACCTTTCTTTGTTTTGTATATATTTTTATTCCTTTTGTGATTTCTTTCTAATGCCATATCTTTTCTAAAATTCCCAAGTGAGTACTTGGTTTGGTTCTGACAAATGTTCTGTGATGGTCTGTGCTGTGAGTCAATTATTGTCATTTCAGTAGAATAGATGAAATTTATTAGATCTACATTTGGTGATCAGTAATCAGTAATGTATTAACTTATTATTAACTTGTGCGATACCAGATCATTGTTGCAAGTGAACAATGATTTTGTGATTTTGACATTGTATAACATGGTTTTTTATACTTTAAATCTGTATTTAATTGGTTGAAGCAAATCAGATGCTTTTTAAGTTGTAAACAAGATAATGAGGCCATTAGTTGCACTTTTGCCTTAGTTTCCGTTACTTCTAAATTCTAATGTTCATCCATTATAAAAATTTATGCATTTATGTGATTATCTGTTTTAACAATTGAGCACGGCACAAATTCCTCTTTAAGTCCTGTTCTTCCTTCTTCTTATTTCTTTTTTTCTTAATTTCAGTGCACCCAGAAGAAGGTTCAGGTTCCATAAAGAGCGTCGATGGAAGGTTTCAATTGGAACCAAACAGGCTAAGCAAATCACTAGCAAAGAAGTCGTCATTTCAAATGATCTCATCCCACAAAAAATTCACTCTAGAAGAGATTTTGAAAGCCACCGACTATTTCTCAAAGAAGGCTCGGATCGGCGAAGGCGGTTGTAGTATGGTCTACAAGGGAGAACTATCTGATGGAACAGTTGTTGCTGTCAAACGTGCCAAAAAGGTCTATCAGTACTATATACAATCTTGATTATTTAAATAAATATGAAGATGCTGATATTGGGAAGCAATTGCTAATTTAATTTTGTATGTATAAACTCTTTCCTTTGTTTAGAATATGGGAGATGTACATTTGACTCAGGAATCATTTCGAAGTGAAATTCAGACCTTTCAGCAAATAGCACATCTAAACTTAGTTGGTTTTTATGGCTACTTGGAGTATGATAATGAGCAAATCATTGTGGTTGAGTATGTGCCGAATGGCAACCTTCGGCAACACCTTGATGGTAATTTCACTCGATCGGCATCACTGTTCATTTTGCACTGAAACTTGTCATCAATTAATAAAGTTTAGCTTATATCTTAGAGATCTATATATAATCCACATACAGGTGTTTTTGGGAAGATTTTGGATTTTGCGACCCGGTTAGACATCGCTATAGATGTTGCCCATGCGATTACGTACCTTCACACTTATTGTGGTACATGATCTAAATCTCCAATAGTTTTTCTTATTATTCACATTCCTTGAAAAATTAGAATTTTTTTTTTGGTATTTGACAAAATGTTGCCAGCGAAATATGCACAGCAAAACTAAAGCTAGTATACCTTCTTCAATATCCAAGAAAACATTTATTGATCAATTATATATTTTTCAATGTTTTGGTGACTTTTTATTCAGTCATTTTCAAACATGTTCTGAATTTCTTGCTCTGAATGTAGATAAGCCGATAATTCACCGGGATATCAAATCCTCGAACATACTCCTGACAAACAGTCTCCATGCGAAAGTCACTGATTTTGGGTTCTCTCGGTTCGGCCCAACTGAGCATGGAGCAACTCATGTTCAAACCCGAGTTAAAGGCACCATAGGATATCTCGATCCTGAGTATTTTATGACGGCAATTTTAACCGATAAAAGCGACGTGTTTTCTTTCGGAGTACTGCTAGTGGAGATGATGACCGGACGGCACCCCATGGAGCGGAAAAAGGGGAAGGAACGGATCACAGCTGAATGGGTTAGTCTGAATCAATTATGTGTATATATCTTGATTGCATTTTTTTTTTTTTATAAAAAGGTTGATCATAAGATTGCAATTAGCAATGACTTAATGAAACATGATTGATTTCAGGCAATTGAGGAGTTTAAAGGAGGGAGAGCTGTTAAAACTTTGGACCCAAATTTGGAACCAAATTTACCAATTAATATAGCACTTGAACAGATCTATGATTTAGCTGCTCAATGCCTTGCTCAAACAAGACAAATGCGACCCAAGATGAAAATATGCGCAGAGATGCTCTGGAGCATCAGAAAAAGCTATCAAGACCTCTTGAATTCAGAAAAAAATCACCAAAATAAAGTATTGATCAGCGCAAAGGATCGTCTTGAGGCATATTAGAAAGGAGGTAAGATTCATTGGTGTAGAATTATAAATGCAGACCAATTAGCATGTTTTATTACAAAAATTTATGTGAATTGATTTGTGTTGATAATGCATGTATATAAATTTTGTAAATTGCATTCTCAATATTTTTTTTATCAAAAGTGTATAATTATTTTTATTGTCAAGTATTGAGATCACACCAATAAAAAGATTGCTTATTTAATTTTTCACTTTTGTAGTCCTTTATCTAACATTTTGCAGTTTACATATTATTATTTTTTCATTTAGTTTTCTTTTTCTTTTGTTTCTTTCTTTCGTTGTCATTTTTATTAATATAACTGACCGGATTTTAACTTATTTAGTTACACTGATTTTGAAAACTAAAATAGATACTTTCTTTAATTTTAACCTATGCTCTTAATCATAGAAATTTTTGTTAGAAAGGTTAATTGGGGCGATTTTTTAATGGTATGGGGAAAAGCGATAAAAAAGAGTGGTAATTATTATAATGCAAGCTCAACTCTTTTAAAAATAATGGAATTTCAATTACAACTAAGTTGTTTTGATATTTTCAAATTCCAAAAAGTCGATCCAAACAGTTAGATGTGTTCTCTATATTAAAATGTGCTTGGAGACCAAATTTTACATTTTTTGAAACTTTTTTGCTATTTATTAAGCCACTTTGAAAATCCCTGATCCAACGGTGGCTTAACCAAACAGTAAAACCAGTATGGACCATTGGATCAACGATTTTCAAAGTGGCTTAATAAATAGTAAAAAAAATTTAAAAAATGTAAAATTTGGTCTCTAAGAACATTTTAATATAGAGATCACATCTAACGATTTGGATAGATTTTTTGAACTTTGAAAATTAAAAAAATGACTTAGTTGCACAGAACCTCGGAAATAATCGATTTGATATTGGCCAACCCCTCTCTCTCTCACTCTATATCTTCATGGAGTAAAATACATTTGTACTCCACGCTATATCTTTATTTTCAAAGTTCAAATAGCCGATTCAAACCTTCCAACATGTTCTCCATATTGAAATGTGCTTGGAGACCAAATTTTACATTTTTTTGGAATTATTTTACTATTTATTATGCCACTTTCAAAATCGTTGATCTACTGTGAATAGTAAAATTCCTAGACCATCGAATCAATAATTTTTAAAGTGGCTTAATAAATAGTAAAAAAATTCCAAAAAATGTAAAATTTGGTCTCCAAGCACATTTCAATATGGAGATCATGTTGAGCGATTCGGATCGGTTGTTTGAATTTTCAAAATAAAAATATAGTGCCATGGAGTAAAAACTTGTTTTACTCCATGAAGCACCCTAGCCTAGCTCTCTCTCTCTCTCTCTATATATATATATAGAGAGAGAGAGAGAGAGTCCGACTATGGTGAGACGTGGAGTAAAACACATTTGTACTCCACGCTATATCTTCATTTCCAAAGTTCAAATAGTCGATCTGAACCGTTCAACATGTTCTCCATATTGAAATGTGCTTGGAGACCAAATTTTACATTTTTTTGGAATTTTTTTACTATTTATTAAACCACTTTGAAAATTGCTGATCTACTGTGAACAGTAAAAATTTCTGGACCATTGGATTAGTACTTTTCAAAATGGCTTAATAAATAGTAAAAAAATTCCAAAAAATGTAAAATTTGCTCTCCAAGCACATTTCAATATAGAGAACATGTTGAGCTGTTCGGATCGACTATTTGAACTTTAGAAATGAAGATATAGTGCTATGGAGTAAAAACTTGTTTTACTCCATGAAGCACCATAGCCCAGCTCTCTCTCTCTCTCTCTCTCTCTATATATATATATATATATAAAGCGAATATATTTAATGTGTTTTTCACCAAGCCTCTTATGAGCTTAACACTAAAAGCTATCGGATTAACTCCAAATGAAGAATCCAAATTATTGAAACTAATCTACTTTACGAGTGATGCGTTTACATGCAAATTTTATAAAAAAAAAATTTGAATTAATTTTGTGTAAATTCAAGCAATTATTTTTATTTTAAAACTTTATACTAAATTAATTAAAAAAAATTATAAATTTTGTATGTAAACGTTTAAGTAAATTGGTTTTAATATTTTGAATTTGTTATTTGAAGTCAATTTGGTAGATTTTAAAATTAAGCTTACCAAATCATTTAATGAGCTTAAGAACACCTTAGTTCTACTCTAGTTTAAAAGAACTATATTTGGTGCTCTTAAGCTCATCAAGCCATTTTGTGAGTTTAACTTTAAATTCTATCGACGTGATTCGTTGAAAGCGTATATTTCACGAGTGATACGTTTACATGTCAATTTTATAAAAAAATTCGACTTAATTTTATTAACAATAGAGATATTGTCCTTGTTATTGTGGTGGCCCATCAAGTATTACATTCTACCAAACTTTCTCATAGAAAGGGATCTGAATCTTCAATTGGTGAACGCATTTGATGGGGAGTCAAAAGTTGTATTGATCTTAATGATCAATCGGATGATTACTTATAGAAGAGGTCTATGTCAACGGAACCTGGGCTCATTTGTTTTACTTTTATACATTACATATTGATAGATAATGTTTTAATAATGCTAATCTGGTGGTTATATTAAAGGTTTACCAATTCATAGGTTTAGAACGAAAGGTTATTATTTTACAATATTTCAACGACGCTTAACAATTAGCTTTTTATTTTTTATTTAAATATTATTATTTTGAATTTTTCGTTGAAGACCCTAAATTATTCAATGAAGACTCTGTCATATAGTATTATAATCACAATTTTATAACAATTCTCAAATAAAAAAAATTATAATATAACACATAACTTATCATAAGGACAACATAAAAGTATTGTATGATTCGGAAAGATTACGTACCTAATTTTATGTAATTTTACAGTTTTTTCAAATTTTTGAATTATTATTTGGTAATTATAATTGAATTATCTTGTAATAATAATAAATGTGGGGATGTCAGCAAATACTGCAGAGGCTCTGTTATAATAATCATGGACTGTTATTAAATAGCATACTTTATATTGTGCCTTCTTTTTTCTATATTAAGTAATTATTAAACCAATTAAAGAGCTCACTTTTATCTGCTCTCCACTCATTCCAGAAATTAAAAAACAAATGTTTTCGTTGCTGAGTTGCTGAGTTGTAGAAATACAGAAAGTTGACTTGACCAGGGTCCCTTTCAAAGGCAGCTGCAACTGCAAGTGTGATCAATTTAGTTAATATAAAATGTCAATTAAACTTCTTCTTCTTCTTTTTATAAAAAGAGGTACTTGTAGAGTCAATTTTCCATTAAACTAACTGACCGCTGATTACTTTTTGAAGTTTTAATAGTTGTATTAATTCATGACGTTGGGAAAATATAAATACATGACGTTTGCTTCAATGACAGTTGTACTCGTGTTGTTTGGAGGGTAAATTTAACAGATCAGATTTTGCTTCATACGGCTTGCGGACAATAAAATCAATACCGCACTCAATGTGACTCGTGCGCTGCATGAAGCAAAACTTAACCTGTTAAAATATTTACTATGCTACTTTAGGATCGTATCTTGCACCTTAAATCCTCACCGTCTGATTAATATACTGCTTTAAGATTCGTGCTAGTTTAATTGCCTTACAGCTGTAAATAATATTCATTAATTAGGTCCCACTCTTCCCTGTTGAATTTCCTTACAACACAACATATTTTTTAGAGAAATTTGGACTGATAATGGTATTGTTAGCGGTTTATTATTTTTAAAACAGTATTAATTATGTATTGCTGAATGTATGAACTATATACAAAAACAAAAACAAAAATAACAAACTAGTTAGTAATGTTAGTGGTTGATGAAAATGAACGAACCGCTATTGAATGTTAAGATTCTCAGTTTAGTTTTCAATAGGGACAAAATTAATTAAAAAAATCAAACTGAAAAATTAAATAAATAAGCGCCTTGTAATTTTGTTTATGATAGGAGCTAACAATAATATTTTTGGTAAATATTAAAAGAATATATTGAATTCTTTTTTATTTATAGTGGGACTTAGCCTTCCTTGCGTTTTACCTCGATCTTTCCACCCCTGGAAGTTTATTTTGTATCGTTAACTATTACTAACTATAATTGAAAAATCATGAAAAAAAATAATAATGATGTTGCAGCTAACACTTCGTTGGCAAAAGAATATTCAAATTGCCATAATTTTATTTTTCTTGTGTTTTTTTTCTTGGTTGAATATTCTAAAAATTCCTTGATCCAACCGCTGTTGCTTCAATTCAAATATAATTGTTGATTGAATAATATAATACATAGTTTGTTATCACAAAAGAAGGATATAATTTGTATGGGAAGGAGTCAACAATGCATAGTATTATTTCTCTTCTCCTTGGCGCACCCTTAAACCTAAGTTATTATGAGTTGGTTTCTATCTGATCAATAGCTGGGTATGGGTAAAGATTTTAACAAATCAGTTTTCTCTTTATGCAGCGCACTGAGTATAAAATCTAAGCAGTGGTGCATGTGGTTAGTGTGCTGCATTAAGAAAAACTATTCTGTTAAAACCATTACCCGCTGGGTACAGTGAGAAAAGTAAGTCCAAACATAGCAATATTCAATGCTTTTCCATAGGCAATTAAATTATTTGTCTAATTTAATTAAACTCGGTGTAGGCTTGTATGCTTACTCAAATAGGCTGAATTCATTCCATTATGGGTCTGGTTTGGAGAAGGAAATATGTGACGTAACGTGACGTGACGTGTCTAATTTTTTTTAACGTGACGTTACGTAAATTAGTCATGTCAAACTTCTCTTTTATATTTTAATTTAAATTATTGAAAATTCAAAAAAACATATCAATAAATATGAAAAATTATAAAAATTATAAAATAAGTAAATACTAAATAATGTTGCAAATTTTTTTTTTTAGGAAAACCTGTTGGACATCTACAATTACTCTAAAAATTCAAATTACAAATATTCATTCGAATAACTAGAGAAAATAAAAATCAGTACTATTAGTACCAGTTTCAATAAACATACACTAAAAAAGAAACATGAATATGATAAGCCGAAATGGTATCTATTGAAACCGACGGTTTGATATGTAATTTAAGCCAAGTTCTGTTGAAATTAGGTTTAATTAGGTTAGAAATATCCAAAAGTTCAAGTTACTGCCCTAGTTATGTTTATTTTGCAGGTAATCAAGCATTTGGAGATTAACGGAGCAAAACGGGTGATTCGTAGCAAGTCAGCACAAAATTTGAAGCATTCTCACCTTCATTGCAGCCCGCAATCAAATCCATTGCGGCCCGCAACCAATCCAGCAGTCTGCAGAACTTTCCAGACTCCTCTCATTGCGGCCCGCAATAACTATATTTTTCTGACTCCTTCACCTCTTGCAGCCCGCAATCAATCCATTGTGGCCTACAACCATACCAAAAATTCCAGCATTCGGACAACTCTCTAACTCCTCTAATTGCGGCCCGCAATGACATTATTTTTTTATGCTGAAGAATTTGTAACCGCATATGTTGCGGCCCACAATAAGGCGGTTACAGAGCGCGAGTTGGTTATTTTCAGGGATTTAGACTGGTTTTTGATGGGCTATATATATAGAGACATGTAGAATAGAAAAAAGACATTTTTTAGATAGAATTTTCTAGGTTTTTAAGAAGAGAAAGAGAGGAGAGAAGAAGGAAGAAGAAGAGAACATCATTTTCATTGATCGGGTTTTATTATTTTCTGTCCTTTAGAACTCCTTGACTTGTTTTATTTGATTTGTGCCTTAGCCATGAACGGCTGAAGGTATTTCTAGGGTTAATTAGAGTCTGTACTTGAAACTTTTGTTATGATTTAGTTGATTTTATCTCATATTTTCATGTTCTTTGTTATGATCAATCTTTTATTCTATTTGATTGTGAAGACTTAATTGAAATTGCATGAAATCTTAAGATTTGGTATTTTTAATTGAGAAATTGAATATTAAGTTCAGACCATAAAGAATTGGGTATTTGATAGGCTAAGTACCGAGAGGTGACGCTTGTCTTATACGGGTTTTACCTAATTGCTTAAGAAAATTGTACCAAGTACCGAGAGATGAAAGATAATTTCTAAATCAATTAGGACAGCCAAGAACTTAATGACTTTAGATTAGCGTAGCCAAGTACCGAGATGTGACGTTTACTCTAATTTAAAGATGGTATTAATATAGAGATATCACTTTGTACCTACAACATCCAACTGTGCCTTCATAAATATAAGAACAAATTTAACAAATCAATTCATCATAACACTAGTGGATAGGATCCCTAAGAAATCCTACTTTCTCATTCTTGTTACAAAAATCCTAGAATTCGCTCGAAGACTTTAGTATAATTCAGTTTCATCGTAATCAACCCAACCTTTGAACAAACAAAAACCTTTTACTTCCTTTTACTAAATTAAATTGCAAGGTTAAAATTGATATTCCAACTTGTCCCTGTGGAGACGATCCCTAAGTACTACTCGATAAAGTTGTATACTTGCAACAGTATTGAGCGCAATTTAGAAATTATTACTTGTAGTGCTCAAACCACATCAGAATACTCTATTTGTGCAAAAAAAAAAAAAATTAACTAGAAAATAGAAAAAAAAAAAAAAACTAAAACTAACTAGAAAACCAGTACTTCCTAAGCTTTTGATAGCTTCATCTCTTCCTACTAGCAACTGCAAGCAGTGTCCCTGAGTTTCTGACTACTTCAGCTCCTTCTACCAGCAACTGCAATGTCCTTGACGTGACATGATGTGGCGTAAAGTTCACATAACGTGACGTGAGATTCACATAATTTTTGTTCGAATACAGTTACGTCATGTGATCAACATACGTGACATGACGTGACATAACTGGTCACGATATGATTAATTTCACTCTCTATTCTCTGCATATAGCATTGGGCTGTAATCTGAAGCGGAGAACATCACATAAGCATTAATCAGTGAAAGAAGTTCACAGAAAATTTTATATCCTCTCTTCTCCGCCTGCATCTGGTCAAACGCTCTAAAGCCTCACGTTGGCCCCCACAGCTGTACGTTGGTGTCCTCTTTTTCTTCACACAAGTCATAATATGGCGTTTGACTCAATCACTGACCATCCGATCAGTGCACACACAGATCTTAATGTAATCTAAAGGCGGAGAGAGCACTAACGATGCAGACGTTCTCTCCACTTACGCCGCTTACCGGCCTTTAAAAACTTATAGATTAGGTTCATACATGATTAATTTTATTTTATATATAATAAGAACATAATCCTACGTAACAACTTTCAATCGAACCAATATTTTCCAAGACAAATATACATTAAAATTAATGCTACCCTCGAGTCAGTATTTTGTGATGTTTTGTATAATTAAGAGAGGAGAAAAAACACGATGAAAATGCCATTTGTGTCTTTGACCTGCTCCGCTCCCAGAATACTTTCCTTTTCTCTCTGGTTTTGCCTAGGGGTGTCAACGGGTACAGTAAGGATCGGGTGGGAACATTTTCATATCCGTACTTGTTACAAATTACTCTTACCTGTACCCTACCAGTATCCGCTACAAATTATCTTATCCGTATCCTACCTATACCCGTTATGGCTGTCGGATAATGAACGGTAGCAGATAAATAACGGGTAATACTATTATAATAATTATTTTTATTATTTATTAAATAAATCATTTAAATATATACATTCATTTGACACATGCATAGTACTTTATTGGAAAAAAAAAAATTCTTATCATGCTAAGTACAAGTAAATCAATTAAAGTACTCTTTTCATTACCTATTAATATATATAATATATATAATTTTTCTTTTATAATTACCCGATCGGGTAACGGGTACGAAATAGGTTTTACCCGTACCCTTACCCGTTTAGATAACGAAAAAAAATATTTATCCATATCCGTACCCGATAAGTTTACAAAAAAAAAATCTTACCCGTATCCGTCTTATCGGATAGGGTACGGATCGGATAAATGGGTAAAAGGGTGCCATTGACACCCCTAGTTTTGCCTTGCTTAAAAGTAAAAAATGCAAATTATTTAATATATTAAGATGTCAACACATGCTATTGCTTGTGCTATCAAGACACGCTCAAATTAAGATAGGAAAAAGAAATTTGCATTTTACCATGTCAGTCTTTGCTAAATTTTGTTTCGAATCTAACAGCTACAGAATAAATTTAAAAATCAAATAATACCTCAAAGAAAATTTTAAAGTTATACAATCGTCATTTAAATATGAAGTTTTTGCCTGTTCCAGAATGTCAACAGATAATATCCACGCAATTACACACTGATTCAGATTAGTTTTATAAAGAATAATTATTTCCATCCACCACTTCCATCCCCCCACTATCCCCATACCATCTCCATATTAATTAACTATCTTAATTAACATCATCCTCACATTTTATTTCCATCCCTGCACTTTCTCCATATTAATTAACTACCATGATTAGCATAATTTCCCACATTAATTATCTACCTTAATTAAATTTGATCTCTTTTCTTAATCTGAATAAATATTATATTTTTTTTCTTTTGTCATTTCATCAGATAAATACTAACTTTCATAATGTTAAATACTAACGTTTCTAAAGTTAAATACTAGCATTCCTCAAGTTAAATATTGATGTGTATAAAGTTAAATACTAAGATATAAGATGCTAAATAGAATTTATGCAACTTATTTATAATTTTAGAGATTAATACTTTTGACTTCAAAGATAAATTCTAACGTTCATATTGTTAAATACTAATATTCCTAAAGTAAAATACTAATGTGCGGGGTGATACTAAATTATTTTGTCATTTTTTGCGAGGACAGAGATTGTGTCGCTGTTTGACGCGGATGGTTAAATACTCCAATGGATAGAGTTAAATACTTGTTCGATGCACTATTAATACACTAAAAATTGAAGTTAAATATTGCAGGAAATTTAAACCATCAAATGTCGGAACCTAATTTTTTTGTCTTTTAGTGCGAGGATGCAGTGACAGATATATTAATTTTTTGTGGAGACAGATATTGTTTCGCTGTTGGACAGACAATTAATACTCTAATGAATAGAGTTAAATACTTGTTCGATGCACTGTAAATACACTACAGATAAATGTTAAATACTACGCGGAACCAGGCTTTTTTGTTTTTTAGTGCGGACTTTTTTGTTTTTTAGCTAGTGCGGGGATAGAGAGAAGATGGAGGTGCGGAGACAGTTATCTGAGTCCTTTTATAAAAGGTTGGAAATTTTCAAATTAAAAAAGTAATAAAATGTAGCTTGTATGTATCCATATGCTTGACCCTGAGAGAGGAGAGAAACAGAGAGAGAGAGAGAGAGAGGGAAGAAAAAACAAAAAGAGAGAGAGAGAGGGTTTCTCTCTTTCAATCAATTACCAGTAATTAAATTTTCTTATGAAGAACTTGTGGAGAAGCCAGAGCATGGGTTCCGCCAGGATGAAGGACGCCAGTCAGACATCATACTACTCAACAAAAAGCTCGGAATTCTCTAATTTGTCATCACCTTCTGGCACCACCAATTTTGCAGAGTCGAGCCACAGACGAAAGAAAAACATGTCTGATATTCTTTTGCGCTGTCTCGGTTTGGAGTCGAATAATGACCGAGTTACTGCTGCTATGTTTTCTGCTAGTAAATGATCTTTCTTTTTGTTTTTACACAAATTAGTTATGTTCGAAGGCTATGTTGAAATAATTTGACAGAGGATCAAATTAATTAAAGTTTTTGTTTTTAATTGTTGATGTGCAATCTGCAGCGAGCACAAACTCGGTGGATATTAGGAATCTTTTGAAAAAGAAAATGTCGTTGCAAGTGATAGCTGGAAATGTCAAATTTACATGGGATGATATTCTGAAAGCCACCAAATGTTTTTCATCGAGTTTGGTAATTGGTGAAGGCGGTTTCAGTGTTGTCTACAAAGGTAAGCTCCAGAACGGCAAAGAGGTTGCGGTCAAGCGTGCTAAAAAGGTAAATTGAATCAATCATCTAATTATGTAAAAATATATTATTACTCTGATTATTTGATCTTTTAGCTTTACTGTAATGTCTTTCTTGTAACTGGTACCAGTAACTCTCAGTTTCATTTGTAACTGGTGTGATATTCCCCACTCTTATAAAAAAACCAATCCAACTCTGATTTATTTCTTTTTGAAGGTTAATACATTTTAGAGGTCCTATTTTTTAAATTACAAAATTGACCTGAGACATCTTAAGAGAGAAGAATCAGAGCTATGTTATTTATCTTTCAAAAGCACCAATTTCAGATTTGACTTCTGAATTTTGCATAATAGACCCTCAAGTTTCATGTGGTTCCAATTCTGGTCCCCAAAAGCATAAGAGTGTATAATAATTAACAGCATGAAACATGAAGTATCAGTTGCACAATCTGATCTAAAGTTTCATTTTAATTTCAGGATGTTGGTGATGAGCAATTTATGAACGAATCTTTTCGGACTGAGATTGAAACTCTTCAGGCGATAAACCACATGAATTTGGTGGGGTTTTATGGCTATTTACTATTTGAAGATGAGAAGATAATTGTGGTTGAGTGTGTGCCGAATGGCAATCTTCGCGAGCACCTTGAATGTACATATTTCTTGCCATTATTTGTTTCTTTGTTTACTTGTTTATTTATTTGTGTGTTTGCGATATTTTTTATACACAAAGCACTCAAACAAGTCCCAACCTGAGGTTTCAAACAAAATCTTGTTCTATTAAAAAATAGCTTGTGATGATTTCTTTTTCATGCTACGTTGAATGATTCTCATACTTATTTGAGCCAACGAAAAATGAGATATTATCTTACCAAAAATTTATTTAGATACAGATTTTAATGTGATACTTCTTCATTATAAATACACAGGTAAAAATGGAAAAGTGCTTGAGTTTGCTAATCGCTTGGACATCATGATTGATGTTGCTCATGCTATTAATTATCTCCATACTTACTGCGGTACATCTCAAAATCATATCATCATTTTAAATAGATTAGGTTCTATTATAATCAATCACGTCCTATGAGTATGTTAAATTCCAATCATCAGTGGTGCTACTAATATTTATTATCTTTTTTCTTTTGTTTCAGATAAGCCCTTGATTCACCGAGATATAAAATCCTCAAACATTCTTCTGACAAGCACACTACATGGTAAGGTTGCTGATTTCGGATTAGCAAAACTTGCTTCTACTGATGCCAATTGCACTGTTGTTCAAACCGTTGCGAAAGGTACTCCTGGTTATATCGATCCAGAGTACTTTAGAACAAACCAACTGACAAGTAAGAGCGACGTCTACTCTTTTGGAGTGGTTTTAGTAGAGATTATAACTGGCAAACGTCCCATTGAACGTACCAGCAAACAAACAACAGTTAAATGGGTTAGTTTTCTCTCATCCAAGTACCATCTTTAAAATTTTGAAAATATAAAGATAAATGGAAAGAAAAAAAAAACGTATTTACGAACAACATTTTGATGATAATAATGTAGGCAATGACAGAGGTTCACCGTGGAAATGCAATAAACACACTCGATCGTAAACTGGAACCGAATGAAGCAATCACCGTAGCAGTCAAAGATATTTATATATTGGCATCTCGTTGCTTGCTTGTTGATAGAAGGCAAAGACCTACCATGGAGGAATGCAGTAGATTTCTTTGGAACGTAAGGAAAAAATATAATGACCTGATAAAAAAGGAGTCAAATGACAATTGATTAGAAGACATACATTTGATTTCACACAACTTGCAGTTGCACAAAGGTGTCGCAGAACATATGTTTTAGTTCAATTCTTTATGGTTTGGTTTTATTTTATAGTTTTAGTTCAATTGTTTTTCCCCCATTTTATATGACTACATCATGACTGTAAGTTTTGGTACCGTAAGGTTCTACTTGTAATGCTCTCTTGAAAAATTTAAGATACTGGTTGCAACGGATTTAATGGTATAGTATATTGTAAGTAATCTAAGTATTGCCTGATAACAGAAGCAAGCTTATTTTCAATTTTTTTGGTTAAACAGAATTATGTTTTCTTTTAAAACTAAAACGATGCATTCATGTTTAGCACAAATGTACAAATTTTTCATTTTTAATTTTATCAAGTCTCATCACGAAGATACCGATTTTTTTTTTTGTTTTGAAGATCAGAGATACCAAAAATTTTTAATTTGACATTTCAAAAAAAAATATATATAATAATCACGATTTTTATAAATTTTAAATTTGACACAGCCGGAAGGCCCGTAACTAAAAGTGTCCGCCACCATGGGTACAATTTACAATATATATTTTTTTTCCTTGGTCAAAGCAACAGTTTAATTTTTGTGGGCCCCATAACAAATTATGGCCTATCAAAACAAAAGCTGGTAAAAAGTAAAATTTACAAAAAATTGTGGTTATTTAATTTACAAAAAGTAAAAGTGAAAATTTCGGACGGAGATAAACATCACCATTAGAAAAGCAGAAATAAGGTTCATGCCTTCCAATTTCTCGTACAAATAAAATCTAAACCGTTCAAATCATCCTGCACAAATCTCAAAAGCACAATAATAATGGTCTCCTGCATTCCAAATAGGCAACGTAAAAAAATTAGCTCGGCTTCAGATAAACTGAAAGTTTGAGATATCTCAGAGGATACGGACTCATGCCTTTCTCCCACGCAGATCTGCACTATAAATTTGTAGGGACATTTTTTTTTTTAGATTAAGTTTGTAAAGAACTTGGATCTGCACGGGAAATTTCTTTGATCTCAACTCAGGAAGTTCTTCTAGGAAAAACTCAGAATACTTGCTGAGATCATCCCTCTGTTAAAAGTACTGACACCTATAATACTAACAATGACATCATAGTCTCGGCATGGTTTTGTGATTATAAACTGAACCTCAAATTCCCAGTAAAGGATCTTTTAGAAGATCTAATTTCTGGGGTTGTCGTTCCTTTTGTTTTCATTGAATTTGGTTTGGAAAAGAGTATTTATATTCATTCAAGAAACTGCCATCTGCCGAATTATTCTATTAAAGAAAATTGTCTAGTAAATTGAGTTGCGAATGTAATAAGCTACATAAAAAGAAATTACCCAACAAAAGTTGCAAATTAGACACCATGTGATCATACACAAAACAATTAAACAAACATAAATATGAACTTATCCTAATTCCTAAGAATTGATTTGGAGTAAACTAAGTACCTAAAAATAAAGAAGAGACTTTTTTTGCACATTGCATCTAAGCCTCTCCACAGTCAACATTCTTGTAATGAATATGCAGTATAAAGTAAGAAAAGTGAGATGAGCTATATACATTCTAACAAGAAAATTACAGTCAACAGTCAACATACTTATCCAATAATGCCTTTGCCAGATTGCCAAAAGTTGAGTTAACTGTTTCAGCAGCTGAGTATTCCCTTATAATTTGTACCACTTTCGGGCTCAAAATTTCCTTGCGTGTTGAAGCATTGCACAGGTAATACAATGCTCCTAAAGCATAGGTAACCTGTAAGTTTAGTTAATTAGAGCTTGAACAAAACTATTTGGAGAATAACAAAAAAAATGAACTCACAGCAACACATGATCTACTATTTGACACATATTTACTACCAAGTATCAGCGAGAAAATGCTCTCTCCTGAATATAATCAAACAAAACCAATCTCTTTCTTGTACTGAAACAGCTTGTCTAAGCACAGTTTGTACAAACCATGCCAAGATGTTCCTATTTTACAAAAGAATGTAAAAAATAAATGGAACTTGTGTTTATAAAGACAAATTTCTTACAGTATTTCTAACAGGGCTGGATAAGCATTGAATGACCAGAGGAATTCCACCCGATTGAATAATAACTGCCGCATTTGCTGGGTCTAAGCCGAACCAAACACATCATATGTTAGTTTAAAAATAAAAAAAGATGGACCAGAAAAATAATTCGGTGTCAAGTTCATGTCGCCATAGATAAAATACACGAATAAAAAAATTGACATAACAAAAGAAGAACATATAAAACTTCATGTGCTTTACCTATACAAGAATTACAAATGCCACCGATGCCAAATTCAACAAGCTTTTCATTTGGTTCAGTTATGCAATCCAAAAATAGCTCCAGAACATTTAGCTAATAACACAATCGTGATCTCAATAAGATGAAAAGTATACATTCACAAATATTAAAAGCAATTCGGACTAATGCTATATATATAGAGCTTTTTCTCGGTGATAGATCTAATTACCTGGCGTAAAAATGAGTAATTGTAGGGATCATATGCAAAATTAGCCAAGTTTGCCACAATTCTCTCTTTTGACTCTGTGAAAAAAAGGGAGCAAGAAAGGACCACTTATTGAGATACAACAATGTACAAAGATAACTTTGTACAAGAGTACCGTTTGCCACCTGGACCCCAGTTCTATTCTTGCATCAAATTAAGGAATAAGATTTGGTCCAAATGGCTTTGGACCGGACACCGTCAAAAGCCTCTAAAATTTGTACGATTATTTTTTTAGATACGTACAACATCATTGTTTTTGAACGGTCTAAAAACAATGATTTTGTACGTATCTAAAAAAATAGTAAAATTTTTCCAAAAAATATAAAATTTGGTCTCTGAGCACATTTTAATATGGAAATCATGTTGAGCGGTTCGGATCGACTATTCGGACTTTAATCGTACGATTTTTAGAGGCTTTGGACCGGACACCGTCCAAAGCCATTTGGACCAAACCTCATCCCTCAAATTAAACACTTTAAATAAATAAAAGGGAAAAGAAATTTACCTTCTTCAGTGGCCTTTTGGAATTCGATAACTAGTTCCTAAACAGAAAAATGCATCAGTTAATTACATTCAATTATAGCATTGAACCAACTAAATCAAAAGGCACAATTCAGCTACAAAATTAGACCTATGATACCAACCCATCAATTATATCATTCTCCATGAATGCATTTATTCATTTACAAAAATATTGAAAAAATTGTTGGAAATGTACCATCAGGTGTACTCTGGTACAAGGCCAAGGCAGTACCTACACAGACCACGCACGAACATACCCACCCACACACATACCTGGAGGTATTGAAGCCTAGGGGTGCCATACTTGCCCGTACGCTCCGCTTGCCTTTGTTCGTTGGTGAACATTGTTTAGTTACAATCTGACCGTTGAATCCAGAGACGGGGCGAGGGATAACCAGCGCTGTGGAAAATCTATCTATCTGATTATTATTGGGCTATTCTCCGAAGCGATGGCTGCGTTACGGGTTAAAATAAATGCTTTGATCGAGGCTGGGTTGAACCGCCGGCCGGATGATTCCTCCGACTCACCGTCCGATTTCGGCGATTCTAGTTTGGGTATTTGGGAAT